>OX419336.1:36790371-36795371 GCA_948470475.1 Galaxea fascicularis
AGCTTGCTTTGAGCCTTGCAAACTGTAAAAAGTGAAAGTCGATTTCGATTTTTTTAAACTTCCTGTTTTAATTTGACGTTGGATCAGACTTTCAAGCCTTTGGAGCGATTGGTTAAAGCAGAAGGCCGACTTGGCCTTTTCAAATGTTCGTACGAAATGCAATCATAATAAAACACCTTCCTTGTGTTGATAACTTTTCATCAGGAAACCTTACTTTGAAACGTATTTGTAGATCAGTTTCCGCATCATAAGACTACAATCAGTTTAGGGAGCACTTACTATGAACGACCGTGATTGTTATACCAGCTTAATTCGTCGCCAGCTTATGCCGATTTGTCAGCTCCATCGTTTGCCAAGGTCTGATATGAAACGATAACACTTGGGGTTATCTTTGCAGATTTATAGTTTCAAAGGTGTACGAAATTTATAATTACATATGCGTTATTGACCAAGCGCGAGGTCAAAATGGCTGGATATTGGCCAAGGTCCATAAAAACGCAAAACGTAAACGAGGCCAATATCCAGCCATCTTGACCGAATTGTATTATATGGCATAAAGAACACTGAAAAAATGATCTCCGTACTTGTTTATTTTCGAGCACTAAAAAGGAAGCCAGTATGCAAAAGTGATGTTTTGTTTTCTTTGTTTTCATTCTCGTTGACGCTTTCGGTTTTCTCGTTTCCTAATTCCATCCCAACAGAGAAATCACAGAAAATCTTTTTACTGCCACGGAAAATATTTTGCAAAAGAAAACTTTCGTGTACCCGCTTGAACCAAACGGGCAATCCCAACCATAGCGCTTAATGCGTGGCCCAAAACAAACGTGTTTACAGAGATGCTTCGGACGCAGGCTTGTTTCATGTTCACATGCATGCATTACGTGCCTAGATAGTCACTTGATATCCGATTTGACGTCATAGCACTGGCAGACGGTAGCATCTTGTTTCCAGCCTTGTTTCTCGACGCGATTACTGCCAACCGGAAAAATTTGAGCCTGAAACCACTGCTGATTTTCACTTCTAAGGAGCGTGTTACGGTAGATCTCAAAGGTATGTTCTGTTTAATCGGGAAGAAATTTTATCATGGAGGGTTGTTTTTCTCATCATTCGATTTGCTTGAACGGTGAACGTTCTTCGGATCGTGTATGCTCGTTGGCGGCTTTAGACCAATTACACAAGGTTTTTCTTGCTCTCTGGCTTTCGCTTCTTGGTTGATTTAATATCGACTACTGCCTCAACATCGTTTCTCAGCTTGCTGCAAGTCAAAGAAATGAGATAAGCTTAAGAGAATTTTGTAACGTATTCACCGATGAATTTATGCTTAAGCTAATTAAGCTTAACAGCTTATTCAAACTTTCTGTTTTAAAGTTTTTTGGATTCAAGCGACTTTGGATCGATTAGATGAAGCATATTGCTTACCTGGGTTTTTGAAATGCTCATTCGAAACGAAATCACTCTTTCTTGGGTTGAATAAATGTGTTATTTGTTATTTGAAACCTGTACGAGCGCAAACAAATTACGATATCTGCATTTTTATTTCATAACCAACATCCAAGTGCAGTCCGCATTGCTTTGTTGCGTAAGGCGTGAAAAGTAATCTCTTTTGACACTGAATGTCGCGCTATGTATAAATAGCCTTTATGTTCAGCTAATGTCTTTGGTTCGCTTCTGTGATGTTATATTTTATCCGTCATGAACGCAGCGAACCATTGGAACACGGAAGTTTTTCAGACGGGCAATACATGAACTCAGAAGGGGTAGATTTCAATTATTTTTCTTTTTACTGTAGTTGGGATTTTTGTGTAACCTTAGCCTTTGGAAAGCCCTCTTATATCAGCACACACTGGCATATTGTTTATGGAAGCCGACTTTGGGTGTCCAGTGTCATCCAGTGGCATATTTCAACAGCTTTCACAACATAGCCAATAAATTCGTGCAATCAAATTCGATTGCGCAAGCATGCTTCATATTCCCATTGTGAACGCTGATGACGTCAGCTAACGAATGCCTTGTAGCGAAATGTTTTTTCTGAAACGAAATAAACAGTACATCAAAGCATAGCAGAGGGAATTTCTCTTTATGCAACATTTTAATAAATTAAACTACCACGTTGAAAAATAATGTTATAAAACAATAATATTGGTTCATGCATCAGCTGGGCGTTCATCGAGATATGAAGCACTCAACGAGCTAGAGATACTCTCAGCCATGCCTTGATCAACTCTTACACATCTTTCGTGCCCTCCAAACTTCCCGCGTGCTTCACATCTCAATGAACACATGCTGGCACATGAACCAATATTGTTGTTAACTGTTGTGGGTACTATTATAATATGGAAAAAGGTTTCACACCCTACAGCTCAAGTTTACAGGATCTGCTATCTATATTTATTTCAGTGCAAGGAAATATGTCTGAAAAAAATGCCCAATTATTATCTGATGGTAAGTTGTTTGCAAATGTGACATTATTTTCAGTTGTTAGTTTTTTTCTATTTATTTGCTTAAGAGTTATTGGCAAGATTTCTGCATAGGGCTAGCATGACAGTGATGCATGAATAATGATGTGGGAGGTAAGCCCATGTTGAAAGTTCATGTCTGAATTCCTTTATTTTCATCATGTTCAGAAAATGAATTCCTTTGGGACATTTTGACATTTTGCACAATTTCATTGGCCTCAACTATTTTGATTGGCACTTTTTGGGGATTTTTCTAGGAAGATCAAAGGAAACTCTGCTTGCAGGGTAGCAAAATTCACATCCAGCTGTTTTTGCTGGCTCCCGTTATTGGGCATTGTCATTGGGGGCTGTTGTTTTCATCTTTGTATATATGGTTCAAGTTACCACAGCTTCCAAAGTTTGTGTGACACATGGGGGAAGATGTCTGGGTACTTTTGAGTTTTAGGTGTATCATCTCATCAAAGAGCAGTGTCAACATTTCAGTCTGCAGTCCACAGTCTGTGTTTTACACTGACCGAATTTACAACAGTGAATTATGGTGATTCATACTTTTGGCTTTCAAGCTGAAATCCTTTTCAGCCTTTCTTACGACTACAAGCACCACAAATAAGACCCATTGCCTATTGTGGGCTGTATGGCTAGGATATACAATACTGAGATTCTGCTGAGTTTAGCAAAATGTTTGAACCTATGGTAAGATTCCTCTCAAATACTGAACAGAGACTAGTTTGTTCCATTTATTTGCTCTGGTTTTGTGTTGTGCCTTGAGTTAATTGAGAATGTGCTTACTTTGGTTTGTGTAGTGAATGATTGCACAATTCAGCGATGAGTTGACTAATTGAACCAGCGTGACTGTTAAGAGATTTTTTTATGTACTGTAGTTTGGTTTTGTGTACTGAACTGTTAATTCTTCCAATCAGTATCTACCAACAGTAATTCAGCCAGAATGAGATCACCCATTTAACTAAATTTTAAAAGTTAAGCTTATCAAGTGGAGTTTACTTGGCCAGTGTGTCAATGTTAAACTGACTTTGTCTAAACATGAAATTTGAAGTAACTTTCACGCACTCATTGAATTCACAAATTGAGTCAAAGTACTGGAATGTTTTTTTGTTTCCAGTTGAATTAAGAATTACAATTGCTGTGTGCAACTTTTTTGGCAATTGTCACTGTTGTAGTTATGTTTTGTGATATCCTGCATACTGATGTGGCGTAACCAGAATGTAAAATTAATAGTGCTGGTGATAAAAGGTTTGTAATCGATGCAAAACTCTTTTCAGTGTTTATTTGTTTATAGATGTGGAGAAAAATATTTGCTATGGAGAATACCTCCTACTTCATATATGGAAGCCTTAATTCTTACATTGATTATTACTAACAAAGAAGCACACATAATAGTAAACAGCTAGTTGGAAACCTTCATCTGGGCTCACTGAAGGTTGTGAAGATTATCACGACAGGTCACTTGACAATAGAAATAATAAGCCTAAATCGAAACACCGAGTATTGTAACATCTACTCTCCATAACTATGCAAGACACCCAAATGACTTTATTCATGAGCAAATAAACAAACAAAAATAAATGTACTACCAACACATACATACGTTTTGGAGCAATTGCTGAATACAGGGCCATCATCAATGTATCCCATGTGAACATCTTGTTATGTATGGGGTTGTGCGGAAATCTTTCCAAGCTGTTTGACTTGTTAATGGTGAGGAATACTGTGGGTAATTATAACTGAATTTGTTTGTGACTGTAACAATACATGTTCAGTGGTGTCATAGGATTAGACCTTAGAGGTAGATGACGGGTGGTGTATTTCCTCATTTTGTAATATTGGTACAATGTAGATGTGTATTAAAAAATAATTATACTTAATGCTGAAAATTCTTGAAAATGTAGAGTATGGCAATATTCAAGTTGTCTAATTTGATAATAAGTCTTCTATTTGGGATAACATTTTTTTTCTTCCCCCTCCAGATGGCAAGTCCCCTCCACTTGCAGCATGCATGATTCCCTGAACTTTCCATCCTCGTCCTTCCAAACCTTTCTGTTTTTGCAATATTAAGGCAAGTGTGCAACTGGTGAAGTGGTCTTAATCACATTTTTTCCCAACCAGATGCAAAGCCCCCTCCATATTCTCCTCCATCCTACCCTAGTCCTGGAGATCCAGCAGCTCAGCCTCAGTACCCCCCTCCTGGTCAGGGATACAACTGGCAGCAGCCTCCTCCCCCAGTGACGGAGACACCTCTTCAAGGGGGATACACACCTCAATCTCAACCTGGTTACCAGGCACAACCACCTTTCCAGCAACAGCCAGGTTACCAAGCACAGCCTGGTTACCAGGGCTACCCAGGTTACCCAGGTTACCCAGCCCAGCCTGGTTACCAGTACCCTGCTGGAGCCACGACAACACAGCATGCTCATACTAATGTCACAGTTGTGGTGAGTTCAATCAATCAATCAATAAACTTAAGTTTTTTACAAATTTAAGATCATAATAAATAGATGCTAACATCTCCATAAGACAAAATAATAT
>OX419336.1:36802871-36830371 GCA_948470475.1 Galaxea fascicularis
CAAGTCAGATGTTTTTGGCTGCACCATTATTACAACTTGACCTTGAACGACATACTGTATAGAAAATGACAGAGGTCTCAAACAGCTCTTACCACCTACTTACAGCATTCAGTTCTAACTGTCCACCATTTCATGCTCATTTCCCACCAATCCTCTATTAGATTTGTTGCATTTGACGTTTTCTCCACAGCAGCAGGGAGGACCAAGTGTAATTGTGGCTCCACAGATTTCACCCCCTGATTACTGTGCCTTGGCCTGGTTTGCCTGCCTGTGCTGTTTCTGCCCAACAGGAATTTGTGCAATTTTGAAGTCAAATGAGGTGAGCCATAACCACAGTGAATTCCATAATTTCAAAACTAATTAAAATTAGTATCACCCAACTAGTGAACTAATGCAAATCCTGCATTTTGATTGCCTATGCTACTATAATAGTCCTTGAGTAGCCATCGAGCATGACCCTTTCTTTGTTTAATTCCCAAATAAATATTTCTTCAATTTGCATTTGCTGTCCGACTAGTTGGGTGATACTAAAACAATATTAGACACTTCGCCCTCAAAGGCCATGGGTCTAATAGGACATTTGCACAATGACGCCATTTGATTACAACTACCAGAATTCAGTTTGTTTTTCCTTTCTAATTCAAATGTTGTAATCCCAACGGGGTAAAAATAACAATATTATTATTACTCTAATTAGCATGAGAAAAGCAAAACCTGAAGGATTCTGGTAGTTGTAGTCAAATGGCATCATCATGCAAATGTCCTATTGTTAACTAGTTAGGACCCCTCTTCGATGAGCTTTCCCTCTGTAACACCCTCTTCCTCTTTCAACTCATGAAATGGCTGTATATCATTTCCAAGTTGTAGATGTGATAGTATTATAAATATATTTGTCTTGATGGAACCATGCATAACACATAGTGCAAGTGTCACAATTCTTTTGGATTCCGAACAAAGGAATCAAGAGTGGTTTAAATTCATTTTTCAAGGTTCAGTGGCTCAAAGGCACTTTGATTTTAGGTTTTCTATCCATTCCGATCCTTGTCATCCATGAGAAATGATCATGCATTTCAGGGAAGTAAATTACACCAGTCCTGTACTTTTATAACAGTGTCTACCATTTGTTCCATTATATTGGAGACAATGCTTTAGATATATGGAGTGCTGAAAAAATAGCATAATAATGCTCCTTTAATTTCTTATGTCTGAGCAATGTTCCTGTACTTTTCTCTTTTGTCAGACTCGAGCTGCAATTTATCGTGGCGATTTGGTGTCAGCCAACCAGCTGAGTATGGAAACCAGGAAGTTAGCCAACATGACCATAGCTATTGGGATTGCCCTTTTTGTTGTTGGTGTCGTTGTGCGTGTTGCATTTTCCTTAGCATATTAAAACAGTTGTATACTAGTAGTATATTTCATTTGCCTCAACACTTCTTTTGGTTTTCATTTTCTTTGAGTACCACAAGTTTAGACACATAGACATTCAGTTGATTTGCTTAACTTAGGGTGCATTCTTCTTGGTCTGATTATTCCATTTCTAATTTAGGAATATGATAACTCATGTAAATAGTGCACTGAAAAAGGAATACATGTCCTCTTCTCAAAGTTGGCAAAAGACTGGTCAGCGGACCAATCAGTAGAATGAACAGATTATCTGAATGTGAGTCCTTCCAAGGGGTAGTCTGGTGTTGCTTGTTTGGTTAGGCACAAATGTTCCTGTAACAAACTGTTACGCTTTTTCTGCCAATTTCTGTCGGTGTTCAGTGGTTTGGGAGAAGATTGTTAGCAGTTTTCAGAGTCATGTCACTTGTTGCGTCTTCCCCTTGGAAGGCCTTAAATATGCCTTTCCATGGCAGCCACATCATAGTGATAGCCACACCAGAACATTACCAAAACAGTGAACATTCTGTGTACTGCAAGTGAGTCGTATTCTTTTCATTTTGTTTTTGGGATCTAAGTAAATGGAATGTTCCATTCATTCCGAAGAAGGCACAAACTCTACCCATTTCAAGTATCCCTATTGTGGAATTATTGCCCCAATAGAATGCCCCCTTAGGTGTTAGTAATAACGTTTCTTGAATTATTATTAAAGTAATTTTTTCAGTGAGGTTAAATTCAAAGCTCTTGTGGCTAAGTATATCCTCTCTAAGTGTACAAGGTAGTTTTATTACCTTTAGTTTGTGATCACGGTGCAGATTCATGAAGTCTTCTTAAGTCAATGTCCTGCGTATTATTCTTTACACTAGTCTGCTGCTGATATGAGTTGGCTTTTGTTAAGGAGTACACATGTTAATACTTGATACATCAGGGGCACCTAACGTCAATGTTCGGAAAATATCTGTTCGGAAGACGATTTGAGATCTAGAATTTTCGGAACATTTGTTGTAAAATTTCTTGCTTGCCTGCCTCTCCTAGGATTTTTGAACATCTAAAAAATGGTATAATTGCCCATTTTTAACGGATTTTTACCCTAAAAAGGTCACCTAGAATTTTCGGGAGCCTTATTTCTGGCTGAAATTTTCGAAAAGGTAAGTTTTGATCCCTATAATTTTCGGATCACTAAACTTTCAGCTAGGAAATCCAAACAGATAAAAATTTTTAGGAGATAAAAATATGCCTATATCTACCGTTTAAGTACTAAAATACGTTCAACAATGTTATGTTTAGTGGTTTTGAACTATATTCTCGTTGGGTGCCCCTGATACATCTTAAGCCTTTGTGAGTCTGACCCAAAGCTTTTCTTTAGTGGAAGATGAAGTAGTACACTGCAAAGTAGTGTGGCAAGTTAACATGCCCCCTAAAACTGCAACATTAGCTTTGTTTAGAACTATAGTGTATGAAAAGTATGCATTTATTTAGGTTAGTTTCTTTGCTTAAAGAGTGACAGACAAACGTTTAACATTTATTTCACACCTAGTTTAAGCTATTTGACCATGCTTTTCATCCAGTTGAAGGCTTTGTTGTGCAAAGTACACGCCGTAAGGTGGAATGTTGCGAATGGTAAAGCCAGCCTTGAATTTGCTGATACATGGTTTTCTTGTGTTGAACAGATGTCAGCTGGGTGTGCATGTAGATGCAAAACAGGTCACTTCTACACTTTTGTATTCATCTGCAGTTGCATTTTCAACATTTTTGTCAATCAGTTAGTTTTGAATTACAGTTGTGTGTACACCAAAAACACTCTCAATGGACAGCAAGTACACCAATATTATTACAGTAGCATTATTATATATTGTTATTGTCTTTAAGACACTGCATTACATCAGGTTACAGGGAGGTTGTAACAAGGTTGTACTTTTCAAAGTGGCAACATGTACAGGACCCTCACTAATTTTGAAAACAGGGATATACAAAAAGTACTGATAGTTGGGGATTCCAGCAGTTGTGGTGAAGTCAATGCACTGTTTTGATATCAAAGTAGCATCCAGTGAAAATTTCTGGGCCCTTATGGGTAGCCCTGGTGTGTGTTACTTTTAAATCTGTTTACTGCCTAAATAAAATTAATGTTAAATAATGTTTCCATAGTGAATGCTTAAAACATTCATTCAATAGAGTTACCTGTAATTAGGACTTTCCTGTCATAGGACTTGTGTATGTATCAAGTTGACACAGAAAAGGAAATACAAACATGAACTTGATGTAACTGTGTTTATTTGGCAGTGTACCCTTTTTACAGCAGTGTTGATGTGTAAGTCAGGGGAACATTGGTTAGAGGTCTGAGAGCTGGACCTAAAAACCGGTAAATACATGTAGGAATGTGGGGGGAGTTCTTTTGACTTTGATGAGGTGCACTCTCATCTCTGGAGCACTAGTCTGGGCTTCTTTTGGGAATTCTGAATTTCTACAAGGAAAACTATATTACACAAACAGACCCAATTTGACTAGTCACTATTTTTCACGTGGAGAGAGTCCAAAAGAATGATATTGACTGCTCCTGCAGTAAAAAATGTTTGTTTCTGTCTAGAAAACCCCACCATGGAAAGTTTGTCATCACCAGTCTCTTCTTGTGGAATAGCTTTGTGCATTTCAGTGCTGGAACATTCAAAAATGTGGTAAAAACTAGAACTCAATAACAGAAAATATTAACTTACGCTCAACTCTGAAAACTCTTTAAGAATGTTACTCACAACAGGTAACTCAAAATAATTAAATGTATTTACAAAGACTTACCCTGTGGCTTAATCAAACGACTCACTTAAAAGGAGCTTTGCCTGGAAGTTGGACTGCAGCATTTGCTGATTGTTCTACATGTAACAAGCATGAAATCTAATGCATTTGGTATTAAATCCCAAAGGGAATGAACTCACATTCATGGATTTCTAATTTATTTGAGAGTTCAAAAAGAGTTGTTGGTCAAGTTGGTCAGCTGCAAGTAGACTTGACCCATAAGCTACACTTCATTGTATTTCCGTTCTACTCTTCAAATGATGTCCGTAACCAAGAGGCTCCCACCCTCATGCCAGGCTATGGTTGCCAAAGTTTAAGCTGTCCATCTTCACTGTATGTGGAGATTAGATTGTTGTGAGGATGGTGTTCAACACCAATCACATCCTTGTCATGAACCTCAAGTTTAAGAAAAGAAAAACAAGAATTCCAGTTAACATGAAAGGCAGTGCAACATAGCACTGGTTATTTGAATCCTGACATACAGGTTCTCATAGCAAAATTACAATCTGATAAAAACATTCCTAAACACTCCTATATATTTATTTCATATATATCATTCACACTCCTACACTTTAATTTTAGCTTTCACAAAATAATTGTCAAACTCCATGACCCCCATTTATTGTGTAAAGGAGACTGAATCTTGTGTTTTGAATAGTTTGAAATCATCTTGGAAGGAGTTCAGAGAACACCTTAACATTTTGAAACTACAAATATCAATTGAAGGCTACTCTGCAAAAGAGGCATATTTTGCCTTGAAATCTAGATTCTCTCAAAACTCCCTCTACTTTGGAAATGGTGTCAGAAATGAAGTTCTACACTAGCATGTACTTTATGATTTTAAAGCTACAATTTGAAGGATCAGCTTACAGTTTAAACCCTTTAAACCTAGCCTGTTCCAGGTTCTCAGATAATGGAGGCGGGCAAACAAGACTGAGCGAGCACAAAAATTGGGCAGGAACTGGGGGTCTGGTTCTATCACTCCCCGTTTACTATCTGAAAGCCTGGAACACGCTACTTTAATCTCTAAGATCAAAATTTAAATTCTTGACTTATTTGTTGCACCTACAAATTTTCAATATAAGTGCTGGGTAGAAGTTGTTAAAATATCAAGCAAATAGAGTTCTAAAGTGTGACGTCACAAAAAATTAAATCTGTGAAATTATGGGATTGGGCGCCATTTTCGAATGGAGTATCCTTAAAAAAGGTTCCTTGCCTAAACTTAGCTCTTAATTGTAATTCCCAGCTGAAATATGAAGGATTGAAATTTGATACTGCCCCATATAAATCTCTCTAATTTTGAGTCTGATCTAAACTGAAGGAACAGAAACAAATTTTGAAGGGTTTGTATGGAATGCCATCAAACTTTGATCCCTTATATCTCTACCGGGAATTGCAATTCAGAGCTAATTTTTGGGATGAGGACGTCTTTTAGCATGCTCTATAAGATTATGGTATCATATCCCATAATTTCAAAAATTTTATTTTTGCGATGTCATCACTTTAGAACTCTATTCACCTAGTGTGATCATGTCCTAACATCTCATGACCACTGTTTTATAAAGTACCATTGATATCACAGAGAGAAATTTGATGCTGACTGATTTCTTTTATTTTGGCTTTCATAACAAATAGGCTGATTAAGTATTTTGCAGAATATACACCTTTAAGAGAGAGAGTTTTTTAACCCTTTCACTCTTAAGGGGTCTCCCTTTCACAATTAAAATTGTCTGGTATTAGCCAGAGTAAAATCTATAAAGTCACTCTTAGGAGGGAAAGGGTTAAACAGCAAAATAAGTACAGAACTTCATACCAGTATGTGACACCATAATCAGCATCACTGCCAAATATATTCAAAGTTAGAGAGATTTGGATCTAAAGGGCAGAAGTGATAATTTCATACCTACACATCCCTTTCACAGGAAGCCCTTGCCAGTTTCTTCAACCCCTAAAACCCCCCTACCAATGAATTGGCAACTTCCACCTTGGTAGCCTTACCAGAGGAAAAATGCTCATGCCAAAAAAAGCCTACAACTATTGTAGGTGCAAAAAAAATGGCTCATTGTCTTTATTTTACTATTTTTGGCTGTTCGTTGTTTTTGCATCATGGATTTTGTTTATTAGTCTCAATATTGTTTGTTTTTTTTGTTTGTTATTTTGTTTAGCTTAGGTTGTTTTTGAATTCAACAGTTTTTATTTGCATATTGTTATATATATACATGTAAACTCATGAACTTGCCAGTGCAGTTATTTTTCTTTGGTTTGCTCTCCAGATGTTGTAAACTGTTTTACTTTGTGCCTTTTTCCTAGTTATCACATTCATCTTGTAAGTATTTCACTGCTTTTCAGTTTTCTTTTTCTGTGTGCTTTGCCATTTAGTTATATCACCTTTATTTATCTCTGTTTGTAATATTTTATTAATTCAGTTACCTTATTGTCAACTTAATTGTTTCAATAAAGTTATGTTTATAATCATGTCATGTGAATACGAGTAAATAGCATTTGCGATGACAACTATGAAAGGTTGCAAAGAGTGTCAATGCTTGACAACTTTATCCCGTTTGGTACCTGAAAGTTGTTATGCTTCACAAATGACTGCTTAATGTGTCTTTGTAGTACACACAGTCAGACTCTGACCCTGAGAGAGTGCCAAAAAAGGCATACCGTGACCAATAAGTTATCACATACTCACATGAGAGTTCATACAAATACCTGTAATGACTGCTCTAGTTTTCCTGTCATGGTACTAAAACAGTACACGACCATGTCCTCTCCTACACAGTAGATCCACTCACCCCTGGGGGAGAGGGTGCAGCATACAAAGTCACCTCCATCTCTTTTACCACTGGTAAAGCTACGCACAATCTGAATACATAATTTTTATGAAATTACTTTCAAAACTTAAGTTTTAAAATAAACGTGAAAAGCTGCAAACAAGACAACATCATCTTCAAAGATGATAACTAACTTACAAAGAAAAGCATATAACAATGGCACACAAGCATGAGTTGTGATAGAATTAGGGACCACCAACTATGACCCAATCTGCAGGTCAAGCCTGAGTTGCTGGATCACAAAATGGCAAAATAATTATAAGCTACATGTGTAGAGGGATACCAATGGCAGTTAACAAGTTCATCTAGGTACATATGGTCACTGCTGTTATCTAAGGGTTTATCAGTTGGCCTTTTTTGGAGTAAGAGTACACATTGATTACTAAAAATGTCCCATAAGAGTGTTTTGGAGTTACCGGAAAATACATGGATGGACACCTAAAATTGACCAAGTACATTGTGTGCAGGGACAAGTTTGCAATACAGTGGAACCTCGATTTAATGAATTTCAAATGATATTCTTCAGCCCGGCCAAAGTTACAGTGAAATGAGTGGAACAGAACCTCGATGTAACAAAATCCTTGTTATAATGAATACAATCCAGAAACCCAAACGTAAAATGTACCCCAATATAATGAAGAAATGTCAACACGTGACAAAAGATAAATGCGAGACAGACTGACCAGGACAAAAATCTTGTAACAACAGAACAACTTCACAGTTAACAGCTCATTATAAATGCAGACACTGACACTATCCTGCTTCATGTTATTGACTGTTGTAATCGTTCAGATCCAGAAATGCTGAGTAGCACAATGTCACAGCATGAAAACAAAAACAATTATTTACTATACCTCAATATAACGAACATTTTGGCTGTTTTCAGTAAAATTAATTCATTATATCGAGGTTTTCAATATAATGAACCCTTGATATAACAAACCAATTTCCCCAGTCCCTTGGTACTTTGGTAAATTGAGGTTCTGCAGCCTGTAATTGCAAACTTGTCCCTGTACATAGTGTATAGCTGATACATCCCTCTCCAAACTTACATTTAACCTAAAACACCAAATCTGGAGGGCGTTCAGTTCATTCCTATTTCTTAATAAAAAAAATTATGGTCAATGTAACCTACCATAATATGTTACACATCATTAAAATCATCATTTAACAATTGGTTCATGTGTCAGCACGCGTTCAAGATATGAGGCATGCAGGAAGTTTGGAGAACACAAAAGATTAATTTAATAGAGTTGCTTGAGGCATAGCTGAGAACAACTCTACAGTGTAGCTTCTTGAGTGATCTCCAAACTCCCCAAGTGCTTCATATCTCAATGAACAGACAGCTGACACATGAACCAATATTGTTTTATAACATTTTTAACACAGTAGTTTAAATGTTGTGTAAAGAGAATTTTGAAACTGATGCCATCAGTGTGCACAATGGGAATGTGAAGCACAGTCACGCAAATGAATTATTTTGATTAAACAAAATAATTTACCAGCTACTGTATGTTATAAATAAATATAACTTGAAATCCTGACCTGCTGCCCCTGCACTTTGGAATAAACTACCTGCTGACATTAGAAATGCTGCTTCCTTAAATTTGTTTTAAGAAATTAATTAAGACTTTTCTTTTTAACGAATCATTTTAAATTAATTTTCATACTTAATTTTTTATATTGTATTTAAATTTATGTGAATTGTAAAGCACTTTTGATCATATCTGGAAAGAGCGCTATAGAAATTTTTAATTTATTATTATTATTACCTGTCCCTGCATGTTCATGACAAGAACGGTGCTAGTTCTATTGCACACCACAAACTGTTCCGGATTCCTGGGCATCACATGCACGGAGTTCACAGTAATGTCAGTTGCAACACTTCCCACAGATGGCTTGAATGTATGAAGACATTCAGTTGTCTTGATGTTCCATAGCTGATGACAAAAGGAATAATCAATATACATGTACATGTATAAGGCAGTGCTTCTACAGCTACAGTAAATGTAAATAAGCAAGGGTTTTTTCAAGACTAATTTACAATACTTTTTGGTCACTTTTGCCAGACTGCACAGTGCAGTTTACAATCATTTAGAGAAGTCATAGATGTCCCGAGGTCAGCACCAGGGGTGGTCACAGCCAGGGTTCATTACATCCCTAGTGGTTCTTTAACGTCCCAAATCTTAGTGGGATCAGAATTTTAACCCATTAGCAAGCAGGCTATAATTCTGATCATTAACAACAATGAATAAATTAACCTAAAATTTGACTGTAGGCCCTCTGTGCCATCAGCCATTAACATAATTACAATCATGTTCAAATTAGAGTACCAGAAAAGTTAATTTGCATACCTTAACCGTTCCATCACTACTGGCACTGATTACATTATGGGCATCAGTTGTGAAAATGGCATCATTTACAAACGAAGTGTGTCCGCGGAATTCCTTCAGAGTCTTCCCCGATTTGAGGCCATGCATTCTACAAAGGTAACAATAATGATAAACAGTCACAGACAAACACAGTCTAACAGACAGGCATATAAACAGCCATTTGTGAAGCATAAGTTTCAGATACCAAAAGGGATAAATATTGTCAAGTATTGTAACCTTAATAATGACGTTTTCCATACACTGTACATATTGGCTGGAAAGAAAATTACATAGACCATAATGTACAATACTCGGTTTTTTTCTCACAATCACTTTCAGTGTTCATCCTTTCCACAAAGCCATTTCATCCTTAAATTTATGTATTCTTTAACACTCACCTAATTGTCATGTCAAATGAACCACTCAGAAGCTGGCTGGCATCACGGGAGAATGTTACACAGGTCACACCCTTGGCATGAGCCTTTTCAAACCGACGCAAACATTGACCTGTTTGCAACTTCCATACCTAACAAATGATTAAAATAAATAAAGTTAAATAGCACCGGCAAGATCTGGTATCCAGCTGCTTCTGTGGTGACTGGTAACCTCTTCCCACACACTCCTACAGGATTTTATGAACAATAATTAACAAGGGTAAAAAAAAAGTTACATATTTTCATGCAATACAATTTAATAACTGGCAAATAAAAGAAAAACTAATCCATGTGAGTTACTTTAATTTATTAATTAAATGGACTGTATTTTAGACACACCTTGAGTTTTCCATCCTGTCCTCCAGAAGCTAACATTTCACTGTCTCGACTAAATGTTAAACAAAGAACAGAATCGTCCATCATCATAAAGTTGTCTTGAGCCTGGTACTTGAGATCTTTTCTGATCTTCCCTGTTGTAAAGTTCCACACTTCAATGAAGCCATCAACACTTCCAGTCACTAGATACTGACCATCAGGGGAGAACTTCACACACTCAGGGTGTGATTTGGTTCCAAACTAAGGAAAATAACAGAACTTAAAATGTGGCAAGAGGCACATTGAAATAATCTTGAATTCTGGTATTAATGCATGCAGTGTAGTTCTACAGATGACTTTAGTTAAGAAACACCAGGTAGACTCATAACATGAAATTTAACAGTTAACATTCAATACACTTAATTATTAATATTTAGCAACTGCACATCCAGACAAGGATTCAACAAACACTCACTGGAGTGAGTGATTCGTTTGCATATGCAACGCCACTATCACTCATGGATGCTAAAAGCATATATCCACGAGTAAAAATGGGCGAAAACACATTCCTTATTTTATGCATGGTACATTCATTTGGTGATGGTAAAAATATTACTGTAACAAAATGGGTACATCATTGACCTACATGTACTGAACAAATGCTAAATGTTGTCATTTAATGTCATTCTTGGTTTGAAACCAGAAAAGCATTCGAGCATTATGATCAACAGTTTCCAGAACACTGCAGTGCCACTTTCCACAATAGTCCCATACCACATGATATCAAAATTTACCATAACAACATAAAGGCATAATTGTTAAGTAAAAATTAATACAAACCTTGATAGTCCTATTGAGTTGTGTAGGATATTTCTCCTCCTCTTCATCTTTCACTGCTGCTTTACCACGGAATACATCAATGGTTGTTCCAGGAGGGAGGAGACCCTGATACTGCTGCCACTTGAGAGCTTGACTGAGCAGAGCCAGTAAACGAGATGGTGGCACTACTGATACCTCCCCTGACAGAGCTGAAAGATAACATGGAAAATTATCTGTAAAATAGATAAATCATGATATTCACCCAGGAAGCTCCACTCACCAAAGTGGTTTTCAGGGAGGTCCTGTAACCGGCCCATCGAATTGGAAATTGGTTTTTGAGGAGAGGGAAAAACCAGAGTACCTGGAGAAAAACCTCTTGGAGCAGAGTAGAGTTCTAACCAACAACAAACTCAACCCACATAATTATGACATCACATCCTGGAATAATTTAATGTGAATTATTGTTAGAATCGCTGATTATTGGGCTAAGCAACTGTACCACTTCAGACTGAGAAGATAGCAAGTCACTTAAAACTTGCTATTGACTAAATGCCATGAAAATAGGATGCTTTTGTTTATGAGTGGGTGCCTTTCTTGATCTGAGGACTGGTCTCTCAGTAAAGACCTTTTTACCGATACGGCAGCCATCTTGAATTCCAAGGCATACCCAGGGAGCAGATGAGAAATAATTATAAAGAAAACTGTGGCATGATAACTTTTAACAATAATTTTTCGCTAACCATAGGAACAATAACTGCCAAATACCGTGACAGTAAGATGTAATGCTTGTAATATTTGTTATGGAATATGAGAGGCAAGCAGTAAAAATTTATCCTGAAAGATGTGTATACGACAAATTTTCCAGCGATTGCCCCCTCAGCAGCCCATAATTTCTCAGTCAAAACAATAGAATTCAAGATGGCTGTCGTATCGGTAAAAAGCTCTATTCCCATTTGCTTTGATTTCGCTTTTCCTCACTCTGCAATTAGTTGGAGAAGGGTGGTAGGGCACCACTGGAATTGACTAATGCATAACTGCAGCCTTTGATTTTGGTTTAATGACTGTGTAATAAAATAATGAAAATCAAGTGCTCTACTGATACTGAAATCTCACTGATACTACCTTGTGCAATAGCTGCTCTCCTGCGCTCTTTGCTTCCACCTTCAGGGTAAGCCTGTAAATGAAAAACAAGCATTAAGTAATTTCAAGCTAAGTCCTTAAAACAGTGAAATTTTAAAACATTTTAATCATTAACTTTTCGACTCACCTCTCTAGGATCAAAGTAAGAGCGAGCCAACATGTTTTCCAGATGAAGGTACCGATCAGGCTGTTGCTGCTTCAACATGATCATAGGATCTGTTTGGCGTAACAAGGATCTTGCAGCTCCAAGTTCACGTAACTCAATCAACTCTAAAACAATCTAAAAATAAGGACTCATCAGTATTATTTATGTGGCTTCCAATACATGCACACTTTTGTTCATGTAAGCTAAGCAACCATTGTTCTCTGCTGAAACACAACAAATATTCAGACATGGAAATAAGGGAAAATAGATTGATAGGTGATCAGCAGCTAGATTTGTCCAGTTAATATTTTTATTTTATTCTTGGGATATTTTATTATTAATTTTTAGCTGGCAAATTTGATCAGTAATATTTATTACTAATCACCAGCTGTTATTTCCATCCCTGACAGTTAGCAATACCATTTAACCCATTTAAGTCCAATGCTCCCCCATGCGCCCTGGCAGACCGACGTGCCTTCTGCCGCCTGTGACGCCATCAGTTTGAACGGGCAAGCATAGTTTTGTTGACTAACGTGTTTATCATAGCGAGATCTTTGAAACCATACCAGATTGAGCATGATTCAGTCAAGGGAGCCAAACATAAAGGCAAAAAACCAAGCGACATGAATGCAAAAATTCCTATAAAAATCTGCCCCCACCACCCACTTACCTTTCCTTTCATCAAATCCTAGGATCCTAAACGCTTTTCCAGAACTTTTTCCCATCAAAACAAAGCCCACTCAATACCCAGCAAAAGCCCAAAAAAAATGAGGCAAAAAGAACGGGAAAAGAGGGAAGAAGAGAAAGCGAAAAGCAAAAGTCAAGACTGCTGTGCCACTTTTCAACCCAAAAACTATCTCGAAATTTTGCTTCCTGCGCATGCCCATACTCTGAAAGCTAATGTTTTGCATCTGGAGCAGAAGGCCGCATAGTGCACGACTTGTCAACGGTTTTGTGGTGAGTTCTAGCTCTTAATTGCTAGATAGTGGCAAGAAAATGACTTGACTAGCTTGAAAACGTGATTTTCGGCGAAAGTTCCAGATGCCAATGGGTTAAAGGTAAAACTTAGAAACGATGCTGAGCTTACCAGACCTAAAGTTCTTATTACATACATGTATATCAGTAATGACTGCCTACTCTTTGGTCACAATAAACAACTGTTTAGCATGGAAATGGTCACTTTGTGGAAAGGAGTTTGTGACAAGCCTTAATAGCATTGGCACACATCTATATTTAAGAGTTGAAAGGGAGTTTGTAACAACCTCTTTGAAAACCTGTACAGGAAGTTAACATTATTACATGTACTATTTTCTGTATACAGTATATATATGTTGTGGTTCAATGTTACCCTTGGTTCAAATTTTATTTTCCTTTGTTTCAAACTCATTATCATACATTACCATACCCGAAAACAAAGGAAGATAAAAATTAATTTGAACCAAGGATAAAATTGAGCCACAACATATACATGTACATGTGGAACCAATATATTGATAAACAATACCTGTTCATACAAGTCAATAAGCTTCTTGTCTGGCAACTTGAGTGGTTGAATAGCCTGCAGAACTGTGTCCCAATGTCCATTGTTGATTTCTCCAATAAAACTTTCCACACTATCAACAGTATTGAGGGTTATTCCTGTTTCTTCCTGCATCGCACAAACCAGAAACAAAAAGATTGAGACAAAGGCAATAGGATCTGAGAACAACCATGTCAATTTATCGTAAGGATAATGACAGGGTTATCATTAAGAACTGACAATTAGGGCTCTTACTTCATATACCGGCACAAAAGAAATTATTGTTTTCTGTCAATGCCTTAGGGGTTATGAGGTAGTGTTTCATGTTTTAGTTCTTTTGTTTTACGTCACATATGACAGTGTGTCCAGTACACGAAGTACAGTAAGAGCCACAATTACAGTGTAGCTCTGATGGCGGGCATTGTGTACATGTATATTACATTAATGATGACTAGGTACTACAAAAGCACTGTGAATCTCTCAGTTTACAAAGAGATTCTTTCCTTAAATCTGTCAATTTTTCTGTTTGTCTTGTGACACCCAAGAATTGCTGCATTAATATTACACCATGTTCACCTGTAAGGTTGCAAGGGTTCTTGGCAAGCTGTTCTCCTTTAGGAACTGTTGGATCAGCCGGATCACACTGCAATTTACATCACAAATTATGGGGTACATGTGAGTATAAGAACAGAGCAACAGCAATAAAATTTAATTAAGAAAAGAACCAAATCATTTATTAGGGTGTGTTCAATCAAGACAAAAAAAGTGAATAAGCCTTATATTAAGCCAAATATTTAAGTTTTTTATATTATTTGGAGCAGTTTTGTGTAGCCATAACAAAACTTGTAGTGTTGCCAGAACGCAGTAAATTGCAAAGCGGCTGAAGTCTTTGTAAAAAAGGCAAGGAAGGATCATACACTGGGGGTTCTCTACCGCCTAATTTGTCTTGGCAAGATTTCTGCCCAGCCACAAATATGCATATTCTTATACATACATTTTGTGACTCAAACTCTATTTGTTTTTGGAACAGGGTTTGTATGGCAGTAATGCATGTATTAATGTACATGGGATGGGTGGAATTTTTCCTTTGCCTTAAATCAATAATCAATAGATAATTATTATCTATTTACTGGTATTCAGGTATTATGCACAAAGAAAAATTGACATATGCAACAGACATAAATTCAATGAATTTGAATCAGTAAATATAAGCTTAAGCTGATGAGAGGCTGTAACACTCCATATTGGAAAGTTTGTGTCTCATACACTATGCCGAAGTTTTACGCCACAATTTTAGCATAAAATTCGCTATGCCAACCTCGCAAAAATTTTGCATCATCCCAGTCGTCCGTTCACCAACAGACTCACAGTTTGATCCCACTCCTCCCTACCACCAGGGAGCCAAATAATTGCTTGCAATGTGAAGAATGGATACCGTTACATATCTGGATCTCAGTGGATTTACAATGAAGATACATATGGCTCTAAATGCATTTATCGGAACTAACAAGTATATTATGTATTTTGGAAATTGTGCAAGAAACATTATTTTAAAATGTTTCGGATTTACGCGCCACCAAAAAGCTGAGCGAAATACGCCAGAAATTGGCGTACATCTCCTGGAGCCACGCCGAAGTATTAGTTCGATTCTTCGGCATAACATCCATGTTTTCCAGACTCAGATCTCTTGGATAGCAATATTTTACGTAGCTTTTACTGATGAAAAGGGAACTACTCGGTGTATTTATCAATAAAAGCACACACGCACGTCACAAGTAGAGCAATAAAAGGACTATTCTTTCCAGCGACTCCATCGCACCCAAACACACGTGGACATAGCCATGATGATTTCACGCAATATGTAACTTTGTAGAATAAGTTTCTAACTTAAATGCATAATTTAGGCAATTTTTGATGTAGTAAAGGACAAAAAAGAGCTTCATTTCCGCAATTAACAACAAAAAATTGTACTCACTCTGCAGACTCAACTTCGAGCGCCATCTTGAACTATGGAAGCGCAAGTAATTCTGGGCATTGTTAGGAAATTGACTAACAGGGTAGTGGCTGGGGATTTGGCAAACTTTCGAGAGAAAAATAAACAATTTGTGACGGTATATTGGAAGATTTCATTCGATTCAACTATTTGTCCTTCATAGCTTGTATATAACAAACAGCTTCGAACAACGAACGAGCAAAATTTCTGAAAGCCTTTGTAAATACATTCTCCCTTACCCCGCCAGGATTGGTAGGGCAGTACTTGATGTAACACAAAATATGCTTGAAGCCGGGATGTTATAAGTAGTCTTACACCGAATATTTACCTTCGCCCTCCCTTTTCAAGTTGAAAATCGTTAGAAATGGCGTCTGGTGCACGTGGTCGTGGTATTGGAAGAGGAAGAGGTTTTGGAATCCCGAAAGCACAAACGCGACCTGGAGAAGACTCAGATAGGCAGAAAAATTTTCCAAGCGAAAGTGCTACAGAAGAGTTCGATTTATCAAAACTTCTTAGTGATCTGCGGGAATCAAATTTGGACGAGAAAGGAGAGCAACTATCGAAATACATTTCTTCATCCGATTCTTCTACGAAAATCAAACAGTTAGTCGATCTTTTGTGTCAAAGGACTATGACCGACAGTGACTTCGCACCACTTGCTGCCAAAGTCGCCAGCAAACTTTGCTCTGAGGAATCCCACGGGACTGCTTTTAGAAGTTGTCTACTCAAAAACACCCAAGAAAATTACAAAAACAGAGCGAGTATTCGCGAGAAATCGCTGGGTGAATGGTTCGGATTAGTAGGTTTAATATGTGAGTTTTTCTATCATCTGCGCACCGGAGAGGCTCCACTGAAGCCTCTTGCCGGAGCAGCCTTTCAAACAATGAGTGAATTGTTGGGGGAGCGAGATGCTCCAAGTGAACAGCAGGACGTAGATGAGGATGAAATAGACTGCTTTTACCAGCATTTTAAGACAGTGGGGCAGCTTTTAGAGAGTGTTGACCAGGTGAGTCGATATTTAAAAGGCGGTGCGTAGAGATGCCAACCTCTGGAGATTCCAAATCTGGAGATTTTTCTTTCTGGTAAGAATGTAAAGGTAAATCATTTACCTTATCCATAATTGACAAAGTAAATGATTTGCCTTATAAACTCTGTTGATAAAAGCAAATTAATTCGTTTTCACACACCCTCACCAACACAGCACCACAGTTTTTTTGCGAACCATCCTCCACGTGCTCTTCAGTTTAGCCCTTTATTGTACTAACATATGCCATCTCTCCAATATTATTATTGGATGCTGTAAATTAATTAGAGTGTTGCTGTCTTAAGTGTCAGCCCTTTATCTATGTGCTTGGATTAAGGTAGCCTGTGAGCAAGCTCTCTACTGGGGTCTTGCACCAGATTTATTTCAGGTGTAAGTGGTGGATCAAATGGTCACAGGCTAGTGCTGTTCAAAACATCACTCTAATCTTCAAATCAAGTCTTTGATCTTGAAACAGATGATCACTAATTTTATTTCTATAATTATGATCACTAAACTGATGTAAAGCCCAAGTTCTAAATGAACAATCCAGTTATCTATAAATTTATGCATTATCGTACTATAAATCCAGTTATTTAGCACAAAGTGGCCTTGTATTACTACAGCTGTACATCCTCCTGGATGGTGAAAAGGATTTGGCTTGCACATGGGTTGGTGTCACGAGTCAAAATAATTCTTGGACAGTTGGCAGTCATTGACTGGCTATTGACCAGCCAAACACTTAGACTGTAAAACCCTGTACGCAACAGTTAATCATAATGAGAAACACAACATCATGTAACATCACAGTGTTGATGTATCGAAGTACAGTGGAAAACTCTGAGTGTATGAGATATACAATCTATTAACAGTTCATTTCCAGCTTTCCTAAAATGTTTTTCTTGTTTTTCTTGTACACATATATGGCTGGTAAAAAACACTGGCCAACCAAAAGTTTGTTCAGACAAAGTCATCTTAGCCAGACAATGTCCTTTGAGCCCTGAGTGTGAAAAACTTCCTCCTTCTCATATCCTACATGTATACCTCTAGTGTTTCCTCCATCACTAGCAAATGTCTAGTCTCCTTCGCATCCGTTATTAAGGTAGTCAAGCAACGCTCCATCCCACTAGCGGCTGTTCACTCGAGCTCTGCATTCCTTTCGCTTTGTTACTGAGAACCAATAAACTGCATGTATCTGTTAGCAGCTGCACCAATCATATTTCTCGCTACATTTGCTGCCAAAAACACAACAAGGTCCAGGTTTCTAGGAAATGGAAGCCTTCTCCTTATTGGTCAGTTTGAGGAAAGGAATGCAGAGCTCAAGCGAGAGGCCGTTAGTGGGGAGGAGTGTTACGTGACGAGCCTATTAACGGCTGCGAAGGAGACTAGCAAATGTCATACCCTTTTTCACATAATTATTGTTGATTTTTTCCTGTTCACAGCTTTCTTGTAAGTACAGTGATTATCCCCCCTTTGTACCCCCTTTCCTGTCCATTTTTCTCCTCTTTCCCTCAGAATTCCCAACCACTTCTATTTTTTCTCCCACTTATCCCAGTTCCCATCTCCATCTTACCCTGTTCCATTCTCTTTCCGTTCCTACTGCCTTGTCCTTCTATCCCAGTTCCTACCCATTTCTTTTCCTATTTCCTTTCCTTTGCTTCCTAGTCATAACACCTGTCCTTCCCTGTTTCCACAAATGTTTCTACCTTTCTGCTTTCTCTCCTTGTTGATGGGGCACCTTTTTCAAAGAGCTTGTCAAAGAAACTGACACACACAATAATTAAATAAATAAATAAATAAATATTTAGTTGACCACTCCCCTAGAGGGGCTTTTCAGGGACAATGAAACAAATAATACAAATAAACACAACAGAGTTAAGAATCCCAACTGGCGGGAAGCAGACCAGTTGGCTATTTACAAGGATGACCGAGGAGTTGATCCAGGCACGAACCCAGAACAACACCAGCTAGTGGCTAGAGCAGGATTTGAACCTGGGACACCGCATTGAAATCCAGTGCCCTAAACCACTTGGCCATCCTGCCTCCTCTACTGGCAATAAATAATTTGTATTGTTGTTTGTTTCATTTACATCTATTGTGTTCTCTCCCAGGGAAAAATGGATGAACTTGTTTGGAAAATAAGAGACACCATCCTTGCTGATGGTACAACTGCCAAGACAAGATGCCTGTTGTTAGAGCTGCTTGAGCTGCAAGCGCATCATTGGAAAATAAGCAAAGAATTAGAGTCTTACTACAGTGATATGTTGACAGAAATTCTGAATCAATAAGTTTAGGGTTCATTTTGGTAGAACATACCCTGAGCACCTTTTTTTATGTGTAATAATTACCTAATATATATAAAATATACAAAGTTGAAACTTTCAAAAGGGAACCACCCAAAATGCCCTGACAAGGGCTTTTTTCAGCCCTCTTCATGGACCGTTGGCTTCAGTCTGCGGTTAAAAATTCTGGTCATGTGAAATATTTTTGCAGCTCTGCGGTTTGCAAAACAATTTCAAGTGAAATTTAATGTAAGCAGACAGTCTGACATCACATGATCAGTGTTTTGGAAACTGCAGAGCAACAAAAAAAATGTCATGTGATCAGAATTTTTTAACTGCAGACTGAAACCAACAGTCTGAAGTGGGCTGAACAAAAGCCCTTGTCAATGGACGTCTGAGAAGAATAGTACTTCCCAGTGAGGATGAAGAAGGAGGACATAAATTAAACATGAATTTGCATGAATTATGGATATTTACCCCTACCCCTGGCACCAGGGAATGTTCATTTAAGCAGTGAAATCGAAAGACCAATCAGCATGTTACATTTTTTTTATATATGCCTGCTGAAGTTCGTTTTTAATCCCAAATTGATTTCATTCTTTTTTTTATTCAACCATCATTCACCTTTGTGGCACATTTACAACACTCATTTTATCTTCTCCCCAAAGCCAAGAGGCAGCTCGAAGTTAACATCACAAACGTGGATTTTCCCATGTTGCATTTTTTTTTTTTATCATTCAATTGCAATAAAATCATTATCGCTTGCTGAAGAGTCTTTGTTTTGTATCTCCGAAGTGGGTAGAAGCATGGCACGGAAATCGGAACAAAGAACACTGAATTCGATATTTTCTTCAGTGAAAAGCGGCTTTGGATTGATGCGTGAGGCAAGGAAGAAACGGTGAATGTGTGAAAAACAATGACAATGCTCAAATGTGATACGATTTTCGTGAGTCTCGGTTTACTGAAGTATCATTTGCTGAAAAAGTTTTTTAATCCATTCCAAAGCGTAGCACTTGGAGACTGTTAGGGGCTTTGTGCCTGTTTTCTGTTTGAATGCATGACTCCAGGAGAACCTAATCTTTTTTTACCATACATCTTTTTCCAAAATGGCTCCCATTTTAACATTCTTTTGTTTTTATTTAAATTAGCCCTTGATGCCTCGTTCGTAAGAGTAAAATTCAAAAGAATATTTTACCTTGAACGAGGCATCAAGGGCTAATTTGAATAAAAACAAATGAATGTTAAAATGGGAGCCATTTTGGAAAAAGGTGTATATCTTAAAATGAATATCACCTTGTAACTCCCAGAGTAAAAACCTAAAGGGCTTTTTTTAGTTCTCACATTAACGTTTCGGGTGAAGTTAACAGCCTACCATAATCAGCATCAATGAGGCCCCTTTAGGAAGGCTCTGACTACCCCGTATCCCATCATGTTTTGGCCTAAATATCCAGTTAATTCCTGTGGTTTGTATGAGAACTTTGACGTTCGATCTACCGGACTCCGCTCAGTCTTTTTCAAATATCCCGTATCCCGTTAATGTTTCCCACAAAAATCCCGAGCTCCTTAATTTTTTCACCTATGTATCCCGTATTCCGATAACAACAGGTTTGAAGAGTGAAGGTCAGTTTGCCAGAGTTTAATTTTACAGTGGAGATTACTTTTACGCTGAACTCCTCTTATTTGAAATGGTCAAATCAAGATCCCTAAAAACGTTTGTATTAATCTATGCTAGGAGGAGCTCTGGGAACGAGTTTCAAAGGAATGTTTAATTTTCGGATGCGAACGTACATCCGCTCCTTGACGGATGTGACGAAATTATACATGACATTCATAATTACAGTTTTGCGTCAAGATTCAAAAGTATTGCCCCAAAGGAAGTGCAATCTTCTTGTGCCTGCAGGCTGACGCTTGCTAGACGTTTGTCGTTTAGCATTTAGATTACATTTGGTGCTGTTCATGTCGCAGCTGCGAAGTACTTTGAACACACTGTTTCGATCATTGCAGCCAAAAAGGAGAAGGATGCCCCTCCAAGATAACCGCGCAAACCAAGTAATTTGTACAGGGATATCTCAAATCACCTTGGGATGCTGTGTTTTTACACTGAGTTTTATACTCAGTAAAAGAGAGGATGACCTTGGTTTTATTTTTCAAATCGGTGTGCAGTATTGGGCTGCTCTTCCGGTAAGCAATTTTATCTTCAACTATATGTTCAAAACAAGGACTTTTATCCTAAAACTTCAGTAATATCTGGGTTTTCAGGGACTTATTTTTTCTTTAAAACACAAAAAAACGCAATGAGTTTTTTTTTTCTGTCTGGTTACATATCGACAACTGCACGTTGACAGAGGACATTGAAATTTATCGTAATTTAAACAAGTCTATGGAGACCTTGAATCAAACGTCAATCTTTGCGAAATATTTTTTTATTATTATTCAGTAAGTTTACTCTGAGAAGATCAGAATAAAACTTGTTGAAGTAGTTATCTTTATGTAGCAAAATAAACAACGTCTATGAAGACCTTTGGGGCTTTTAATTTCCTTCCTAACTTTGTGGAGCTCGACTGGCGGCCGCAACCATTTCACAGATTTGGTAACTGTTTGCAATTGTCAGTATTCTTCTTAACTATCACGCACCTGTTTCTGCCCTCTTTCATCACTTTTTTCCGTCCCAGACAATTTGATGTTACTTTATACAGAAAACGATTAATTTCTCAACTTTGACGACTTCATTTAGCCGCCGTAAATTCGTAATAACTCGAGCCGAACTTAACGACATCAAGTCGCATTAAGTAAACAATAAATTTTGTCCCCGACTGTTCTTCCATTTTAATTAGGGATTGGCAAGTCGGTTCCGCACTTGGTTTGTTTTACTGACTTGAAATGCTAAAGCGGTTGAAATCGCCATTAGTATGGATCTTTCTCCGGCAAACCAAAAAACTGTTTTACTCTTCAAAACTAAGATGGTTGTGAATGACAGTGTGTCAAGGCCTAGAAGTAACCGAAATGACTAGAATTGCGATTTCTCAGATTTGTAGTGAGATTTCACGCAGTACGGTAACTTTCTCAAACAGCTACATATACATCTGTTTTCCTTGACAATTTCACTTCATTTGCATGAGCTCGTTAAATTTAACTTCTTACATCATTTATTTTTAACAATTTAAAAGGCGTTTCTGGAAAAGATTAAACCCGTTTCTACGATTCCTTTTTGATAGTAGTCAATAACGTGCCCTCAGGCATTTAAATTGAAGATTTGTGAAAAAAAATTGACCAAGAAATAGATGAAATTTTACCGCCGGGTTCCTCGTGAGGACTATTTTGCATATCGGCTGAAAAGAGAAAAATCAATTAAATCGCACGGCATGAAATAAAACTCGGACCAAGGCAAACAGAGTATGCACTGAATAAACACATTAATGCTTTCCGTGAACAATAAAGCTCCTTTTAATTCTACGTGCCGTACAATGATAATGCTGGCGTGTAGATGTTATTTGCTTCTTCTTTGTAGAGATTAATATTACAAAGGTTCCTTTCTTTTTGCAAAATTTTGACGAAACATCTTTTATATAAATAAAGTGTTTCATTGAACCATTCACACCATCCATATCAGTATTTAGACATGGTAGGTAAATAAGTAAAATTCAGTGAACGAGATTGACTGAGGCTGAGGACTGCTCCAATCAGGGCCCGCCGACCAGATGGATCGCAGCCTCTGGGATTGAGACTTGCTGACATCAGTTCTATTGCGCATGAGCAGGTCACAACTTTTACTCTGTGCCCAACTTTGAGGTTTTTAATGCCATTCAATTCCTGGCTTGCTCTAGGCGTTACTTTTCTTAAGCATGAGCAATAAACTTTGGTATAATTACTTAATGTATTCATCGACTGAAGAAGAATGCGGAAAATTCAACAGTAAAAGAACACACCGGATATTTTCTATCAGTCTATTTTAAAGCAGGTTAGTAGTAGCAGTGACTGCCACCAAAATTGTTGCAAAACTGCGCAAGCCGGGACTACTACATCAATTTTGCACGGTTCTGATAATGCTACCAGTTACCAAATTTTGCTTTTTTAGTGCCTACACTGGATTTAGGTGAGGGGCACAACAAATTTGGTTTCTACACTGAGAAGTAAAGCCAAATACCTGATATAAAATATCAATCGGGGAAGACAAACTTTACTCAGTATCCCAACACCTTTAAACGGCACAAGTCGCTGTCAGAACTGAAAAGGGAGTTTCGTTTAGTTTCTCGTGTTACGACGGAAAGTTTGAGAAGATATTTCGCCATGAAAACCTGGTGATTTATCGCTGCATGATTTCTCACGGCAGCTAAAAGGCCTCAAAATATCCATTGACACTGAAATAAACCCTCAGGTACCACTGGTTTATCTGATATTTCTATGTTGCAAGACTATGCACATAAAGCGACCACATCCCGACCTTCTCTTATATTAGATATTGAAAATTAAACGGCCTCTTGATTGTCCAGTCTTATTATTATTATTATTTTTAGATCATCATCACTGGAATCCTGGGAATAGCAAGCGGATTTACTGGCAAATGTACCGTGGTAACAAACGTTTATAACAATGGCCAATAGGCCATATTCGTATTCTCGGTATTGACCTGGATCTAGCATGAAGTGGAGGCTCTTGCGGGGTAATCTTTTCATATGTAAATGTATTCCCCCACAAGAGCCTCCACTTCATGCTAGATCCAGTTCAATAATGGCCCATTAAGAATAATATTGGTGACAGTATTGGTGCCGTTGTTGTGAAGTTCCATTCCTTTATTACCCAACAGGGTGTCTAAACTGACAAAGAAAGGGGAAAATTGTTGTCTTTTACATTGCCGTGAACTGAACGCCAGGCTCACCTAAGTAACTGCGGCAGTTGAAATCTAATTTGGCTACTGTATTAGGCCAGAAGTGTATATTTTAAACATGAAATTTATTAAAAGAAAAGCATAAAAATAAACGAAGAAATGCCAATGGTAAGAAAGTCAAATTGGGTGGAAATACCTTCAACAATTTTGCGATCAAGCGACCCCAATGCTGTCCAGGTTTACGAAAAAGGACAAGTACATCTAGGCAGTTAGGTGAAAAACTACAGTTGACATATTCCGCATGACAAAACTGCACTTATTTTCAGGCGGGAATGTTTCTAGCTGCTTCTATCATTTCGTGTTTCCTTGGAGGAATCCTCGCGGCTTGGGTGGGGTTCGCGCTGACCGCGCGAAGATCAGTGGGTGAATGCAAGCACGGTGAGAATCTGAACTTTTTAGCCTCGCTTCTAAAACACTTCAGAAATACTCACTTTGTAATCAATTTGAACCGCTCACGTCGGCGAACTCAGAGTTGAGTTGCTAAATATTGAATGAATGACACACCACGCAGCTATCGGAACAACTCGCGGGATTGGCTGAGAAAACAATAAACAAACAACAGAAACAATGGGCCTTAATTAGCTCCGAAACAAAGGAGCTGCGTGCTGATAAGAACCAATGAAACAATAGGTTACTGAGAGGTGGGTGGCTTTTCGAATGAATTCATTTTTATACAGCAAGTGGAATCTCCCTTCAGCGACCACCTCCTGCGAACGACCCTTTCCTTTTTTTCGAAAATAGTCAAATCGCGGTTACTGAAACCTCGTCGAAGCGACCACCTCCCATAAGCGGCACGCAGTTCCAGTTCACTGGAATTCCTGAGAAAGTCGGATATGTTGACTGGGGCCGGTCAGACGCTACATTTCGAACTAAAAGATGTTATAAGGATTTAAATGAACATCAGGAATAAATCATCGAAATTACGATATGCGAATGCATGACTCAGAATATACAGCCCTTGTGATCTGAGTTCTTGGAAGGCTAGCCACCTCCCGTAAGCGACTACCTATTAGATGGTCGACCGTATTTTTTTATTGCATTATCTATGCAATAAAGTATCAGTCTTGACTTATCGCTCATTTCCAATTGTCCCTGACGTTTAAATTAAATATTTCTGCTCTTCTTGTACTTAGTGCACTGTCCGTACGATACAGAGTCAATCCTAATGATCGGTCTGATTACCAGCTTGATTCTCCAGGCTGCTATTTCGTTAGCCGGCGTGATAGAGTCTTCTCAGATACTTTGCTGCACTGTTTCGGTAAGTTTGTGTCTAAGTAACTCTCCGTCTAGTTCAAATTTCAGGAGCTAACGAGACTAATCAGCTTTAAAAGTAGGTGCACATTAGCGTATATATTCGCATAGTTTTGCCTGCATATAACGTGGATCTAGCATGAAGTGGAGGCTCTTGCGGGGGAATCTTTTCATATGTAAATGTATTCCCCCGCAAGAGCCTCCACTTCATGCTAGATCCAGTTCAATACCGAGAATATGAATATGGCCTATTTTCGCGCGACCAGAATGAGAAAAACTTCGTACAAACGTAACGATATAAGTCAGTAAGTACCTTTGAATGAAACCAAAAACGCCATTGACAGTGGGAAGATACACCCAAAAAGCTGGCATTTAACTCGCACCTGTAGCCGCTACAACACAAAGCACGAGGCAACAACTGAACATAAATCTCTCTGTTAGCTATTGCATATGGATATATTTTACGAAGAACGTGGTGTATATATTTAAAACATTTGATACATTAGGTATTACAGGTAAAAGTTTTACCGGAAGCCATAACGTTTAGACTGATGTCTGATGCGTGTTTACATTGAAAGTAGTCGTTTTTTTGTTGTTGTTTTTTTGTAAATGATCCTTTTAGTGGGTTCGGTCGCTGCTTACAAACATTATAACTACTCAAAAATTGGAAAAAATCTTCGCACAATAAGTGATTATTTGTCAACTTTAGGAAAAGGATTACTTGTCAGTTGGGGCTATGGGAAAAACCTCGCAAGGGCGCAGTCAATCCAGAGCGAGGTCGGAGCAAGTTAACTACAACAGCCAAATCGAAAGCAGCAGCTTCTACTCTACGGAGTACGAGTATCCATCTGATAACACATCGACGAAAAAGTATGGGTTCAGTAACGGGAGAAAGAGCATTCGGATCAGTGAAATACAGACAACGGTTTAAAGTGCCTATGACCCCAAATTATTTTTTCGCCAAAATGAATCTTTGCACCTGTTCGAAACGCATAGCGGCCTTTTTTTCCTATTTTTAATAATTCCCGCCTTTTTACAGGCTTCAAAACTTGCGAAAAACCAAGGATCGTTTGTTTCGCGACCGAGTCAGAAGGGGAATGGGTCTATTCCTGATTTGACGTCACAATCTACTTTGCATGTATGTTTACAAAGAGTTAATGTGATGCAAATCAGTTTGTGACGTCAAATCAGGAATAGACTCATACCCCTTCTGACTCGGTCGTGAAACAAACGATGCTCAGTTTAGAAGCCTATAAAAAGTCAAGATTTGTTGAAAAAAGGAAAAAATGCCACAATGCGTTTCGAACAGGTGCAAAGATTTATTTTAGCGAAAAAAATAGTTGGGGTTATAGGCATTTTAAAAGATTGAATTCTATTCAAATTCATGAGAGCTCAAATTCGAACTGTCAGAAAACAACAGTGGAAAAACATACCGCATGATTTTCACTTCAATTTTGGTGAAATTTGTATAATCCGACACATGATTCCCACACTCATAAATATGGCAATCACACCAGTCAATGATTCTAACTGGAAATAGTTTTCATCATGTTCGCTCTACTGATTCTTTGAACAGCATGTAACTATTTTATTAACGAATTATGTAAAATGAATACCCAGTAAACTCCACTGCTAATGATGCCATAATTTAAATATGAAACAATAAAAATCCTACAAATGAAACTGTAAAACATTGTTATTTAAAATATGATTAAAAAACTATTTGTAATCATTACAATTGTAAAATAAACTCACTATTTGTACCTTTGCTTTAAAGTCGTGACAAACCAATCCTTACTTGAAATTGTGGTTAACTTTGATTTATTAACAAATTTTTTTCTATACTAAAAATACTATGACATATACTCTTTATTCCTCATCCGGCTTTACGACTGAATTTAATTTCAAGATTGAATAAAAGCCGCTGACAAGAGGATATATAAATATTACAAACTGTTCAATTTAAATGCATGTTAACATAACTCTTACAACTTGGAACAAAACACTTTGTCGAGTGGCAACCTTCGCACTCGTTTTCATAGAAATGAGTCTCTCCGCTGACCTTGCGTCTCATCACTGGACTGTACTGAAGAGAATCTCTGTATCACCTTGATTGGTTGCACGCTTTGCTTTCGATATGTTTGCCTTTCATCTCCACCATCATCAGGCTCGTTGTTGTTTCGCTTTTGGATGCTGGGCACGTGATCGCTGGAAACTTGGCTCTTGGGTATTTGATTTCTCGCTACTGGACCGCTAGGCAAGTGGAATTTGCGAGCATGATCTCTGGGCACATGATTGAATAACGCTTGTTGGCTGCCAGTGA
>OX419336.1:36835371-36852871 GCA_948470475.1 Galaxea fascicularis
TGCTGAAGAGGATAGCAGGAATGAAAGAACTCTCGTTTGTCTTTCTCCTCTTTTGCTACTTGGTTCAGCCTCTAGACACCTCCAGGGCTGAAAACAGTAGAAGTGGCTCATTCACAAATACCTGCGCGCATACATAAGCCTATGCTTTGGGAATGCGTAAAAAGCTGACTGTCGTACAATGTGGTAAACATGAGAAGGACAGCTCTTAGCTTATCACCATTTGAAAAAGTGACTGAATCATAAATCGCTTTCGCGAAGTGTAAATGGGAGGCAACTTATTTATTAAGGGGTAAAACGCCTAACTCTCTAATAGATAATAGTGTAATAGATACACGTATTGCCTTGCCTAAAGTCACAAATTTCAAGTTATGTGTATTCATTTGTCTTCTAGCAAACTAAGGTATTTGTCAGATCTGATATTGAGCGATGCATTTAAACTTCAGCCGTGACAAATACAACTTGGCTCTGCCAGGCCGCTTTTGTTATATAACAATAGATAACAAACGGATTATTCTTGATTTTCGAAGGCGGGGTAAGTGGAATTATATAAATATTTGGATTATTTACTTTGTTTAGCTTTGCATTACTGTTTCAGTATTAGAGTAATTTTTCAGAAAACGGTGACAAACCAACCAGACTAAGCCTCTTCCTTTACAGAACTTTTTATCGTTTTTTCGCACAAAATAATCGTCTATCTGATATTTAAAAACGCACAATGGTCATAGCTACTAACCAATTAATATAACAGCTCACAAATGCTACATGCACCTTGAAACTTGTTTGCTGTGATTCATCGGTGGCGTTGCTTATTCTAGAGTGTTGATGCGTTATTGACTTTTTAATCTATGCTATCAATGATTGCTACTGCCATTAAATGCGTATATGATATCTTAGCACAGAATACTATCAAAGCCTTTTTTGTTGTCTTACCGGTGCTCCTGCTATCATCGATGGTAAACTTGGGCTTTGCTTGTATCCTGACAACTTCATCCCGACCCCAAAACACGATAGTCCCAGAATAAAAGCAAACACTCCAGATGACATAGGAATTTTCCATGCTCTATCTTTGGTGATAATATGATCGAGTTTTATGCTCCTAATGCACATCGGCCTTCTGAACGACTGGACGCCCACTTCAAGGTTCCAGGTATCTTACGCGCCTATGCTCAAATGAGTTCAGCCCAACCGACAACATTCGAGAAGAAAAAATTCGAATCGACACTCCTTATTGCTTCCAAAGTCCGTATTTGCATGTCTAGAGCCCAGAATATTGCACTCAAATGGTAAAATATTATCCATCCTTTTAGAGGCATGGAGTCGAGATCAATGAATACCGATTATTCCATATGCAATAGACGGCGGAAAGAGAATGATTGCGATTTGTCAGCTCATTTTCCACCAACAATTGTAGATAACTTTTTGAAGAGAAAATATCTTATCTTGCGGTTATAATTGTGAGTACCTATTGTAGAAATGCCAAGCGATCATAACCAGTATAAAAAAATATATGAATAAGCAAAGAACCAGTTGGCAAGTTTTTATATCACGTACAACTGACACCTACTCTACTGATTCAAAGAGAAAACACAAATAATTCAAATGGTTGAGTATAAAATGATTATAAGGCGGGCCAGCTGCTATATCGTCTATATCAAAATGAGGTTTAGACTGACTTAATCTCACCCTACAGTTTGTCTCGCTGAAAAAGTCCGTTTGGAAGACCTTAACTCAGTTAACTGCTAAGAGATCTGATTCCAATTGAATCACTCAGTGGGGAAGTCAAAGAAATTTCTTTGACAAATTTCTTGTTAAGCCGTGGAAAAGGCGAAATAGACGCCAGCTGGCATTTTCAGAGAGCCAACATAAATTTCCAAAACTCTTCATTCTTCTTACTAATCGTTTCCGTCAGGTTTTTTACTTTTTTTTTTTAAATTCTTTGACAGCACCAATACTAGGATGACAGCGACTTTGCTGATCCTGTGATTCCTTTAAAATAATCATATATTTGGCAGAACTGGGCTGAATGTCGACCTGACAGGGATTCTTCTTGTTTAGTAGAGTTCGGCCGACTCAAATGCGTGACCTAATTTTTTCTATCACCGAGCTTTTGAAACGTCGCGTTAATCATTTTAATCAATAACACTTACGGCAAAAACGGCCAATTTTATACGTAAGAGGTCAACCACAAAATATTTGGGACCCGAAAAAACCATTTTACACGCATGATGTTAACAACGACAAAATCAATTCGAGTTTTAATGGCTGAAGGCAGGGGCACAAAACGAATCTGTTCCTCACTTTATCTGTTCCCCCGAGGTATTGTGCTGGCTGGCAAAATATCAGTGATTTCCCGGGGTTGGTTATGAAATTTCTTTCTGATGATGGTTTCGGTTGGTAATTACTGAAGTGTGTTAGCAGTGTAAGTGTTGCTGGCTGGCGAAATGTGGATGGTTGTGAAGAATTTCTTGTCTCTCCCCCCCCCCCCCCCCCCCTCACTGAAGGCTTGAATTGAGGCCTATCGCCACGCGCATTTTGGCTTACGACATATGAAATTGTCTTTTTTGTTGTTGTGCAGGGTGCTCAATTTGCAACTGGCTGGGAAACCAACCAATTTTATCTAGCTGGCTGGGAAATATCTTGTGTCTTGCTGGCAAAAAGGAACAGATATTTTTTTCCCAGCAATATTAAAAAAGACCTGAAAATGCCTGAATAACATTTAGTTTTATTAACTGGGGTATCATAATACATTTTTCAACAAATTGGTCGTTTTGTGCCCCTGTGAAGGTAAAGACAGACATAAGTACACAGTTCAGTACATGTGGCCGGATAGTTGACAGTTGACTCCCAATAACTCCAACCCATGGCCAAGGCAACTCGCAGCTCGCGGTAATTCAAACCAGCATTGATTTCCCCTGAATCTGCTTTTTACATTTACCGTAATTTTACACTCACTGAACTCCAACCCTCCCTGACCCTCGATAAGTCGCACTGATCTACTTTTCTCGGCCTTCGGGTCAATTTCTTCATAATTTTACCCTCGATAACTCGGCCACTTCTCCAAAGTCTAATGAGTCAAAATGTACTGCAAAGAAAACTTAACTTTATTTTTATGATCTGAATTGAGTCAAATTTAGCAGCATGTATCCTTGAAGGCACTGTCTCATGAGTAGTTTTACTCTGTTGGGTATTAGGAACTTTGGACAGTAGTCTCTTATGATATGTAACGTTGTTTTGCTAGCAAAATATCCTTCGGCTTTTGTTCTTTCTTCGCACTAAACCTGACTACACGTTGTTTGAATACCAATCAAATGCGTGTAGACGAAGCATTGTCCTGAGATAATCTCCGGTCATTTGTTCCCATTCCCCGATAACTCGAACTCCCGCTAACTTGAACCTTTTCTGGTTTTCCTGGAAGCACTGCTCTCGATATCACAGCCCACGGCAAAGATAACCGAACGGTGCTATTTCACAAGTAAATGGAAGCTCAAAGTTGAAATTGGAATGTTAAAAAGAAACAGGATACGATTCAAATACCTGCTAAGGTAGTTAGCTCACTCACATTTATGTGCGTTCGGAAGAGTTTGTTGCCATGGTTTCTACTTTCAAGCTATGACAACAGGGCCTGATTGTGCTCGGCAACTTTTTGTGCTGCAACCAACTTAGGGCAACTTTCGCCTCTCAGAGCAACTTTTGGGCGTCAAATACAACAAACGACTCACTGAAGTATAAGCACGCACAAATTAAACTAAAATTGTGCGGTTTTTTATCGGTACTCTGATAGTGCTGTCGCTGTGTAAGCTCAGTATGAATTGTGTGCGCCCACAAAAAGGTCAGCAGCTATTGATTTAATGTAGGCAGTTACTTCATATAACGGTACATTATAGGGTATCATATATGTAGTAACTACCACTATTTATGGGACAACAAAGGAAGAGTGAGGGTTCAGGGTAAGTGTCTGGTTTCCAATTAGAAATTCGCACTCGTACTCGATCTCGTACTCGTACTCAAATCTGAAGGTCCCTGATAACTAAATTTTATGCTTTCTCGAGAACATGAGCGCATGGCGGCAAAGTTTTCTGTGATGAGAGGATTTATTAGTATTTTGTATATTTTGCTTTTGCTGTTAAAAATATAAGAGCCAACGTAGAAAATATTTAGTCTTTGGTTGCAAGTTCAATAATCCGTAAACACAACCTGTCGTTAATCATTGAAGCGTTAACTGTTCTGTAAGATCATAACTGTAATAAGCATTCAAGCTGTAACTCAACCTGTTAGAAGCCGTTATCCACCTGTATAACCTTTGTAAACGATCAATTCCGTTATAGCCAATCACTTCTTTACAACTGTATCAGGTAACGGTTAGTTATGAGTTTTTAATGATGTGACTTCATCACCTATGATTGTAGTTTTCACATAAATAGAGGTGTATTGTACTTGTTTCTTTGGCTATGTGCGGGGTATGCCTTGGTGTAGTCTTGGTATTAAACCTTACTTTGGAGCCAAGTTCTGTGTGGATTTATCGTCTCGAGAATAGCCGTTTGTCGTAATAGATCCCGGCCTTCCCGCAGCCAGCGAGTTCCCCAGGAAAAAGTCTTTCCGGAAGAGTTTTCCAGAGTATTCTCGTTCCGTCCGATTGTCCGTTTGTGAAGGCAAAAGACTGTTTTCACATGTATTTCTTTTTCCATGCTTTGACGTCGATCATAGTAATTTAGTTCCTGGACAGTTCGTCAGCATTTTCCAAGTTAAACAAATTTCAATAATTGCGAAAGCGTCACAGAAACGAGAAGTTGTATTTTGAAATGATGTTTTCGTTGCCGTCGCTGTTGTTAAAGACCCATGACGGACCAATATGCTTTGCGCGCGTCTACTATTGTTTTGACAAACACAAGGAGGAGGCGCCATTGTGTGATGCGGTCGCCGAAGTTTGAGTATTTCGCGTGCTTGTCGGTTGATCAGAGCACAATATGAGTTCATCACTGTCTTTATTGGAAAACTCTCTGTAGGAGAGAAATTAAAGCGAAAGATGGCTCAATAGTAGCTGATAACGAGAAGGAGGAAGACGAAGCCGACGAGATTGAAGAGGTTTGAGAAAAATTTTCGGTAACTCCAAATGTTCCCTGCCTTCCATCTCGTTCACACGGGCTGTTAAAATGAACAAAGTTGTGATACATAAGCATTGTAACAAAGCTATAAGAAATAAGCAAATCATCGAATTCTAGCAAGGTCCTAAACTTGATGCTCTATGGTCTGTTTGATGCAGTAGATACTCAGCAAAGGCAGTTTGTTGCTTCCGAGAACCCAAGAGTAATTTTCCTCTCATGCCATTGTTCAAACACAGATGATCGTACCATGATATAACGGGCACAACCAGATAAACGTGGCCTCCACTTACGCGAAGGTACGGCCATCAAAATGCCAAACGATCAGAGCTTTCTAGGAGTTCATCATATTCACTCTACAGATATTGCAATTCCAAAAAAATCATCAAAATCAACACACAAGTGAAATAGTGAAATCCTTTGGGCAACGAAACGTAAAATCAAGCTCCATAAACGCCGGATGGAAGCGGATTGCTGTGGATTCAACGGTCTTCACTTGACTTTTCGACTCACAAAAAATATGGCGACTTGACTTAACGCGCGCAAAGCATATTGGTCCGTCATGGGTCTTTAAAACTTCCTAATCAACCTCGTCCCCAGGCCTTTTCCCTAGAACTATGGAAAAGCCCTGGGAACGAGGTTGCTCCCTAATAGAACGTTTTGCAAGTGCTCAGTTGTGGCGGTGCTGACTACAGCCTGTGTAATTTTCCACTTCTATGCCTAAAGCATTGCAGGTCACAGGCGTGGATCCATACTGGTTTCCACCGTTTTACGGAAATCGGTCAGAATTTTCATTAAAAAAATAAACATGGTTATGTTTTTAAAAGCACTTTCGGTGGTTAAGTTTGAAAAAATTTCCCGGGGGAGCGTGTTGCCGAACCCCCTTAGGAGCTTGCGCCTTCGGCGCTCGTTTTGCAGTAAATCGGTCAACATTTTTCCTAGATCCGCGCCTGGGACAAGTTACAGAACACGTCATACGCAACAACGTTAACGAGCCTCCCAAGGTGGCGAAAAATAGAAGACTGATAACCTTTTCGCGCCACTTGCATTGCAATTCTCTATGGCGAGGAGCGGGTGCGAAATGAGCACATTTTTATTCGCAAATAGTCTTGAAAAGGTCTCGTGTTGCACCTTCCACGTGAAAATTGCCTTACCGAATTGAGAACAAACTATGGAAGCGGAAGCACTAAGCGCCTTGGCAGGTATACAGTCTTATCAAAACTTCTGTCCCTCATGTAGTCTACGAAGAATTCTTTCACGCATGTTAGTAAGGAAAAATACAAGAGGGCTTATTTAACACTTCAACAGAAAACGAACAAAGGTTCCCCTACCCTTGTCTTGATGTGAACAAACTCTTCGACTTCGAGGCAGAAAACGTTGCTACAGGAATATTCGGGCATGCTTTTGCATGGTTAGCTGCATGGGTATGCAGCAACTTAACTCTTCAACAATTTTCCTAGAAATAACCACGATAAAACGAAAACTTATCTTTTTAGATATGTAAAGATAATAGCTGATATCACTTGGGTACCGTCCAACCATTACTACTATCATTAATTCCAAACAAATATCAGCAAATATCAGCCTTTTATTGTTTGTACAAGGTGACAATAACCTGTGGATGCAATATTTCTTTTATTGAATCAAATCCAGTGAGTGGTACAAATATTTCAATCACTGTGACATAAATAAATAAATGAGGGAAAAAGTTGTTACTCATTCCCTTTCGTAAGTCTTAATGACCTCGTTACAGTCATTATTTTAAATGAATACAACTTAGTTTAGACTATGTATGTGTCATTAAGATTCGAACCAGTTCTACACGCAGGTATAGCTAGTCCGACTGGATCTAAGAATGATCTTCAATTGAGTAGGTCAAAACCAAAACCAAGGTAACAACTTTGGCTTAACACAAAAAAAACGCAAAAAGCACAATCAGCCAATCAGAATTACGAAAGAAATACGTGTAGCCAGTGCCAAGCGCGGGAAATTACGAGCGAGCAAGTCACAGTCGGTTGTTACTTGTAGTTTTGATTATTAGTGCAGTTTTCAATAGACCCATTCGGCTAACTCAGTGTTGTACCCAATTCAAATCTCCTGGGTTTAAGATTCTTTGTGTATTGTTTTTGCATCATAATGTAGCATTCATATTTAAATGATATGGAAATACCTGCCAGAACAAAGCGTATTATTCCCAAAGGGTTTGAATTGGAGTAAAGGGGATAGTTTCTAAAGAAACTGTGGTGCTGCGTCGGTGGGGAAGTAGTACACAAAGATTTTGGTATTATCAACAGAGTTGATAAATGTAAATTGACCACCGTACAGGGATTCTAAAAGCTGACGTTTCGAGCGCTAGCCCTTCGTCAGAGCGAAATGGATTCGCTCTGACGAAGGGCTAGCGCTCGAAACGTCAGCTTTTAGAATCCCTGTACGGTGGTCAATTTACATTTATCAACTCTGTTGATAATACCAAAATCTTTGTGAATTGGAGTAAGCCGAATGAGTCTATTGAGTTTCGTAAAACGAAAACCAAAGCAATTACTCCAGTCAATCATAACACACCGAAACAGTGCAATCACCCAATCAGAGGCAATTACGGGCGCCAAGCGCGGGAAAAAGCGTTCGTGCCAGTCGCGATTGGTTTTGGTTTTGTTTCAAATTGGTTGAAAAAGTGGTGTGAGATTTTCTGTCCAATCACAGCGTAAGCGGCGTAAAATTTAAGTCTTCACCAATCGCAAAGCACAGCAGAACAAAACCGAAGCAGAGACGAATTAACTTCAAAATTCAACTGGAAACTGCTTTGGAAGCAACCGTCATGGAAAAGGCAACATTTACGTTCAAAGGAACATGCAATTTAAAAAAGTACATTACATTTTACGATACTATTTACACCAGTATCCTTAAGCTTGTATCCATTCAAAGCAATTTTTTGGAAGTTACATTTTTGGGGAGGGCTGGTTTATTAGAACTAGTTGACCGTTGAGTTTGGCATCAAAAAGTTTAAAATAGCTTTGAGAAAGGAAGAATACTCTAACAACCTAAAAGAAAAATTATCCAGTCTCTCGATTCCAGGAAAAATCTCCAGATTCCCAGAAGAATTTAGTTGTTCTCCAGAAACAGGCCTTTTTAAGTTGTCACCCCCGTTTTGTATCCCATATATGTCTGGGGATCAAAACAGACTATTTTATCGGTAACAAACACTTAAGGTTAAAACATACAAGTATACTGGGGGTACCTAATCTCAAATACTGGAACCAAGTGCCCTTGAAATATACGACCTTTAATATAATTATTTACAGTAAAGACATGTGCATATGTAATTTATGCTATTCCAGAAAATACCCACACCTGCCTTATAGAAAGACCTCAAAAGCCAAAGCTTTAAATATGAAAGGTATGGATATTTTTCAAACAACCTATTATATGGGTAAAAGAATGAATTCTGGGGGCCATTTCTCGAAGCTCCCAGTAAATTACCACAACCGTTCAGCATTTTTGTTTTCCATTCCAGATGGGAGTTTCAAAAGTTTTGAAAATTATACAGTGAAGTTATCAGCTAAAGAAACAAAATGGATTTCATTAGAGGTCAGAACACACCCTACTTTTATTGCGATTTTGAGTTCAAAATATGGTTTGTGGGCCCATTAAGTTACCGGGACTTTCGAGAAACAATCCCCTGGTAGCCTTCCACAGATGTCTTTTAGGAAAGGCTGTTAAAACTTGCTAAAATAAGGTTACTGTAATTTCACTTTAACTATACTTCGATTTGCTCACCATTTGTTATGCAATCAGTGGCTTTATCATTGTCTGTTTTACTAAAGAAGCTATGTGAAGAAAATGCTTTGTTTTCAGGTTTGTCCAAAGCTTGTTCTGCCTCTTTAATGTCTGAATGAATGGCTTCGATGAGAGACTCTGAAATTCATCAACAAATGAGAAAAACATGATTAAATAACGTGCTACACTTTGTTCACACTGTAGTTGTTTCTTGGCAGTGGTTTGTCTAGGCATTTGCAAACCAAAAATTAAAGTGCACCAAACTCCAAAAATATATTTTTTTCACTAATAAAAATAAATCTTTGCACCTGTATGAAGCACATTGCAGCTTTTTTCTTCCATTTTTACCAAATCCTGACTTTTCATAGGCTTCAAAACTTACTGAAAACTAAGCATCATTTGTTTCACAACCAGTCAGAAGGTGTTGAAGCCTATAAAAACTCAAGATTTGGTAAAAATGGAGAAAAAAGCCACAGTGCATCACAAACCAAAATTTGAAAATTTTCTCCACTCTACTTTTGATGTACCACTTCCATACACATGCATCTCCTCACCAATTTCTGTGCAAATATTGTACATTGATCAGTGTTGAGGTGAATTTCTCTGATGTGCATAAACTACATACTATTCCCCAGCTTGACAGTATCAGAATGGTTTTCTAGTACCTATAATACACCATTGCCTATTACACAATTACCGGTACCTTCTAACTCCCACATTTACATATCCTTCACAATACAGCAACAAATCACATTCACTCACCAAGAGATGGGAAATCTTTCTCAGGTCGAATAAATCCTAAAATGGCCACACTAAGCTCTGATCCATAAAAATCTTGTTCAAAGGTATGAATAATATGTGTCTCCTAGAACAAAGAACACAATATCACCACCACAGTCAATTGCCATGAAGAAATAGACCAAGAATCCGTAACAGTATGGTGAGTCCTCAAAAAATTCAGGCAAAATCAACTTAGGCCTTGTTTATACATCGCACTATTGTTAAATTTAATTCAAGGTCCCAAAAGTAATTAAATTCAACAATAGCATGGCATCTAAAACAAATTAAGTTTGTCTTGTGAATCAAATTCGTCAAGACATTATTATTATCTGTCTTGACATAAAATACCAGTAACGCGTCTTGACAGTTTATAAATCACAAAAGTGATGCATCGAATTAAAAGCATGTATTATTTTATTATTGTTTTAAACTGTGACCTCTGATCAGAGACAAGTCATTTAATCACAGAAATAAATTAAACTGTATTAATTTGGACATCTAAAACCATATGAATTTAATGTAAATTGAACTTGTCTGAATTAAATTTGATGATGGTGCAACCAATAACTAGGCCCTAGGATTGCTTGCACTTTCTTCATCTTCTTCAAATCAAGTGCAAAAAGTTAGTATAAATGTATATGACCACCACTTTCATTTTGAATATTTTTCTCTGAGATCTCCATGTGCTTCAAGTACCAGAGTCTTTCCAAGATACAAGGCTGAGAATCAAAGCAATGCTTTTTACAGCCAATGCAAATGTTAATGTTGTTTATTTGAAATTATACAAGTATAATAATTTTTTTAAGTCTTTAAATGTATTTATTGGGTGGGGATAGACACATTATTGTTTAAAATAGATATGACAAAGTGACAACAGACAGATGCTCACCATTGATTTTTTAGTGTTTTTGTAAAATGGATTCCACCCTATACTCATGACCATCTTGTACACAGGTCCATGGTCTACACTTGCCCAACCAAAGTATATTCCAGTGCTAATAGCTTCCGGTAGATTATCCACCACATTCACTGGAAAGTTTGCTGATTGGAAATAAAAAAACATCACCATTTAACCATACACAAATGACATTGTTTAACATCAGATGGCAGAAAACATATTGTGCAAACTCAGCATTAAGGGTACTGAAGGGTTGACAAAATTATTTATGCATAACTGGATCAAGTGATCTTTTTCGACATGGGACTGAATTCAAAATTTGACTGACTTTTCAGAAGTGTCTCAAATTTCTTTAACTAATGAAACTGAAATTAAATGTAAAATCCAATAATCTATAATGGTTCTGGAGCAAAAAGACTACAATGCCAAGCCCTAACAAAACAAGTATGTCCTTGTTAAAAAACAACAGCAATTACAAACTTTTTAAGTCAATTCTAGTTAATATTTTAGAGTTTTAGATATTGTGTGCAATAAGTGGTTTTTAACTGATTGTAGTTCACTGACACTTAAATAAAGTTATTGATTGATCAAATGACTGATTGATTGATTGATTCTTCCTGCTTTCTCCCCTCATACCAAGTCTCACCAGAAAATGAAAGCTTACCTTTTTATAAATGCAAATACAGTAGCTTAAATCATAAGAGTACCATCCCAACAAACAATTAATCACATTTAATTCCAAACTAACATCAGAGCTTCCACATTATAGCGCCACAACCACTCGGTGACACTGCCGCCTACAACTGAAGATACACCACCCAACCCATGCATCACACTGGCAACTATAATTATTATTACTTCCCTTTCAAGTTTTACGCCTAATGATCCAATCATCTGACCACAACTGGCCCTTCATTAAATAATTTCAAAAATGCTAGAATTTTTAAAAAAGACCTTAGACAATTACACAGGTTGTTTGCTTTCAACTGACTCTGCTGTCTAAACATTTCTCATTGACAGACAGCCTGCCAATACCTCGTAGAGCAGATGGCTCATAGTTTTAACACCTTTATCCACAGACGGCTGATATTTGCACACATGCTGACAGAAAACAATAAGCTGACAGCCTCCCTTGGTGTTCTTTGGTTGATAGTATAAGCTTGAACATTTAAAAAGTACAGTGTGTGTGTGTACAAAGTGCACCACCAGTAACTCTTAACTACAAGGAAACAAAGGTGCACACTACTGTCTCTATTATACTCATGACTGAGAACCTCTGGGTTTAACACTGTGTAGGACCTGTATATGTCTGCTACATGTTTCTTTGTTTGGCCAAAGCTTGAGAGATTCTTAGGGAGCTTTCCAACAAAGAAATAAAAACAGTAGGTCACCGAATTAAACAATTTAAACTTTAGAGGACCTTTTTGTGGACTTTGGGCATTGCCATGGTAACTGATATGATGTCACAAACATCTTTAAAATATAGCCTAACAATAGAGTTCCAAGGAGACACAGAGTTTTCCTACACCATTAAATATCCTTCCTCGTAACCTTTCAGAGGTTCGCAAACACTGCATCAACAATAAACCCTTTTGAGCCTCTTTAACTGATTTTTAAGGTGCTTCATGTACATGCTCAGTAGCTTGGATGAATTATGAGTAAAACTATTATTATTTCTCAGTTATACACTTACACAATTGCAACAGAACTAACACAAGGAAACGTTCGACCAGGAGTTTATATTGCCTTTACTCCTTGTGTTGGTAGAAGAGTGGAAAATACAATGTCATGCCATAAAAATGGAATACCCCGTGGCCATCATGAATCTTAACATACTGCTATAACAACAACAACAACAACATCTTTTATTTAAACACGGTGGATTTTAAAGCTAATATAGCTTATGGGGCCGTGTAAAAAATGTTAACAAAATAAAATAATTAAAATTGAAAGTATAAATCACGTGCACGATCTTCCGCATTACATTACACACTTCAACCATTCATTAACTACAATATGGTTTGAAACCCTGACCCAAAAGAAAATTCAGTTTTGCGTGTCCAACAATCACATGTCGAATGATGTAAAACGTGAGAAGACGGGTTCCACTCCACTGAACCACTGTACAGTGTCTATATGAGTACGTAAGTGAATGACGCATTCAGGAAAAGTGGATCGATATAGGTCTTAAAAGGATATGCCTGCATTGCTGAAAAAGTCAATCGAAAAAGGTTTTTATTTTTTTATCTGGCTTGGCACACTGATCGAACAACTCGTCCAGACAGCACCAACTAGTTTTCTGCGCGAGAAAAGTTGAGAAATCTCCTTAAGTACGATCTGAAAACAAAAGCCAACCGATTAACTTATTTTAACCTATTCGTCATACCAGTAGGAATGCCCAACTCCTTGCTCCCTCTTCCAAACCCTTTGACTACTTCCCCACGAGAAAAATACGGAAAACAACTTGTGATGAAATCCGAACGCATATTAGCCACCGAGAAAGTACAACTGATGAACGCGTTGAAGACTCGTTTACACCTGTACTCGTCTGCTCGAACTACTGTTGTGTAACGCGCGATGTACGTAACTCTCGTGACATCAGTTGTGCGATACCGCAGACCAAAAATTGCGCAACAAAAAGACACCGGTATAATGGAAATTTAAAATCAAAATATAACCAAATTTGTTGGTTAACTTTGCGAAGGTCTCAGAGAGGGTTCCAAAGAACTGGTTGGCTCAGTTGGCAGAGTGCCGGACTACCGTGCGGGAGGTCGTGGGTTCAAGCCCCGGCCAGACCAACACTCAGGGTTTTTAAATAACTGGGAGGAAAGTGCTTCCTTTACAAGGACATCTGCAAATGGTTAGACAAGTCCAAGTCAATGGGACTTTGCCGAGTGCCGAAATCATGTAGATGTAGATGTAGAGAGAATCGAAGGTGATGCCATAAATGAAGCAATAAAATAACAAGTCACGGATCTAGTAGAGACACACGTTCGTCCAACAACGATTTAGTTTTACAATTAGGTAAGCTTATTAACCGTTTTCTCTTAAAGCAGCTCACTTTCCATATTCAACTTTTTGACTGAAAAGCAAAGAAAGTTCACTCGCTTCGACGGCCGACGAAAGAAAGTTGCATAACGAGTTCTCATCACGCTAACAAATACCTGTTGGAATCCCTAACTCTTTTCCTCCTCTTCTCATTCCCTGCACAACGGGAGCACGCATAAATAGCGGAAGGGATGGCAAGACCAAGGCACTAGCTTGCCGAGCTTGCCTTGAGACAACCATGGCTGAAAAGAACGGAAATTGCTGTCGGGCCGACGGTGTGATCAAGCAGAATGATCTTTGAAAACAAGACACGCTTGGGCTACCTGTGGCACAGTGTATAGGCCAGGCAACACAGCCCACATCTGATCTTTTTTCGGCGAGGAAATTTTCTCCACATGGACAGAAGATATTGAAGTTTAAAATGCCTTCCCTTTCCAACGAACAAAGAGCAGCAATAGCTATTGGAGTACCTGTAGTAGCTTTGCTACTCTATCTGTGGTATAGGAGACGTCGCAGCTCGGAGTTACTGGACGAAGAGCAGGAGTATGCCCGAGTAGAACAAAGCGAAACAGTGGCCTCTGCAAACCAGAGGACCGTGGAGGTCAAAGTACCAGGCTCAGTTGTTGGTGCTATCATTGGAAAATCTGGAACAAATATAAAAAAGATTGAAAAGGACAGTGGTGCTCGTGTGATTCTAAAGGATGAAGACAAAAGTGGCGAGACTGAGGAACGAATTGTTCTCATTCAGGGTGAACGCGAAAAGGCAAAGCGAGCGGAAATATTGGTTAAGAAAATTATCGCGGAACAACCAGTTATAAGAACTGAGGAAGTTTTCGTGCCCCAGCTTGCTTGTGGAAGAATAATTGGTAAAGGAGGGCAAACAATACGACACATAAATTCCGTTTCAGGTGAAGGTATTTCCTGCTATTGGTTTATTGTTGACAACATGTACAAAGCTTAACACCACTTGTGACTCCTGTGGTAATCTAATATATTTTATTTTCTCTGTTCAACATGTCAGAAACCTTTATCCAGAGAAAATCATGCTTGTGTCTTGAACACTAATATTTCTAATGAGCGAATAGTAAACAGTCAACCCCTGTCAAGTGCTACAAGAGTAAGAACATTCAAAACAGTACACTGTTTTCTTTTAATCAAGAAATAAGTAGCATTTTTATTTTGGAAAGTAATATAAACTATGCTTCTAACAGAAGTCAAGGAGCAGTGTTGTGACATGAAAGTAGCTTTTTAGCTATCTCCCTCAGGACTTTGAATAAGCTCCATGTGCAAAACAAGGAGAGCAGCAACATCCCTAAAGACTTCAAACAGTGCTGGTTTTGTCTCAGAATAACCACACCGCCCCTTTTTGTCACCTGCCATTGGTCTTTTTACTCAGGGTTGTCAAAAAGGTTTTGAGTAGAAGGAGAATCTAGGAAAGTGGACGGCACTCTGGGTAACAACACTATTTTTCCCCTTGCATTTTCTCTTTTCACCAGCGAAACTAGTCGCTGGTACTTTTTAACAACCCTGCTACTGTAACATAATATTCTGTGGCTTTGTCTTAAAGCATAGTATTAACTGATTAACACATATTGCACCCTGAAGTATAGCAAGGTGTTACTTTCCTGTCCAGATTAGTATACTACTCAACAAGGAACACTGGCCTACAACAGTCTTTTTCCTTGTCTTTACGGCTGTCAGTTTTGTTGTGAAGGGAATCAAGCTACATACAGTAAGCCCAAAAAGTTAAACAAGCAGAGTAGGTTTTTATGTGGGTTTAAACCCTGTATATGTGCAAGCATTGAGAGTATTAATATATTTTTTGTCCACCAGGAGAAAGGTAGTTGAGAAAGGGAGATAGTAATCATCTGCACTTTTTTTTTTCGTACATTGAATATGAAACCGAGAGAGACTGAAATTCTACCACATTCTTCTACAGGTGCAAAAATAAAAATAGATCGTGACAGTGATAATATGGCAAGCCCTTTACGCAGGTGTTTTATCACTGGGACCTCAGATCAAATTGCCAGTGCCAAGGGACTCCTGGATGAGAAGATTGCTGAGGATAATGAAATTCGGTCTCGAAGAGGAGATATGGGAATATCCAGATACAAACGTGGAGCTAGAAAATTAGAGTCCGCCCAGGGTAATATTTATACTCTTTCCTTTTTAACCCATAAAATGGCTATGACGTTTTCAGTGGTGTACAGTACAATACAAATTTTATTGTCAACTCCCCATGGGGACTTTTCAGAGACAATAACAATAATAAATACACTAAAAATGCATGACAATTATAGATAAACAAATCATTAACAACTATTTACATATAACATTTATGACATTAAAAACTGATTTAGAAGGAAAAAGGAAGGCTTTCATTTCACATTTAAAAATGATAAGAGATTCGCTTAATTTAAAATGGGGTGTTAAGGCATTCCACAAAGTTACAGTTCTGTAATAAAAAGATCTCTGTCCCAACTTGGTTTTAAAAAGCGGTATGTTAAGCTGGGTTGATGATCTAGTCTCCCAACCACTGATGTTCCCTCTGGAGATAAAATTTGAACTGAGATAGTTTGGTACTTGGCCCGTCATAGATTTAAAGGCCAAAATGGCATCTCTTAGATACAAGTGGGACTTAACTTGTATCCATCTCAGGTTTTTCAGGGTTGGAGTTACATGATTGAACTTCCTTGTCCCAGAAACTATGCAAGTGGTGAAATTCTGTACTCCTTGTAGTTTGCATATATTGCAAGCAGAAGTGTTCGACCAGACAGACAAGCAATAATACAGCTTGCTAAAGATGAGAGAATTGATTATTGTAACAAGTACATCTTTCCTAAATGCAGGTTTAACTCAGCTTAAATGAAATTTTTAACCTAGGTTGAAGTCAATTTTCTTTGTCGCCAAACTCTAATTTTGAATAATTAGGCTTAGGAGACAAAGGGATTTGACAGTCAACCTAGGTTAAAAATTTTTACCTGAATTTAATCTTTACTTGCAACATATACTTCATGTTAACATGCGATATAGTCACCTTCATAGATTATTCCCATACACTTCTCTTATCATAATATTCTCATTCAGATATCTTTAAAGTTGTTGTCATACATGAGATGCTTTGATTACTTAAGATGCCTTGCTTACTTGAGCTGCTTTATTTTAAGAGTGCATCCATGGGGATAATTTATAGAAATGACGGTAGGATATGTTACATGGTTCGCACGGGACTGGAAAACTCCTTGAAAAACTGCTTGGTCCTTGAAAACTCCTTGAATTTGTAGGTGCAGTGCTTGAATGTTATGAAGAAGTCCTTGAATACTTGAGACTAAAGCAAAATAAGTTCATTTTCAAATCAAAAGATGAAAAAGATTGTATCACATCACCCGAGAAACGCTTTTGAAGTGCTTTTATATCAGGACTCTAATGTTGTGTCTAATGTTGTGACACTGTCCCCCAAAACCCTGGTTTTGGGGGACGCAGCCTCAAAATTAGAGACGTTTGTATGGATTTTGAGCTATGTTTCAAGGTCCATAACTTCGTCGCTGTTCAACCTAAAAGAGTCAAACTTGGTCAAACGACCAATCTCAATGTTATCTTTCATGTGATGGTGTCAATTTATCGATTACTTCAAAATTTGAAACTCGCCCCAGTTCCCTCTTGAATTTTGGAACGGCCAATTGTGAAGCCCCCCTCCAAGCAAACAAAACCACAAGGGAAAGATGGCTTGACACATCGCTCGAAGCATGAAATTAGGGAGTTTACGCAACTAGGACGACAATGGCAACGAAAACGTCATTTGAAAATGAAACTTCCCGTTTTTGTAACTCTTTCATGATTATTCCAACTTGTTTAACTGAAAAAATGCTGGCGAACTGTCAAGGGACTGAATTACAGTCTG
>OX419336.1:36857871-36897871 GCA_948470475.1 Galaxea fascicularis
ACAATTTTGAAAGGGGGGAGAGGGAGGGGCTGTGTGTTGTATCTCACAGATTTCTTAGCAGCAGCGTTTTACGGAAAAAAAACATGTTTTTGATGGCGAATGTCTCAACAAATTTGCAATTGGTTGTAGCTTCATGCCAGTCAAAGCAGGGTTTTCCAGCTTGGAGGGTGTGTTAGCCCAAGTGACAATGTTTGTCCTGTTGTGTTTCCTTTCTGTTGCGCTTTGCAAGCCTCTTTTTTCAATTTGTAGGTGATAAGTGGAATAAGGAGTCAACTGATGACTTTGAGCAACTAAGTCACTGTGCCCAGTGGGTTTCGCTGATGGCAAGAGTGATGAAATACAATGGAGAAATACCCTGCCTGGAATTGATTGACACAACTGGAGAGACAGTAAGAAACGTGCAGACATATTTTCTTTCTTTTTTGTTCTTTTAGTGGCTGAAAGCGTTGTGTTTTGTTTGTAAATGTCTCTTACCTGTTGGACAAAAGGAACAAAGAAGTGATTGAAATAAACTATTCCTGAATGGTACACAGAATAAGCTTAGTGGTTATATTCTTTCACATCGGGCAACTTTACGAAAGTGAAGTTAAACACACTAGGAGAATAGTGACAAATTCTTATAAACAAACAGAACCATGGGTGACAACCTCTCCAAAACTTTATTTGACTGGTCCACCGCCATGGAAATGACTGAGACGAGGTTATATGTTAATAACAATTTTGTGTGTGGTTTGTAGAGCACTGAAGAGCCTTTATTTTTGTTTAGGACGTGAACATCAATGACGAGATGATAAAAAGAAAGTTTGCAGTTCGTGATGTTACTCGTCCCCCGGAGGAACAAGGACAAGGTACCCGCTGAGTGCTAATCTTCTTCCGTAGGGTAACCGTATCACCCGTTGCTTCGTTGCACCCTGTTATGTGAGCAAGTTCAAGATAATTTGGAGAAAATTAAATGAAAGTTAAAAGAACTCAAGTGTTGAATAGCTTGTCGCTAGTCAACACTTTAGTTTAATAGTTGGCATAGCCTGCTTGTAGGCGGTAGTTTGTATACGCGCGAGAGTTCGAAGCCCGGCAAATCCGGTGGCCATATTGGACGAGTTAGTGAAAGATCTGGGTACCCCCCTCCCGGCGTTTTGTCATTCGTACCAGATCTTCCACTAACTCGTCGAATATGGCGACCGGGTTTGCTGGGCTTCTCGCGCGTATATGAACTACCGCCTGCAAGTACGCTATAGCTTGCACGACAATAAATGTTTACACTCGTTTTTCTTTGAGAGTGTGAGTTGAAAGAACAAGATGGTTCATTGCTGATTTCTTGCTTTTAACAGCCCGTAGCCCTTGCAAACACCAGCACGAAGTGTTTGTTGTTCTTCGATTGGGGAAGCCGCCCTTATCTGTGGAATAAAAGGGCGAATCACCCGCAAACTCCAATTTAATTAGAACCACATTCCATAAAATCAATGTTTGAGCTGGTGTGGAACGGACGGGCTCCTCGCGATATAACGTATTTTTGGTTTTCACCTTCGTGTGACAAGGCGGCCGTGTTGGAGGTCAATACAGTACTTTTTTCCTTTTTTTCCCCAAAAATTTGCATAAAAATGAAGCTTTAGTTCCCAGTGAAGAGACAGCCTATTATTCTTACCAACCAGCACGGCCGCCATGACGTTACATGCGAGCCAGCAATGCAGTTTTAACCTTGGTTTTGATCCACCATATTCTGTTCAGTCACAGAAGTCGTCAAAGACTCGACAAAGACGGGTGTAGAACAACAGGAAACTCCAGAAGTGAGCAAACAAAACATACTTGAGCAGCAGGAGTGGCCATTCACAGATACCCAGAGTGGAGACGTGAACCAGGAAACACCCGTGAATGGCTTGATACAAGGACAGAGCAACAGTGAAGCGCTCTCTGATGTAGCCACCAAGGACGTTTATGATGGTCGCCCATCGGAGGATGTCACCGACAGTACTCCGGAGTTTTGTGGACCCGTGAACCCCGAGACCGACTCCCCAGTCAAGGCTGCCTTGGTCAAGACCATCGTTCAAGATTATATTCCAGTCCCTACTAGTTCTTCATCACAAATGTCTGCACGGGAAGAAGGCCACGTAGCATACTTAGATGTTGTAAAGGAGCAAGAAATCGCCTCCAACGCAGAAATTACGAACATTAGTAAACAAGACCCAGGACGTGAAGCTGTTCCTGTAAGCGCAGTGGATTTGCAACTTGCGTCTCCCAGCCTGGATGTTAAAAATATTCCCAAACCTGACGCGGAGGAGAAGCCTGTAGGGTACCGCAGCAGTCTTAATATCGCGCCTTCATCAAAAAGAACCATGGCGGCGTCCTTTAGCGGCAGCCGTCACGTGCACGTTTCAGAGAGAAGTGAGAGCTCCATGAAAACCGTGACAAGTACCGTTCACCGACAAGTGGTCTCCTCTAAACAGTCTTACGTTAGTTCCGTGACAATTCCTGAACACAGTAACAGTGGTAACGTCATCGTTTCCGTGACACCGAATGTCACGCAGCTTACTGAGCAATCCCCTTTTGAGTTGGATAGCCACTCTTTCAGAGCTTCTAATGAAAGCACGACGATGACCCACCACACAGTGACATCTGAAGTGTGCCAGTCTGTTACGCAAACTAACAGAGGTGACACGAAAACTGACTTCTCCGCGTCACGCCTGGAAGAGAAGTTGGTGTCGCACTCATCCCCCTCCGACGGGAACCAAACTGTAACATATAAGATAAACTTTGCAGGGACGCCGGGAATGGATCCGTATACAGTCACGAAAACGTACACTTCACCGCTAGAAAACGCGCATCATAGTAGTAGTGATATGTCACCGTCAGGTTCACTGTTGGAAATCTCTAGTAACACGGTGATAGACGAAGAAGAAGAGTTCGAACAAGAAGAGGCAAACAAGCCGCATGGTTCTTCAACATCAGTTGGTTCGAAAAGCCCCGAGCCAGACAGTGATACGGAGTCTTTCATGAGCGCAAGAGAAGACACCACCTCGGATACAGATGCTGCGGCTTACATGACGGCGGGAGGCAGTTCCACCTCGCTCTACACCGACGCCGTCTCTCTTGTTGATAGCGCTACCGAAGATGTAAGTACCCCTGTTAACTCTGACACTGAAGTGGAGGAAGAGGAAGAAGTTGAGGCGTATTCTGCTCCATTTACAGCTGTAGAAGACGCAAATGACCTCAGTCGTTCTGGCACCCTGAAGGGTTTGAGAGAGCAAACCACCATTCTTGGTTCTGGTGCCACGTCTGATGGTGATCTCGGATATCGAGGGGACACAGAGGAAGGCCTCGCCTCTACCGAGGATCTCCGAACGGCGGCCACGTGATTTCCTATGCGCTTTCACAAGTGAGGAGCTACACCGAGTGCAACAATTTGAGAACAGCCGCCTGGATTTTTGGATATTTGAAATTGTTCCTCCTTTGTCTCCCGTTCTTCTTTAGCTGTAGAGTCTTTTTCCCTCTTTTGGTGTTTGCTACCTTTTTAAAGGGTTCTTTATGATTTTTCACGGTAGCCGACTGGTGAAAATACAGGAGGGGTTCAAAATTGCGAGAAAGACTTTAATACATTACCGAGTCACGTCTTGCTAGTGTACAAGAGTGTTTAAAAGGTAACTTATATAATTAGGGTTTTCAGCAACATTTCTAATTTAAACTAAGGCAAAGAGAGAAAACAGACCAATGACATTGAGACACGTGATTTTACACCAAGGTTTGTAAACACCTTTCCATCCAGTTGACTTAATAACGTTCATTGAATGGCTAAAATTTGGGAGGTACGAAAACGTCATTTAACTTCGAGTCTTTGTAACTCGCTCGCGTTTATTCCCATTTGTTTAACTTGAAAAATGATGGCGAACTCTCCAGGGTCTAAATTACTATGAACAGCGTCAAGGTAAGGAAAGAGAAAAATTTCATCACGCGCTTTCCTTCTCAGAAAAATGTTAACTTGCTCATTTCACGTCGTTGTTTTGCAAAGGACGGTAAAGAGCCAACACATAGGCCATAAGAATATAGGAAATGATTACCAGAGGGGAAATTCTCTGATGATAGAACAAAATTCTCCCATCGGAAAGTCAACAGATCGTTTTCACGCAAGTGACCAGCGGCCATCATATTGGTTCAATGAAACAAAAGTAAGTATTTGCGTAAAAATAGAGTTCATGTTCAAGAGGGTTAGCCAGGTACACCAATATGACCAGGACGTCATGTGAAAACGATCTATAAAACGTGCATTTTGATCTAAAGAGTATAAAATTGCTTGAAATGATTTCTCGTTTGGGTTTGCCGCTACTGATTAAAGCCGCTTGTACTCCGCGATTAGTGGTCGCGAAGCGTAGGAGTAACCAACAGCCCGCTACAGGGTAGCCGCTTTGTGAATTTCCACTGTAACGTTTTGTGGTAGCGTTTGTTCGAGAGTACACTCATTTTTATAAGTTGCCCTTAATTACCAAAAAAATATTCGTTCCAGTATCAGTTAAAACGCGAGAAGTTGGTCCGTAATTATGAAGTTGGAATGGATGAATTGTGCTGTCGACTACTCTATGTTTTGTGATAAGAAAGAAACGGTGTACGTTATCTGTTACAGTGTCAGGTAATATCAAAGGTGCCGCTTCCCAGTTATCCCATTCTTATTTCCTGAGTAAAATCCTGGTGTATCAACTGAACTGATCAATAGAAAGGTTTGGCATCTCGTAAAGGGTAAAATTAAGCGTGCCACAACAACTTTCATGGAGCACTTTCCATTTGTATGGAAAAACCGGTGAGAATTTTCCACCATATGGAACGGTACAACCGTTTAAGCGCTTTTCATTGGTGTGGAAAAACCGGTAGCAATTTTCAGACAAATGGAACAGTACAACCGTTTAAGCGCTTTTCATTGGTGTGGAAAAACCGGTAGCAATTTTCAGACAAATGGAACAGTACAAGTTTCTCCAGGTTTGGGAGCAACAAACCGTGCATTTTCACGAAGGAGCATTGATCTAGTGTGATGAGGCAAATGGTTCAGCGATATTCCGGTCATTTTGGTAAAAACGAGAAAAGAGGAATACATCTGAAGGTATTCCTTTTTTTCCGATAAATTTCCAGTGGGAAGTACTGTTCCATTTGTTTTCCCACCGGAACGGCCGGTATTTCCGTGCAAAAGGAAAGCGCTCATGCTCTTGCCGCCTTCTGTTTGTTTTCCCCGTGTGTAATAAGCAGTTCAGCGATAGCCACAGCCTGCATATCAGGAGTACCGTGGGAGTTTCAGAGCGGGAAATGGGGCGAGAGCAAAGATAAGAAGCGAGAGTGGTCTTTGTTTTGTTCTCGCCCTATTTCTCGCGCATCCAAAATTCGGAAATTGGCTTTTGAGCGCGGCCGAAATCCCCAGAAAACGCCGGCTACGTCAACCACAAAAGTAAAAATACGTTGTTTGGTTCCATTTACACATTGATTCTTTTAAGGAACCTTTTGCGATAAACGCAGACGCTTATTCTGAGTCGGCTTCCCGGCGCCATAACGGGAACTATCGAGGCCAAGAGGGAGACGGATTCCGTGAATTTATTTCAAATACAGGTAAAGCCGTTTAATAGGGACATAAACAAGGTACATGCTCAAGTGTCCGTATTATCAGAGTTTCCGCATTCATAATTGGGCTCACAGACGTTTATCGCCATTTATCGACATAAAGCAGCTGTCGTAGATAACCTTTCCTGGACAAACGGATTTCTCGTGGTCCATTCCTAAACAAGTTGCGCAAAGAAAAGTGCTAACCAACCATCACTTAACATTACTTTAGTAAAACAAACAATTATTTCTTTTAGTCGTCTTTATTTTATCCAATTTCTCTCTCAGATTATATTTATTTGCGTGCTCGTTTCTTTTACTGTGTATTTATGATTCTTAATAGGTTCTTCTTCAGTTTCCGGGTTTTATCAACCTAAACACCTAACACCTAAACAAACACCTAAACATCGCAAGTGAGAAACAATAATTCTTAAAATTAAATAGTCAGAATACGAAACAATGTATGGCTTTTTCCAAACTGAAGATGAATATACAAATGACGTAAAAGAAAAAAACTACATAGTTACACATACTTTACTGTTTGTCTTGCAGCAGCCCTTATGAAGATCTGTTTTTCTCTCGTAGTTACAAACGAAGCAACAATACTCGGAGACAGGTAGAAATCCTATGTTATCCTCGTAGCCATAATAGCTCTTGCCCTTCCCTGCCCATTTGAACGATAGCCCAGGGGAAGGGGGGGGGGGGTACTCTCCTAAATAAGCCACTGAAAGGTATGTGCCGCCCCAAAAGGTGTGGTTTTTGAGTCTGAAAAGGGGTATAGATTTTGACCATTATGGTCTTAAACCGGGTATGGTTTTTAAGGGAACTAAGAGAGCGTATAACCGTATTTATCAACTCCAAATCTGAATAATAGAGAAAGAACCAAGATATATCATCTGAGTTGAAATTTTACCAATTCTTGACTGATGCGAAGCTTATTACCCTACGTCAAAGCTAGTGGGAAAATTTGTAACAGCAACGTCAGGTCGGAAAACGGATATGGATTTTAGAGACGGCCCTGGTTGTTTAAAGGCTGGATAACGCTATCCACCGGATAAATATCTATCCAGTGGATAGTGCAATTAGCTTTCCCATTACTTATCCGCTGGATAGTGATTTATCCGGTGGATAGCGCTATCCAACGTTTGAACAACCGGGGCCAGGTCTGAAAACGCCGAGTGTGGAATTCTGAAATAGAGTTGGGAATTAGCGAACCGGGCGGCATACATTACCAAGAATTCGGAGGAGTACCCCCTCCGGAAGCGATAGCTGGTCTCGAAGGAATTTCAAAAGGACAACAAAAAACAATAGACTCTTAACAGACACATATGACTAAATGAAGAACAACGACAACCTGAACGGAAGATATCATCACAGTCAAATTCCCCCTAAGGGTATTCATTACCCGGACAATCTTGCTAAGTTATGGAAAGTTATGGAGACTATTTGTTACGTAACAAACTTCGTCAGTTTACAGAGAGTAATTAAAAGAGCACCAGAATCACACTGCCCATAAGTAGAGCCCCCATAAGGAAAACAGAGGTGCTGTTTCTCTCCACCACGTTGCAGACATGTTGACCACAGCATTCGATGGTGCGACTGTCGTTATTCGGCATTTTTTTCTGGGAGGGACCGCATGCAAGAGGAACAGTGCAACCTTTTGCGTACTCCGTTTTGCCATTTTTGAATTTAAACGTGCTCTTAAAACACTTTCGAAAACCAGCTCCGCAGTATATTTCCAACGCATTCTTGTCGCAGTCATCAAATGAAACATTGCTTTGGCAAAACTTACAGCGAAACGAGGACGCAACAAGGGTAGCGGTTGGTGTAATAGCAAAGTTACACAGCTCCTTATCGCACAAAGTTACTTTGCATTCTTCCAAGCGTTTCTCCTTGCACGGGCTTTCCAAACGATTGACGCATCGTTTCTCATACTTTATTTTGTCTCTTCGCGTTTCGGCTTTCATTATAGAGGCACATCTCTTGTAATAACCTTCACAATAATTTTTATATTTCTGTCTGAGATCGCATTCAGACCACGACACTTCACTGTTACAGTTAACGCAGTGCTGCCTCTGATAGCCTGTGAAGTAGAGTTGACATACTGATGAGTCATCCCTTTAAGCCCTAATATCAGCATATGTATTCTCCACACTGTTTTCATACATTTTCTATGGTAATGATGAGGAGAATATGTTAAACAATTAAGACCTTTGTTACTCATTGATCACTTCCTTTTTTCTCACAACCTTTATGTTTAATTAAGCAAAGGTTAAAAATTGATCACTCTTGGAGGTAAAAGGTTTACACTGTCGTGACTTTGGTTCTCAGAGCCGGCCAAATTTAGTCTCAAAGAAAGTGAAACAATAATCAATAATTTCTCCCTCGGACGTACAGCTGTATTAATGCGCCTGGCCTAGTTTAAATGAAGTATTTCTTATATTATAACTGAGCTAGCTGAAACTTAAAAGTAGCTAAAATTGAGAAGAGATCTTGGATGTCAAAGTGTTTTCATAATAAATGTTCTTTTAAGAAACAATACTCCGAGTTTTCTGTCATTCCTAATGCGGAGTGGGAATTACCAGGGAATAATTGCATTAAAATTAAATGCGCCCTAAATGACAAAACCCAAATATTCAATTCAGTTACTCCGGCACCTGCTTAAGCCTCCTCTTCTCCCGTGGTTGTGAGTGCTATTCCAAGACGCGTAAGGTTTGCAACAGTTCCGAAATTTGCAGATTTGTAGCTTCTTAGTTCTCGTTTTTATTAATGAAAACAGCGGTAAGAATGGTGCTTCGGATCGTAACCTTCTTTCCCAAAAACATGTATTAATTATCATCCACGAAAACAAATGAAAAACAGGAGAGTGAGGCCCGGGTCAAACGAACCGGAGAGTCGCCAAGAGTTGGCTCTCAGGACAGTTGGATGACAGTTTTCTTTAACTCTAAGCATTTGGACCAGACGAACGCGAGAATTCACAACGGTCTACCAAGAGCTGACGCACGATTTCAACGTTTTAGTGCATTTACGTTAACAGATTACATCAAAGCTCTATCAAACTCTCAAACGTGAAAAAACGAGAAAACCTCTCATAGATTCTCCATATCAATCGAACAGGGGAGTCACGCTCGATGAAAGCGCACAATAATCGTCGAGTTCTCGTTTCAGTGAAACTCTCATGTCGTTTGGCCTAGGCTTAAAGATTAAAACCCTTTGCCCTGTGGGTACTACAAGCTGTACCAAATACTAGACTAAAAGTGAATATGATATTGGTACTTACCGTAGGCTACCAGCGGGAGAATGTATATTGCTAATTCGAAGCTTAGCGTCATTTGCAATTCATCTAATCGTGTAACCAAATATTGACTCCGCTGACGTCTTGGAACCCAAAGTCAAGTTTTTAAAATTACGACAGATCGATGCCTAACTGCAGAGGTGGATTATGAACTTAATAAACAAAACTTCACTGGTACTGGTACTTTCTAAGGCGTTTGAATTAAACAGGTGCGCACAGGCGGGCAGGATGCTGCATTTTTCGTTTGGTTTTTTTTTTTTGGCTCGTTTCTTTTGTTTCTTAACCCACCTCGCTTGCGGTTAAACGTACATTGGAACCTCGCCGTACGGTCACTTCGTTAATACGGTCGATCATATCGCTTTGCGGCCACCTTTTTTTGTCCCGGCGAAAAGCCCATACATTTTTGTTATTCGAAAACCCCGTTAAAGCGGCCGCCTCGTTAATACGGCCAGCGGACGCGTTCTGAAATCCCAAGCTGTATAATCCTTTACAAATATATGCCATTATACGGCCTCTCGAACCAAATACGCATTCATGATTGACCAAACAAAACAAATACTGTATTGAGAAACAATATGGATCGAGACTCTCGAAAATTATATCTTATCTTCAAATTATATCTGCATTCAGGATGTTTATTGAATACTGTGACAGTTGTTTAGGAGCCAGTCAGTTGTAAGATATATGTCAAGACGTTACTTAAAATAGACCAGACATGAAATTTGACCATTCTCCGGCCGTTAATAAGGCCGAATTTTCATGGCCTGTTGGTGACCGTATTGACGGGGTTCCTGATTGTACTTCCATCACCACTCTTCGCTCTTAGGCAAAACCAATGCAAATAAAAAAGGCTGGCTGCGAGTTGTTTCCACGAAATAAAGACGAAATAAAGAAGATGATCGGAGATCTAAGCCCACTAACCAAACCGCCTATCGAGCGTCGAAGAAGAGTAATCTTCCACTGGCCGAAAATACCCACTTCCAATCTCTAATCACAGATCAGTATTCCCGTTACATTGGCAGTCTTCTGTTCACATCATAAGTAGCCCAACCGTTTCGCAACATATAACGAAAATTACAAGAGTTCGTATGGAGGGGGGGGGGGGGGTTAGTCCTTTCAAATTGAAGCCAAAATTACGATCGTCACGTGGTTGTCAGGTCCACGGAAGTAGAAGCCATTGAAAGTAAGACCTAAAAAAATCGCACTAAATTGACCTAATACCCACATAGGACGCAAACGATCAAGAAAGGAGGTTGAGTTCAATGAGTGAGAATTTTTTTTTTTTTTTGACGAAACGTTTGTAGATTTGATGACAATCCACTCTTTCTTTTATATAAGAACCTTTGTTATGAACATGAACGTTGAGGTTGAGATTAACCTAAATTTTAAGAACATGCAAAGAACATACTCTGGCTGAGGGTCAGTTAAGGACGTCTTTATTTTGCTAATTTGTTTTTTAAATGAGTTGTAAAGCCTTATGCATATGGTACTCAGCATCAGAGCAAGCCCGGCACGCCAAGCATGTGACTGAAGCAACTTGATAACATATAACAGCAAACAATAAACTTTGATCGGTTTCCTGGTCAGGTCCGCATTGATTTATTGAAATACTTTATGGGGCGCCGTTTGTAAATTTTTAGTCAGTTAAGGATGTCTTTATTTTGCTAACGGCCAGCGGACACATTCTGAAATCCCAAGCTGTATAATCCTTTATAAATATACGCCATTAATGCGGCCTCTCGAACCAAATACGCATTCATAATTGGCCAAACAAAACAAATACTGTATAAAAACATGTTTAGAACATTTTCAGGTTCAAATGGCAAAAAAATAAGAACATTCAGCCTTAGCTCAAAAATTGGCGTTCTTATTGTCGTTCTTATGTAAAAAGAATTGTGTATAATTTCCATTTTCGTTATTACGCAATGCTCTATGCTTGTCGAGGATGGCCCATGTTCATATGATGACTGGAAAAGACGTATTTTCAATTCCCAGACAGAAGTGTAACATGAATGCGGGACAAATGATGATCGCTTGAAGGTAATGTCGTGTTACCATTTGGCTGAAGTCAATTAAAAAAATTTAGGTCTGTGAAGTAATACATCATCCTCTGATTTCTCGCGATCACAAAAGAATGAGAGGAAGAGTTTGGTTGGCAGCATCCCAGGGCAACTGATGAAAAAGGGCTTGCATTACACTGGAAATGTAATTCCTTTTGGCAACAACACCAAAAGGCTCCACTTTCATGTCGCCATTCACTCGCTCCAGATGTATGCAAAATTCGCATGATGCATGCGTCGCATGCAGCATCCCAGTAGGAATTGAAACAGGTAAAAGGCCGTTTTTATGCTAGAAACGTTAAAGTCGTCAAGACGCATTTGACGTCTGAGACGTTAAAGCCGTCTGGTATAAAAACGGGACGCGTAAAAGTAGACAAACTAACAGACAAAAACATGTTACCGATCGAAATGTGGTTTCAAAACTGACCAGGTCTAAAGTCATGTTTTTTCTTTCCTCGGGAAAAGGTAGCAGCAGTCATATTGAGTTATTTTTGGCGTTTCGAATGAATTTCATGTCTAGAATAGTGAGAGCTGGCCTAACTACGTCTGACAAAATGAAGTTATTTTTTTTTCACACTCTTCACAAAGTAGATATCTTAATGCAACAGCCGTATGGTACTGATTAATTGTTTTATCATATCAACATGAAATACATCAACTGTATATCTTCTTACTATTCGCGATTTCAAAAAGAGCGCGTAATTTAATTATTATACTTGCTAAATTTTAGCTACCGTCACGCTTAATGATGCTCATCAGGCGCAGGCAGCCACTACAGATGAAAAATGGCTGTAAACTTAGCAAAAATCGCAAGCAGACCGAACTTGGGCCGTTCTTGTAGCTCCACGGATGAAAAATAGCTACGTCATAGTGACGTTTTCAGAAATATTGAGCCTACAGTTCCTTAGGACAGCACCACTTTCCATGGTAGTTTCAAATAAAGAAGAATAAAGAGTCACAAAATGCTATGGATCGTTTATAGGTGAAAAATCACTCCGAAAACGTAAAAACGGCTGGTAGTCAATGGGTTAAAGGAAATGAAAATGCTCACTCGTTCAGTTCAAAGGTCTTTCTGATCAAGAGTCAATATTTCCACTTCCGGTAGATCAGTAAAATAACACAAGTCTCGTTATTTTCACTGATCATCATAAACGGTTCTTAATTGCTTTGGATAACAATGCTGCTTGAGCAGTGAGTGGAGCGGAAAGATTATTACAACTGTCTGAGCTGACGGCGAAAGGGGCCAATATCGCTGCTTTTGTTTACAAGTAAAATAACTGTAACAACCTTACTTCAAGGATTTACATCTTTGAGAGACTGTCAGTTCTCCCGAGCATCCACTGCAAGTCAAAGAAATGAAGGAACGTCAACTTTTGACAGTCTTTGTGATCCTTATTTATCTTTCCTCTGGTAAGCACTTGTCAGTGTTGATAGTTGTTTTTCATCTCTAATGTTCAAGGTAGTGATTTTCGTGAAAAATCCCCTGCAAACAGCCCCACCATTGATGGGTTCAACATCTCAGTTGCGTTGAAACATTGGTTACGGCCATGGTTATTAAAGTCGCTGGCAGTTCTTTGATGTTAACGGTTAACTGCCAACAGCTCAGTGCTAACAACACTTGTTATGACTGAACTTCGATAGCAGGTCGGTGGCCTGTAAGTTTGTGGGACGCAAATTTCGGGCGAAAGAACACAACCAAATTAGTCTGCTAGCAACCGCAAGAAGATCTAAAAAGATTTAAGTTTGGTTTCTCCTATAGCCTTAAGTACTTAAACTAAAGTGCCACAAACCACAGAAAACACATAGTTTAGACGGGAAATTGTTAAAGCCGAAAAGCCTTAGGAATCAACTTGAAGACAGGACGTGATTAATGATGGATGGGTGATGGATGGATGGGTGTTTGAAAAATAACTGGTTTTGGATCAATAGACCTTTTTAGCTTGTAGATTTTGTTTTCCCATTGTAGACGACGTGATGTTACCCTAGAGAACTGTTTCTTTGAAATTTCGCCATATTCACATGCATATGTACGCATAATTTATGAAAAGACAAAAAGCAAATTGGCTTGGGAAGATCATATGGTCTACATTGGGAAAACAAAATCGACAAGCTAAAAAGGTCTATTCGTGACAGCTATGCTTACTGTTTTAAATCTACAGCTTTGTTCTATTTTCTTCTTGTTGCAGCGAGGGCTTCTTGGCCATTTTTTAATATGTTTGATTATGCTGTCTAGTTGCCAGTAAAATTACTTGATTTCCTTTCGTTACGTATATCCTAAAAATAATATCGTTTAAATAGTTCACAATAGGTTTTCGAGTGGAACAAAATAACAAATATGCACTGAGTGCCATGAAAAACTGTTAATTCCCTTGACGTATGCTTTCTTTGGATTTGTTGATCCACAACTTTACCTAGTTGATGATAAGAACCAGAAATGAGTAAAACACCTTATCTTCTAGCCACTTCTGAAAAGGGAGATTTGGGTAGTTAAAGGCCGTAAACACCCTCGCCCTTTCTTGTATTGAGGTCCTTTCAAGCTCTTTGGTTGATTAAAGAAAGAAAAACTGGAAAATAAACAGAATGAATTCGGTAATATGATGTCCCAACGTGAAATAACAGGAAAAATCGTATGATGGCTGATGTTGGTACAATTCAGTTCACCTTTAACTCCAACAAGTGATTAGTATGTAACTTCTCCTTATGATATCAATACACTGTCCAGCAGAAATGTGATGAGAATAGACAAATTTATCAGCCGGAGGGTGTTATCTTGATATAACCCCAAATTCTCTTAACTAATGTACGAAGAACTGTATAACAGGTAGAAAGAAGAATTAACAATCAGATCTATCTTGGGAGTTAAAGGGTTGATAATACCTAGAAGCTGTCTTCTTATGTTGAATTCCTCAGCATGCGCCCTCACCGATTGTGGCACATATTCCTGTCCTCGGCCGATTGATCCCCCAGACAGGACACGATGCTGTTTCTGGTTTGGCAATTCCTGCTGTAGAACTGGAGGTAACACTTGCCGTGACTCCTCCAGGTTTGTTCGCAATTACTGCCCGGGCCCAAACGATGGAAAACTTGACAGTATTTGCTGCAGTGTTAACGGTGTGCCAAAATGTTGTAGGTAAGTTCAAGAACTCTTAGAAAACTATAATCGTAAACGAAATTTAGGTTTGTTCAAAGAATCAGACTTAAACGCGTCCAGATGACACCCCGCTATCGTTTGGTTAGGTTAATTTTGTGTTGACATTAAACTTTGTTAAGGACAACTGAGTTTTGAGTTTACCTTATAAATGCCTTGTTCAAAGATGTATCTTGATGCATTTCAAGTCATTTCTGAAGGCTTAAATTTCAGATTGTCCTGGGGAGCTTGGCTACGGACCCCCCTAGTGTGCTCACCCTTCACTCATACGCTTCCCTTAAGTCCCCCTCTCTCATAATACGCAACGTAGTCCCTGGATTTTGGCTGATGTCTAGACCAAACGTCCCAGTGTATTAAAAACTCTAAAATTTAGTTGTTAACGTCAACGCACTTGTAAAATTCGGACTTCGTAAGTCATAGGTACTGTGCTTTCGATATGAGGGTTCCAGAGCTTCATGTAAGGAATTTGTTGAGCATTCCAAAACAAATCTGAATCTTTTAGATAAGACTGCTTTGGGTACTCATTTCTTCCAATGTCTTTCTTTCAGTGTGTGGATTTTAGTTGGAATTTTAGTACCAATAATCATATTGGCAACTGTGATGTTTGTGGTTTGCTGCTGCTGGTCCAGGTGTCCGTTGGCTCAATGGCGTCTGAGGAGGCAAATGCGGCACACCGGTGCTCCCAACCCAGTCCCTTCCGGGATAGCTATGTCACAAAGCCCCCAGTAAAACCAGCGGTTGCTAAGCTCATTATCAGGAAACTTGGACCAAAGAAGAACAAAGACGGTAATGCCTGTTGCTTGGAAGAAAGCATTTTTTTAAAAATTAGATCCCGCAGTTGCAAATAATACAGCTTGTCTGACGTAAAATGTTCTTGAGACTTTCACATGAAATGTAGAAAAAAGTAAATCACTGTACAGTGCCATGTAGCTGGAGCCTTAACTGTTCTCAGATTACCGTAAAAAGTCCAGTAGTAATCAATAAAGATTTCCCCAAACGATTTTTGCCCTTGTTTCTATCTTTTGCTTAACATTAGCGAGATGGATACCTTAATGGCTGGTTACTAGGCCTTTCGAACAACTGGGACCAGAGGAAATGCATTTCAAGGGGAGTGGTGATTCTACTCGCGCTCGGGAAGGCACGTGAGGCTTTTCTAATCCATAGAACACTGGAACCTTTAGGTATCAAAAAATGTTATGAATTGTAACTCTATTTCGTTATCTCTAGAACAAGCTAAAACAAGCTAATATCACACATTTCACTCCATGTCATTTCCGGTCTTTGGGCTATTGTTTTAGAAATGTATTATGTAAAAAAAAATAAACCTGATGAAAACAGACATTGGCCAGCCAAAATATCGTAACTCCAAGCCTTTCCTCGCTGTTTGATCAGTCTTCGCAGTGGTCTTCGAGCAACTGTTTACGTGAAAAATATAAGAATTCTCGCCATATGATTGGCTATCAAAGCGAGGTATTAGAGTAAAATTGTGGCATGAAAACGAGGAAAGTCGATATTTGCAACGCACACACAATTCGAAACGATTGGGTTTCAATTATGTTTTCAAAACTATTGTCTCAGTTTACAAAGTAAAAACCTAAGCGAAGTGAGGAAATAGAGGCCACGGTTTTCCCTGTCTTGATTTCTCGGAAAATTTTATAAGAAGCCGATTACGCTTACCAGCACGGCGGAAGTCTATCGCGAATATGAAGCTGTGACATTCGAGAAAAATTAATCACATCGGGTTTTCAAGTGAAATTTAACGTGGAATTCACTAGTTAGGTGATTAATTTTCCTATACAATAACAATAATGATGATGGTGATAAATTTGTTGAGTCGTGCACTTGATCGAGCCAAGCACAATGTCGGACAGCTATTCGGTTCACGTTGTGGCATGTTAAGTTTGTCGGTAATCTTCAAAAGTCTGCAAAATTACGCGATTATCTCTGTGAAGGTAGTCAGATTACGTACGTGATCACCACATATGATGTTACTATCATTTTTTTTTTTACATTCCTTGGTACTATAAACAAAGTGAAGCCCGACGTATTTTAAAAGCAAAAACATAACATTTCGTATGATAAACAACATTCATTTTCAAAAGTAACAGTCACATCATTTGGCGACAATTTATTAATGGTAGAGAGAAGTTGATAAAGCACAGTAAAGGAACAGCTTTTCACCGCTGGCGTTCATTCAACGACGACTGTAGTTATTGAACGAGCAAAGCCTTCTTACAATCAATGTGTCCCTTTTGCAAGACCGGCGCTAAAATGTGAAATTGATCCAATCAGTGTTGCGACCTTTTTTTTTATGTGATCAGCACTAATGACCGATATGTGGTCATTTCTAGCGAGGGCCTTAAATTGTCAAGTTCGTAACAAGACGTTATTACACCATTTGTTAGAATACCTCTTTAACAACTGATGTCGCAGGGTCCATATCTCTGGGAAGCGATACGCCAAATTTGAGTCAAATTCAAATTTTGCTTTCTCAATTATAAATCTGAGTTTTGAAATTGAGGACAAAAGAGGTAGGTTGATTACTACTTTCAAACATTATGAACTGGCATGGACAAGTACATTTTCTACTCTTTCAAGGTCAAGTTTTTATAATTGAATTGAATTCACGGAGCTCAAAAACGGACACTGAGCACTTCGATCGTACTGTCATATCAGTCACCTCGTGTGTTGCTGTGTTTTCTGGGCGATAAATAGTTGGGGTGTTCCGTGGTGACTTGTCAACAGCACGAGCTCAACTTCGTTATTAAATGAGTGCTCACCTCTGCCCTGTCGTCCGGTGAGATGGCTAGTTTTAAAATTTTCAACCAACCCTAGTCACAAGTCTCCCATCATCTTAAAACGGTCAGGAGTCATGGGTCCTATTCGTGTGAACTCTTTTGTCCTGCGCTCGTGCCAAAAATGGACATCGAAACAAAATCAGTGTTTGTTCTCGCTGTGATAAGATGTGACTAGGAAATGTCTTAGGATATAACAAATACTGATGTAACTGAAAGATAGTAGCGAGTCAGAGCAACAGAAAGCAGGCAACTTTTGCAGTGTAATTTTCATTACGAATAGTGCTGGAAAGGTACGTAAAACGAATATCAAAATTTGGAGTTTTCGATACGCGATGGCCTTTAATGCCACGCCCGAAGAATGTTGAAAAGCAAACACCGAAGCTAAGTAGGCGTTATGCAAACATACTGTCGAGTAATTAAGGAACATAATCGTATATAATAATTAAGCTGGATCCCGGAAAGTCTTTCTTTGTAAGAGTCGAAGCAGCAAAGGGCCCTCCCTCCTTTAGAACACTGGGTCAAGCGAGACATGTGAGCAAAATTTGTCCGGATTCTGTGGCTGTAAACCAAATTTAAAAGAAGCTGTATCTAGTTAATCTGGTTTCCTTTTGAGAGTGGTCACGCAATTTAGTAAAACATTGTTTCTTTCCATTGAAACTTATGTGTACGCCCAGTAATTATATTTTTCCCACTCTGTGTTTCTTAGCGTTATATGGTTCCACTTGATTGAAAAATTCTGTTCTTCATAATTTTATTGTCTAATGGAACTTGTCTAATGGAACTTGTAAACGTCAAGTGTTTATGGATCTGGCCAGTTTCAAAGCCTAAGAGGTCAGATTTAGTTCTTTGACGTTAGATACGAAAGGAACGTAGACGCAACAACAAAACCGTTCATAGGTTATTTTACGCAAAGACGAGTTGACGAACCTGAGGAAATTTGAAATTCCAGACGTTGAGACACAGATATCGCGTACGCGACATACCTTTCTGTTGATGAGCTCTAAAAAAATTTCAACAGTTTCATGAGCATTCTGACGGTGTCCGCGCAAAGTAAGCTAAGTACCAATTAATAATGTTAAAATGAATTTACCATTCTTGTTAATTGGTCCCATTAAGGCAACTTGCGACTTCCTTCCTCAGTTGAAAACACTACCGCTGGTTCAGTGACGTTCAACGTGCTGTTTTTCTTAAGACATAAATCATCTTCCAGGCTTACCTTCGCACCGACATAAAGAGCATTAGAAACCCAAGAACGTTTATACAAACCCTACGGGTCAAACTGTTGCCAGTACTAACTTTTTTAATTAAATTTTATCTATTCCACTCACCAAGCATGACTGACCGTTTGCAATAGTTTGGCTGAACTAATTGTCCCAGGCACATTGAACAAGCCGAAACATGAATGCCGAATACAAGGGGTGTGTTTTAAGTGATCCCGAGTGTTTCGTTCTCAGCGAACAATAGAAACGCTTTTGTATTTCCTATGGTAAGATACAGTTGATGCACCAAGCAAACTGATTACCTGGCGACTTAAGTAATGACGTTTTTTCTTCGAGGTACAAAGGACCTCATCGGTCATTCAGTATCCAAAATGTTCCTGTATTGTTTCAGATAATACGTCAGTCACGGATGTAAATAGCTCACAGCGGGTTCAAAACGAATTGGTAGCGTTGTTAAAAACATTATTACGTTATCGCAAACAGTATCATATTTTCCGAAAGCACCAGACTGACCATATCGATCGCATGATGAGGTCGCCCACAGGCAAAGCACATGGTCTCCTTTTTTCTTTGGCGACTGTTTGGACTTCATTTGCATTTATTGACGGTAAGGCCATATTTAATTAACGTTTTGTCTGTCTTCAGTAGATTTGTTTGAGCGCCAAATTTTTAGCAAGACCGAAGATATTTGAAGTGATCGACGACAAATGATCGATACAGATTGAAAAGACAAATATTTGGACAAAGTCAAAGACAGGCTCGAGCTGCGAGTGAAATATAGCAGTTTGAATATTCAGGTGGTAGTAACGACTGAATCATGATTTTCAAGTGGAAAATCATCAGATGGTTCAGTTTGTTATCACGAACTGAATATTCAAACTGATGTTACATTTCACTTCACTCAAATATTCAATTACATCGCTCTCGCGAGGTTTTTTAAGATTTGTTATGAAAATGCTACTGCGAAATCACTGTTTTCTTTACAAAATACTCAGTGACAAGACAGTCTGCTAAAGTTGCCTCATGTAACTAATCGCACTCGAGCTCGGTTAAAATGAACACGGAAAACGCTTTCCCTATACAGACATGGTTTACTCGCTAAATATTTCAGATAACAATTTTTCAGCTGTGTTTCAATAAGTCAGTGTATTTAGTACAGGGGGCGTGTAAAATTCACCGAACGGTGCGCCATTCTGAATGCGTTTCAATCGGAACTGTGATGTAATCTTGCCTACCCTATGTCCATGGATTAGTGGTTGATGAAATCCACGGCGCAGTTATATATTCCAGCTGAATTGAAATACGCTCGATCTCTTTCATCCTTAATCCACCTGATGTACTTCTATAGAAATTAAATTTCTTTTTCGTTTATCAACGAGCATGATGATGATGAACATGATGTTCTTAGAGTTACAGTCAACACAGCGACAAGTGCATAGGAAATAAAAAAAATTCAAGCTCCCGGTAAATGCCTTCTATGGGCCATAAGCCCTAAAACGAGTGAACAGATCCAGGTGCTGTAATTGTGTAATTTCACGATCTGGGAATCTTAACAATTTAATTACTGAACATGTTAGAGTGTCCAATTAATGGGAGCCTGCAGAAAGGAATACAGAGTCGACTTTTATTTGGTAATGACACCTCATATCGAACCCACGCACTAGTGCTTCTTCAAGTGTAAATGCGAGAATTAAATAAAAGTATGCAAGTTGTATATCGATGGGTGTGCTCGAAGAATTTGGTGAGAGGGGCAGGCAGATTTCTCTGTGCCTGTTTTACCTGAACCCTTTTGAAGGAATACTTGGATGAATCAGCCTGTGACACCTCTGGCTTTAAGGGCAAGTCCCGTACACAAGGTCTAAAATAGATAACTTATTGTTATTGAGAAAATAAATTGACGATTCCGGTCAGTTTTACTGCTTGCTTCGCGACAAACATTTCATTTTGCTTTGAGTTCATAGAATTTGTTTCAATGAGTATGTTTCCAGACGGAGAAACATTTAGCACCAAATGACACAGTCTTAATTGACGTCACAAAAAAAAAAGGAAATTCCGCATTTTTGAGGACACGCTGGATTTGCAACAGTACATTGTTTTCGGATACTCACCTCGTCATTCATAAACCAAGAACGAATTCATCACAGAAACGATTTCGTTCCAGAAGGGGATGAAATATTTTATAGAACTCAAGTTTCCACCGGAATCCCTAATTTACCAGTTAACAAGGAATCTTCATATCTGGGTATATTCCTCCGCCGTTATTCATTTTGTGGACGGACTCGTTCAGTACCTCCCTATATTTGTTATATCACACGGTCATTCTCGAAATCACGGTGTCAAATGAACACCCGGGGGGTACTCCCTTATATGGGCTATATAGGTATGGGCGGCGCCAAAGGGTATGGTTTTTTAGCCGAAATAGTTTTGGTCTAGTTATTGAGGCAGATTCTTGGCGAATTAAAAAAGATAAAGCATCGCAATGTGAACTTTGAATCTCAAGAAAGAGTTTCCTAAAAATTGGCATCGGTTTTCCGTAATCGATAGCCTCTAACGATTATCCTTCCAAACAAAACCATTGTTTTATACATAACAGGAGTAATTTACGTTGAAGACAGTTTTCCGCCCGACCTCCCCAAAACTGACCTTCAAGCTATATCTCATTATGCACAGATGCATGCCAAAAATACCTTTTTCGTTTGTCTCTTCTGTTATGTCATCGGATAACTTCTAGTTCAATATCTTCCGAGCGAATATTAGCGTGACCTCTTGACCTTAATAAAACTTTTTACGAGCTCTGTCCAGACTGGTAACCAGGGCTTTTGATGTGAAAACTGATTCCGGTGAGACAATGCAACATGCACCATGGGCTACAAAGACTAAGGGGAAACCGATAAAAGAGACGCTTGCAGTGTGCAAAACAAGGTTTGGTTAAAGTGGTAATTAATGTATATAATACAAGACAGACCTGGATAGGAAAGAAACAGCAACAACTGGAGGGGGTGGAGACGAAAGACCTTCCTCCTGGCCCCCCTCCATCTAGACTGCGAGCAGTTCCTCTTTGCTCGAAAATCTAGATTTTAGTGTAAAAGAGAGGCTCCCTTGTTTCTGTATCTATAGTCCTACTCTGGTATACCTTTTAACACAATCATTGATGGTTCCGTGACTTATGCCTTATGGAGTCTAGGCAGAAACATAGGTCTTTTATCAAATTTGTTCTCTTTTTGTAGGCTCCTTCGTCACGTTTCATACTCAAGAAGGATGTAACGCAACTCTTCTATGTAATCAACCCGGCAATGTCACGTGGCTAGATTCACACATGTCACAGCTAGGCGAAGGTAAGAACGTGAAGTTAATCGCATCTCCTTGAGCCTTTACCCCTTTTCTCGTTGCCCTCCACCAGTTAATCACTTTTCGCTCTCAGAATTCTTACAAGGTATTCTCTCGCTCTCACAACCGTATAAGAAAGTCACCTAGTAGCTCAAGAGATACCTTGACTGAAGAAAGGCGTTCCTATACCAGCAACCACGTGGAGGTACGCTGGAAGGTCGAAGGGAAGGCTTCTCGGAGTAGTCATGAAGGCACAGTCTCCGTCCCAATCCCCGTCCTTCCTCCAAAATGCCGGAAAACACGCCAAAAAAGCTGTGAACTCGAAGCATTCGGAGGTCTGATATTTTCATAGTTTCTCGCTCCTGACCGCTCATCAAGGAGACTCTGGGACAGGTACAGGCACTGAATCAATTAATGACTTGTACTTGTTCCTTCTGTGACTCAATTGCTAGCCAACTGACTGACTAAATAGTTAATAATGGCTGAATCGGACTCGCTGACTCGCTAAGTAACTGACGAACGAACGGAGAGAAAGATGTTGACAGACCGACGAAAGGACCGGTGAGTGGTTGGGGAAACGAATGACTGGATGAAAGAAAAGCTGGAGGAATTTATTTTTATGGCCCTTCGCCAACAACAGTAAACGCCTGCATATAAGAACAAATAGATTAAGAACACCAGGCTGAAATTTGGCCAATAAAGCCCCATTTTTATAAGAACAAGATCAGCCTGAAAAATGTGACATGTTGTTATAAAAATAATGGAAAAAGTGTCATAACTTAAGGGACACCCAGACAGGGTGGGGTATATGGGACTGCCCTATAGAACTGCATGTATTTCATGTTAGATGTATTTACTTGTTCATGTTCACCAGTGATTGTTAAATTAATATTTACTCATCTAGGCTGATTTTATTTATTGTGCTTATTTAATTTGTTAATATAATCAAATTACGAAATAATTATTTATTTTATTTTCCTAAAATATGCTAATTATACCTCAAGCAACATGTTTTGGATAGTATTATTGAATAAAAATTCCAGAACATTTTAAGAATATCTTGAGGCGGATTCGTCCCTAAGTACCCGATAAATAAGAACTCAATCAGCCTGACCTCCGAACTGATCGTGTGTTCTTATATGCGGGCGTTTACTGTAATCACCGGTTCCTATTTCACAGGTCCAAGATTCCAAACCACTTTCTATGGCGTTTTCTCGACTTTATCAATTAACGGTGTGTCTCAGAACGACGAGGGAAACATAACATGTGTGGGACAAGAACGGAACATCACCATTAATCTTGAAGGTACTTATTATTATTTTGCTAATATTTATTGAAAATGGGTGGAAAATTTCGCAAACACTAGTGATTTCAAGTATTATCACTAACGGGCAAAATTACTGAATGCTGATTGGCTGAGACGGAAGGCATTTTTAGTAATCAAGAGGGCCGATTACTTTGTCCGGCTTTTGTAAATCAGTTCAAAAAGGCTTTACAATGGCCAACGTGATTCATTTGAAACGAAATCAGTTTTTTTTTTTTTTGGCCAGGACTTTGGTTAAATCTCATTGAATCGATTGGTTGGTTAGATTTGATTGAAATTTGTATTCACATTAAGCGGGCTTCTAATGAAAAATGAATAAACCGCATGCACGATTCCCTAATGATATTTGCCCTTTTCGTGATAAACAAGTAATTGCATGTTTCCTCGTAAAATTGAGGATTAATCAACACTTGTGTTTTCAGAAGTTGCCGAAATTGCCCTCGTCGCTGCGGTAGCAACTTCTGAAAACACGCGTGATGATTAATCTTTAATTTTACTCGGCCCCAAGCGATTACCTATACATAGTTACAGACTGCTATAGAGGGCCCTTTCTGAACGCTGGTCAAGTGCGAGCCATGAACAGCTTGTCGAGACTGAAGCGAGGAGATAGCCCACCCCGGCACGTTTGCTCCAGGTTTAGGATGCGTTCCTTTGGGATGATCCAGATCAGGATCAATGATCTAGATCACTCCAAAGAAACGCACCCTCGTTATCGCACGCCCTTTCGCCTGCCATTTCAGTATTCAGTTGTGATCATAAACGAAAAACTTTGCAAAGTATACCAAGTAATTTCCATCGTTTTCGGAGGGATGAATATGCTAGCATTTTCAGACAGCCAAAAGTAATTTAACCGGAAACTAGGAGAGGCGATTCTATTTCAATTCAGCTTATGAATTCGAACCGATGGGTCCGGGTACGCCTACAAAAAATACTTACAATGTCATAAAACGGTAGCCTGTTCCAGGCGTTCAGATAGTAAACGGGGCGCGATAGTACCGGCAGAGCGAGGTGAAAAATTGAGGGGGCTTGGGACGGGCGGCGGTAGGGAAGTAAGAGTTTTCTTGCAACAACTAGCACTTTGCAGCTTTGAAAGATGAATCAATGTCTGAAATCCAAGAACTATTTCAGTCGTTACTTGACAAGTTGACATTTTGCATAGTTTGGTAAACGTTAAAGAATGTTTTACAGGCTCTCCCTCCCCCTGCTACCCCAAGTCCCCGCTCAATTTTTTTGCTCGCCCAGTCTCGTTCGCCCGCCTCCACTATCGCAGAGCCTGCAACAAGCTATAAAACGGTCTTCGAACGCAAATTCAATACTTCGTGTATTTTGCTTAACTGTACCCCTTGGCTATCCCCGCAATAGCTATTTCATCTGTATGTGTGAATGGAGCCCTGGTAGGTTTGTTCTCTTTTATCTCCATTTAGCAAGATGCAGTTTCGCTTGATGATAAGTTGTTTTCTGAAAGTATTAACAGAGAGTCTGATCTCTTACTGCAGTTTGCTACAACAAGCGTTCGTCAACTAGTTGTGACGACGCGGTTCAAAATGGAAACCCGTGTAACGACGACTTCATGATCAATAACTGCAAAAAATCGTGCGGTCTTTGTCCAGGTATGTTGCGCCATTGAATTTCCTTGAGATACTGACACAAATCAGAAGACTCTCAATACATGACTCCTTGGCCATTGCTTTTTGTTTTAAATTTATTCGCCGTGTGATTGGTTGGCAAAACTCACACCGATTCTGTCTTAACCAATGAAAACTGAACAGAAACAAAACCAATCAGAACTTTCCCACAGGCGATTTCCCGCGCTTGCAGCCGGCTACATGAATTCTGATTGGTCCATTGATTCTGTGCGTTTGTGATTATTCACTCTCAATTGAAAGTTGCTCTCTCCTATTTCTGTATCTATATCTGAGCTGTCAAGTCGAGGAATCCTAAGTTCATGTTTTCATGGCGAGTCGAGTTAATTAAGTGTGGTTTCTAGAACTTACATAAGTTTCAGAAAACTTGCCCTTCCCGAACTGTAACAAGTTCTCCTCGATCCTATTACTAATCGACCATTGGCAAACTGCATTCCAACGCATGCAGCTAAAGATAACTTTCTTGACTTTGAACCGTTAAATTGAGAAATGTCAGCCGGCAATGAAAGCAATCGTAGTACTCGGTTGTGCTTGCAAAAACAGTGCTAATAATAGTTTTGCATGTGATGCGAAAGTGAAAGTATTCACACGAAACATAGGCTATGTATATTGACTTATCATCATCATCATTATCCTCAAATAACATGCAATTTCAAATAGGGTTTCTTTTCGATTTTAGCGCCAAACTGTACAAAGATGATTCTTCCGGTTATACCAACTACAGGTCAGTCTGAAAGGAATTTCCACTTGTTTTTCGTTGTTCTTTGAATAATACTCTAACAACGCAAGACCTTATTAGCTTCATTAAGGAACATAGGGTGAACAGTTAGTTAGTCTAATGGTTTTTGTAACAACGAGGTGTCCATGGTATCAAGTTTAGCAAGAGTGTGCTAAAGCAAAGTTAAATGGACAAATACAGCCTAAAGCAAACACGAAAATTGCGGCAGGGGATTGAGAAAATATGTGACGTATGAATGCGAGCACGAACAGTCTTCATTTCGCGCCACGCCCCCATGTGCTCGTCACGCATAGATGTCTCACCTTGCGCTCGGCCCCAGCCCTTAGAAAGACAAAGCTCGGATGTTGATTAGCGAATTATGACTTGGGAACGAGGATTGAGAGTCGCCGTAACCTTTGTCACTAATACACCATTTTGCTAATGATCAGTACCAAGTGAATTATGGGTAGATCCAGTCCTTTGTGGGGGCAAACGGTGAAAATTAGAATTTCAAATTATGTTTTTAAGAGGCCATTTGCCCCCACAGAGGACTGGATCTACCTACAATTCACTCGGAACTGATCATTAGCAAAATAGTGTATTGTTCTTGTAGACTACTAATTTGAGCTTTACATTTAATTATTCTTTCAGGAAAAACACAAACAACATCCATTGATACAGACCCATCTAGTACCCTGGCCCCAACAGGCTCCAGATCAACTCAAGTTGAGGGTCCTGACGTAAGAAACAGTGGAGCTTCGTGGCGCCCTGGCTCCCAGGGCCTCTTTGCCCTGGTGTCTGCTTTGTCATCTATACTGAATTTACTGTCTCTAGGTTTAATAAATTTTCCAACCTCGATCGCGAAATTATCACACCAAGGATAGAAGAAGCCAAACCAGCCGCGAAGAGCTTCTTTGCCTAAACACGAGTATCTTAAGAATATACTTCACATATTATTTCATTCGGAAGTAAAATGTCGCATCATTTTGATCTCAAATTCTCTAAAGAAGAAGGAGGAGAACAGATCTGTACGGGGCTCGGGACCCAGAGTCTAAATTATATGCCAGATTTTTAAGATCCACAAAATCCCAGACCGTAGGACAATTGCCCCATGCTTGTCACTTTTAGGATGTTTTCAGTAGAGTTTTTCTTGTTCCGGGGATGTTAAGAGGTACAAATCGTTTATGGCTACTATCTCACAAACATTGTTTAATGAGGCTGTTCAATGATAGTGAACTGACAATTGTCAATTGAGCAGAAAATCCAGCACAGGATAAAAAGAATATAATCTATTATATCATCAATAGACTAGCTGATGATCCTACTTCAAGTCTAACTTTTTAGCTTACGTCTTTAGATCAGCGTGAAGAAGAACGTTTATAGATGTCTGAGGCTCTAGTTGTGTGCAGATAAGAGACCTTAGAGGACACTTCCGACACGTACGACATGGCGGAGTTTGTCCTACATGTTTCTAAAAAAATTAGCAACGTTTTCCTTGGATCTCGGAAATGTACCGATCAATTTCGTTGTTTGTTCAGTTAATTCGGCCCATGGCCAACTGACTAAAGAAAACATAAAGATCACCAACTTTGTTTGACCTGGTGAAGGTATGTTTTCACGTCACATATTGCACGGACCAAGGGAACTAACAAGGAGAAACTCGTCCGAGAAGAATGGCCCGATTTATACTAGAGACGAATCATCCGTCTGGGACGAACTTGGACAAAGAACGATAGTTCGTCTGATAATTCGTCTGCGTATAAATACGGGCAAACAGACGGATTATCCGTTCAGACGAACTATCTGGATAATTCGTGTTCATCGACGAATTATCCAGATAGTTCGTCTGAACGGATAATCCGTCTGTTTGCCCGTATTTATACGCAGACGAATTATCAGACGAACTATCATTCTTTGCCCAAGTTCGTCCCAGACGGATGATCCGTCTCTAGTATAAATCGGGCCAATCCAACTGATTTTAATTTGGACTGAGGAAATAGAGACATCAGCTAGAGCAAATAAGCGTGTTAATGGGCACGTTTTAATATAAAACATAACTTATAAAAAAGTATGTTGCACGAAGACGGCTCTTCATTGCCACTAAACCTCTCAACAATAAGTATGTTGTAAGCGGGGCGCGGACGTGATCTGTGGGCATGATTTCTTTAAAAAGCAGCAGTGGTCGCTTGTCAACTGTCTTTTCCTTTCAGATTGCAGAAAAGCCGGGTATACGCAAATAGTTATTGTAGACCCCTGAAACTCCAACAGTGATCAGCATCTTAGTTCCTCTTACGATACCATCACCTGTACAAACAAGCAGCCTATGATAATGAAGGAAGTCATCTGAGAATGTATGTTGATACTGGGGTGAATGTTTCAATAGCCGATGAACAGCAGTTTAAATAGAGCTTGGCGTCTAGTTTTCTACAAAATCGAAGCTCATGTTTTGTTAAGTCCGTTTGACTCAAGATCGAGAAGGCCACCCCCTCTAAGCAGAAACAAAGTTTTAAACTTTGTCCGCGTCCTTATCTTCTTCGTCTACTTCATTTTCTTCTTCCATCTCTTGAATGACCTGCAAGCGACAAGGTGACCTCAGTGGCTTCTCGTAGCTGGTGCTCCTGCAAACGTGTATTTTCTCAGGTAATTTGTAATTCTCTTCTACGACTACGGAGCATTTTGAAGCCAAATTCTTTTCAGACCTTTCCACTTCCGCCTCGCTGGTAAATAGACTTAAAGAGGTCGAGGTCGGTGAAATACCGCCAGTAAAGGAAAATAAAAAAGGATTACTCGCCATTAAGCTCCTTTGGAAACTGTTTGCAGTTTCTCTTTCTTGTTCGCTGTCACGTCTTCGCGTGTTTAAATAAAAATAATATAGACATGCACCCGCAACAACAACAGCGAAGAAGAACACTCCACCGACAATCGGTGCAACATACCCCGAGCGATCTGACATTTCTCAATGCAAAAAGGCCTTGATTATCCAACAATGCTTGGCTCCAAAACGTTTTACGTTACGGACTGTTGTAAACTCATCATTCCACACTTTTGACGGTGCTAATATTACGCCACTTAACCGGCGTTGCTTGCTATAAACGGCACCGGCAAAGCGACAAATCAGCTGGGAAAGACAAATGTCTTGATTTTTTTCCTGTATAACTTCGTAAGTGACTATTCGAAGTTGTACGTGCCTGGTACTGACAGCTGTATCCTAAGAGCAATACGTACGTGACAATTCTTGGCTAAATTTACATTTACAAGGTATATCGGCTGGGGTGGTAAATATTACCCTGGCTACCAGAGGTTTTTATTTTTCTTTACAGGCGCTCGGAATCGCGGCTTATCTGGTGAACAATTTTGTCGTGCGAATGCTAGCGCTCCCAATGCAGCAAATTGAAAAATAACATCCATAATATATGCACACGTTCTTTTTGAGTGTTTTTAAAAATTGCATTGAATACGGGATGGTAACAAAGCAGTTATGCGTGACGCGTGATTTGAGAGAAAAAAAAAGCTCGTGAAAATAGCTCGATTATAAGGGCCGGTAGGCGCTAAGTTTAAAAGATTTGTTAGGCTCTGACAAAAATTTCGACAAATTTTGTCTCCACCAAATTTTGAATTTGCTAGTCGATTTAACGTTAAATCGTAAGCCTCAAAATTAACTGAACATTGCACATTTGGTAATGCAGGATTTACGTAGTATCCTGCACGTATATTTTGATGGGTGTTTTTTGTTGTTCACACCCTATTTGAACGTGATTATACTGTAATCGTTAAGTATAAAACTAGTTCTTTCATCGATCTTGTTAAATCTTTGATGAAGTCTGTTTGCTGAGAGGTTATTTCGTTCGCTGTACAGCTTGTTACGAATATCGAGGTCGCTCACGAAATACCCTCTTTTCTGTCGGCGTTTCATACTTCAGGAGTAGAATCTCTGGCGTCCAGCGTGCCGTATGCATGTGCCAAACTAGCTCCACCCCACCCTAAGTCAGGCCTACCCAGGGATGGAGATGTGAACCTTTTCATCACTGAGGAGTTTCAAAGAAAAGAACGCTTGGATCTCTCTTTCGTGAGCAAAATGTTCGTTACACAAAAGACCATCGTGTCCACGTCTTAGTGTTTGTAAGGTTTGGGCTAAAAAAATACTGGTTTGGCTTTAAAAACATTCAGCTTTGTCTCTTAGCCTTCAGTAAGTATCATAGCTATGCTATGAATCGTCAGTACAGTTATCCCCAACCTGAGAAAACACGAAACAATACTTACTGAGATCACATGCAATCCGCAACAAGTGAACAGTTTATGTCATGTTGCCGGATCTCATGAAACCAGATAATGAGTACGTACGTTATTTTTCTATAAAAGCCCTCCGCTAAAGCGGATCACAAGAAAAACATAACATATTATTGCAACTGTTGGCTCCCAACGTTCTCACAGTATCTGTTTAAAAATAAAACACTCACAGGGGCTGGGCTCCTAATCTTGATGGGCTCCTGATACTCACTAAAATTGTCTTGACTGCGAGCAGGATGGGATAGTCGACCTATTTTTCTTTTCATTTTCTCGCTCCTCTCTTCCCTTCCAGTTCGCTCCAGCCTGTTCCAGGCGGGCGGTTCAATTTCCTTTGCTTGCTCGTCTGCTCGCTTAGTCTTGTTCGCCCGCCTCCAATAGCAGGCTACGTTTAATTTGGTTTTCACCTCATCCAGCTCTCCAGGGGAGGAGCTCAGGTGAAACACAACTCCTGTCAAAACGGCTACCTGATAATAGACAGAGTACGAAGAAAGCGTTACATTACATGTCAAAACACTTCTGGTAAGCAGCACTTCCATTAACATTGAGCGACACGTGCTGTGAATCTTATCATCAGTCCCAACACGTTGATATTAGCCTTTTCATACATATAGGGAAGGTGATATTCTCCAAGTGCAGTTACAGTTTGATACGAACAGCTGTGTTTGCTGTCAGTTAACCTTCATAACTGGTCAGTTCCGTGAAGCCGTTGAGGTTAGAATCTGTTGGCGTCGAGTTACCACGGATAACAATGGGGGATTACTTGCTATACCTTGTTCCGATGATTGCCCTGTTGTTCTTCTTTCTTTTGGCGATTCTTGCCTGCTGCTACTATATCAATCAGCAAAAACGTAAGGATAAACAGAAGATAGAACTGAATGATGCTCAACAAATTGCAGCTGAGACGAAGAAAAGGTCGCACAGTGCTATGAATGACTTTTTGGTCGTAGTGCACCCTTGACAAGTGAACCGCAACCTTCATGTTACGAACGTCCAACACTTCTGATCTGGTTATGATTTATAAATTCGACCTGAATAACTTCAAAACGATGCACAGTAGCTGTTGTTTCGGGATGGGGGGTAAATCGCATGTTTTTGGTAAAACGTACCACCAGTGAAGAGCGAATATTTTGGAAACAGTGAGAAGATGCAGTTGTTTACAAACAACAAAACATCATGATAATTTATCCTGATTAATCCATTTCTTACTGTGGAGCAAGGGTTCGAAGAAATTAAACTGGAGAATCCTAAAGCAAAGACTGGACGATCAAGGAGATGTTCCTTAGAATACCTGAATTGATATACTGAAATATCTCCGGTATAGGACTTACCATTGGATAGATAGGTAACGCTTCGTACTGGAGCTGCGTTGACATGCAATAAAACGTTACTCTCAAATAAGATTGGGAGTCTTTTTCACAATTGAAGTCGTAAAATAGCTGACACGCCGGCATAGCCGAGAGTTTGACTTACTTCTAAAAAAACTTCTCGTTTTTCACTATCCTCTGTAGAGCAAAACACAAATTCAACACCCTATTCACATGTTTTCAAGGTTCGTTTGATTATATACCTTGACATTCATCACACTTAACGGATTTACGTGTTGAGGTGAACGTGTCTTGTTAATCTAAAATTAAAGGCCATTGTTAAATCTATTCTTTCTATTTTTTATTATTTTTCATTATATTTGTGGTATGGCAAAATAAATAAATAAATAAAAAATAAAAAAAGGTCAGGTTTTAGTGTTTTTCTTTTACTGGGTGTGAAATAACCGTGAAAGACAGGTTTAAGTTCACGGAATCAATACTGAGTGAAGCTAGCTAGAAAGTCTAGAAACTGAGGGGAAAAATCATTTCAGATAACGGACCTCCGTATTGGAGTTCGCCATCAGAAGTCCACACTGCACATGCCCATGCTGCCAGTAGATTGTTTTTTTCGCAAACGTTGAATTGAATGGAAAGGGACAGGATAGAGAAGAAAAGAAGGAAAAAAAAGAAAGAAAAGAGAAGTTAAGAAGATCCAGCAAAGAAATGAAGAGAAAATAAAACACAAGAAAGTGAAGACAATTGAGGAGAGGTCGTTTCCGCCAAAATCAGGGGTAATTTCCGTCAAAATCACATTTTTAATTCTGTTATGGAGAACTTGCATTTGCGTACGTTGTCGTTCAATTTTATACTCTGTTTAGGGTATATGCTCTGTTCAGCAATGAACCGAGTAGAGCCTGGATTAAGAAACAGATGCTCACCCTAGATGAAGATTCTCTCGATTATTCTTCCCGCTCAAAGAAAATACATTCGGTAAGAAAATGTGTGCAAAGTTACGTGGTTGATAGTTTCATTTTCATGTTCATTTTCAACTTTGGGTGCTCCCTCGGGCTCATAGCCGGATCTGGTTCCCCACTCCATGCCTTACGCTTCTTGTTTTCGCCTCTCCCTCTCCTTTGAACGCCTACCACACAGCCTGTAGGAAACCATATCAGTGAGGCGGAACGGCCCACCCAAGAGATTGCAACCTGCAGTCATTCTGAACGCAAACTTTAGAGGACTGGCACTAGTCTATCTTCGTTTTAAATATGGCGGCCAAGCTTGGACGACTTGCAGCGAACAACACAGCGTTTTTGCTGTGTGACATCCAGGAGAAGTTTCGACCGTCTATCAGGTACTTTCCGGAGATCATTAAAGTTGCACAAAGAATGGTAAGAAGTTCCTCTCGATAATTAACAAATAAAAGGTGTATTTCGCAATTTGATTGTAGCTGGCTGTTATTTAGCAAGTGGGTCGGTACATTTCTGTTTGTTTTCTTTGCTCCTACAGGGTTTGCTTGCATTCTTTAGTTCTGTCGGCTTTTACTTCGTGTAGAAGACATAGATGACGTAAAAGGAAAGAAACAAAAGCCAAGAAACAATACCAAACAAAAATAGAATGACTCACAAACAATAGCTACCCTAATGTGTTCGGTACGCGAAGTAATACTCGTTCTGTCTGGCATGGCATGTGGGATCAAAGAAAAACAGGATACAATCATTCTATTCTCTGCTCTTCTACTGATGAACATATGAAAATAAATTTGATTGACATGTTCAGTTTTCATTTTATCATTTACTTGCACTTTGATGGCTTATCAAAACAAGTAATGTTCTCTGGCTCTGCTGCTCAGCAAGGGGGGTTTTAATAACAGTAATACTTTATTGTGAACTTGTTTCTTTGTTTTCAATTTCAGACTGCAGCTGCCAACATCTTGAAAATACCAGTCATTGCAACTGAACAGGTAGTAAAGAAAGTTTCCATGTAAATAATTGACCTTTAAACCCCAAAGAGTGAACAATCCAATGGTTGATTTCTTCTTATAGTAACATTGCTCAATCCAGCATAAAGGTTGCAGGGTTCAAAATAGCAGCCGGTTGCCGGTGACAGGCGGCACTTTGGTCACACTTGCCAGTGAGTTTTCACGGAAGCAATAGAAAATTACATCTATTGATTGGCGAAAAAATCAGCCTTGGGAAAAAAAGACTATAAATTCAGGCTAAAAGCTCTGATTTTATTTTGAACCCTGGGTTGTGAGAAAAAAGGAAGTGATCAACAAGTAACAAAAGGTCTTGATTGTTTAACAAATTCTCCTCATCATTACCATAGAAAGTGTATGGAAAACAGTGTGGAGAATAGACTCTGAGCAGTCTTTCCTTTGCTCTAAAATCTGTGGAATGAACAACTAACATGATATGCAAGTGGCATTGCCCACAAAACTATCATCTCGCAGCTACGCTGCTGCACATCTCACATTCGTTCCACAGATTTTAGAACAAAAGAGAGACTGCTTCCAATCTATGTGGAGAATACAGATGCTGGTATCAGGGGTTAGGGTTAATATGACAGATATCTATCACTAAAAGTGGTAAGAACAACAAATTTGTTCAAGATGCCCTTGAACATAGCCATCTCCTGTCACTCTGTGTCTCTGGTGAACCCCTGCAGTCATGGAAACAATAAAATAAAAAAACAGATCAACCTTTACCTTGGGGAAAAAAGTTGGCAAAAATTTGAGAATTTTTGAGTGGTGTCATTTGTTTTGAGCAAAATCATCACTTACCCCCTTTTTCAACCAATTCCTTCAATCATTATTAACTATAATAGTAAACTTGGTAAAGGTTGCCTGATTTAAGTGAATGATAAACTGTTCAACATTTGTTGAGCAACAAATGTTGCTGCAACTTGTTGAACGGAATAGAGCCAAGCTCTATTTTCGTTCAACAACATTCAACAACTTTCAACATGTTGAACGGTATATTTCAACATTAACATCACATGATATACTGTTCAATTTGTTGAACAGCAGCTGCAACAATTGTTGCTCAACAAATGTTGAACCGTGTATCATTCACTTTAGTAGTCAGTTGAATGCAACTTAATGACAATTTAATTTAATTTAATTTAATATGCTTTTTACCACTGTACAAAAATAATAAACTAATAAATAATAAGAGGAAAGCAGTAGGGGGAAACTGAATTCCCATATAAAAACTGCTCTCCAAGCTAAAAGATAATAAAATTAAAAATAGAAATTACAATTACAATTACAATTACAATTACAACAACATAACAACTAAGTACAAAGATAATTAAGTAATCAATTTTTAAAAACATTCAAACTGGAAGCTGACATAACAGAATTCGGTAAAGAGTTCCAGTCATTAACATAACAGTTAAAAAATGACAATTTAAAATAGTTTGTCCTTGGGCCAGTCAGATCAATATAACTGGTATAGTCCACATCAGAATAACCATGAATTATCTTGTAAAGTTGAACCAAGCAAAGATATTTTCTTCTGAGCTTCAATTTGACCAGTTAAGTTGAAAATGGAAGTGTTCTTTAATGTGGATGTTTTATGCTTGAAGTGATTTTATTCCAAAGTGATGTATTGGAGCGAAGAGAAGGAAGATATATTTCCCCTCCTTATTATGTGATTAATAGAGAGCCTACAGGTAGAAGTGACTGCCTACATCTTTTTCATCTTCAAGTATCCCAGAGGTCTTGGCAACACAGTGGAGGAGATTGACACCACTTCATTCAAGGATCGGGTGTTTTCTAAGACAAAGTTTTCCATGGTCATTCCTGAAGTTGAAGAACAACTTAAGAAGCTCAAAGTTGAAAACGTTGTCTTGATGGGAATTGAGGTGTGTGCTAGGTGGACTATAAAAGTGACGGGGGTACTTGTCAGAAAATGTTGAAAACAACCCTAAAAGGTCTTGTTTTGTGGGTGTGACCAAAGTAATTTTAACCCCTAGGAGACACCAAATACACTTATGGTTCCTTAAGGGCCCCTCAAAGGTACTGCAGCAACTCTGCTAATGGTCATTTTAGGTTTTAGCACCCAGGGGCAGTATCAGTCTATACATCTTTCCTCTTAAAAGGGGGTGCTCATCGTTTAAAATCCACCTTCCTCCCCCCCCCCCCTCAACCCCACCTTGTCAGGGAATTTTGATCTGAATCTTGGTCTCTTCCAACATGTTGTTTCGTTTGATGTGAAGCAAATAATATGGGCACCATATCTGATTATGGTCAAAACTAGCACCCTTTAGAGAAACTAAGTACTGATATGAATCAGTTCAAACAAATGTGACCAAATTCTAAACTAATCTTCATAACATCTGTGTGATGTTATTGGGCATTACTTAAAATTGTTTACTTTGGTGGTTTCAGTAAGTTGCCTCTGTTGTACATTTGACACCAAAACATAATATTAACATATTGATTTTCCAGACACAAGTATGTGTGCTTCAAACTACTATGGATCTATTGGAAAGGAACTACAATGTTCATGTGTTAGCAGATGGTGTCTCATCTCGCACCATGGTTGAAAGAATGTTTGCTCTTGAGGTAAGATTGCATTGTTAAATTGTTTGTAGACAGCAATATTTATCCCACCTACAGAGCTGGAAAAACAGGACGTTTGTCCTTTCAAATCTTCCTTTAGGTCGGACATTTCACCAATTTGATCGGACATTAATTAGCATAATGTAATTTAATACGGCATTCGGATATCATGTTCAAACATAATGTCTGATCATAATGTGAAATTGGCTGGACATTTTCAAAATTTGGTTGGACAATGTTCGATGACCAACTGTTATTTTCAGCACTGCACCTATCTACTACAGATTTTGTACTGGGTTTTGACCTCAAGTAGTCTTATCATCTTAACACCACTGAACGTCACTAGAAATGGCATTATATTAATACTGTAATATTATTATTATGTTATTATTATAATATTATACCACATCATTCATAATGTTTGCACAGTTGGATCATTGTAACTGGTCTATGGGTTTATCAGGTTAGGGCAGGGTTTCAACAAGAAAGTCCAATGGGTAAATCCCCTCTCTTCCCACCAAACCATTATAAATTTCATAATAATTTTTTCAGTTCACGTAGCTCTTGTAGTGTTTTGGACCTGAGACCCACCTCTTATCTGGTACACTAATTGAGGTTGACGGATTCTTGTTGTATTGGTGATACAATTTTTGTACCGGTACCATTTAAAGCCTTATTTTCATCTAAATATATCCTTGTTTCAGCGTATCCGTCAAATTGGTGGCTTTGTGACAACCAGTGAATGTACTTTGTTCATGCTCATGGGTGATTCAAAGCATCCAAACTTCAAAGAGGTTCAAGCTTTGGTGAAGACAGCTGCCCCAGACTCTGGTTTATTATCTAAAGTTTAAAACCAATCAAACACCCTGAATGCAAACATCCTGTGCAGCATTTGGTTAATTACATACCACAAACTTATTGTGTGGTGAAACAAGAATGTTTACAGGAAATCTCCTGTACTGAAACTGAACTTTAGGTGTCAAAAGATCGTTGAGTTTGGTTAGAGACTTTGTAGAACTGTTTTCCAACATTATGAAAGGCCAAGAATGGCAGGTTTATTTTGATGCCATGTACTGACAGTGTTAATTGTGAATGATGCATATGAAAGAAATCATATGTGAACTGCGGATATGAAATCAAATGAATGATTGTTGCAGCTGTGATCGCAATTATTACAATTGTGTAAAGAAGCCTGAAAAAAATTCTTGCTTCTTTACACAATTGTAATAATTGCAATCACAACTGCACGACAATCATTCTTCATTTGAGTGTTAATTGTGATACAATAGTACTTATTTTTATTAGCAATCATTGGAAAATGGAAACTGTAATGAATTATTGTAAGAACTGGCCAAGGTGCCAAAAGTAGATGCCCAAGCATAGCTTGGGCATACAAATTTTTACAATCTGGCTTAGTTTTGTCCTTGGATTTATTATTTGGTGCATTGAGCACAGTCCAGTGGTTTATCAGGTTGTGCAAAGGATTTTAAGGGAATTTCATGCAGCCAATGCTCAATTTGTACCACTCATGCATTTGCACTGGATAAAATGACCACATAATATAGTCATAGTACTCCATAACCTCACATGCATGGTCAAAGTTTATCAGATCGAGCCCCCCCCCCCCCCCCCCCCCCTAGAATGACAGCCATAATGCAAGCTGACCAATAAAGCTGCAGGCTATATATGGGCTAACTGAACAGGTGTGATGCATGCTGGTCAGGCATTGCCCCAGATTGACCAGCATAGCTCTGGGCTAACCAGACCCTGGTGTCAGTCCTACAGAGATTCAAGAGCTGATGTTCTGAGCTTAACTCCTTTGGCAGTATGAACACGGCTAGTGCTTGACATCTCTTTCTTTGCCCAATCTTCCTTGTAATCTCAGTGGATAATGCCAAAAATTTGTATCCCTTAAGAGACAGACCTCCTGTTTCTGTTTTCTGCCTGTGGTAAATGCCAGCTTAAGGAAGGTAGTAAACTCAACGCTTAGAACACAGAAGATCTGAATAAAGTTCTGCCCGTGCTCAAAACTCACAGATGCTCTCATCAAATAAAGCGAAATGTTAAAACGGTGATTGACAAATTTATCGCAGATGTATCTTTTTGCTTCCGGTCTCCTTATTCTTGTTATATTGATGAAATGATGTGTCCACACTCAGAACGATGGAAGTGAATAGAAAAGATTTGATTAAACCGTACTGTCTCTAAGGCCTAGTGGTCTTAAAGTGGGAGCTTACAAAAACTACAAAACCAGATTGCTTGACAAAATAATATTTAATCAGCGGTTTTCGCATTACAGCAAAATCCTAACTTCAGTACCTTAAAGGAGCTACGTCACGCTATTTTCGCATATTTTTAAAGCTCAAAATATGTCTTGCGGTCAATTGAGATCCAAAAATAATGGTCTAGTTTTGTTATTTAAGACTGTTATGACACTAAAACTGTTTCATGTCGTCTGATGCTACCAATGCGGCAAGGATGGAAATGGATTGAAACTTGAAAAGGTTGGGCCAACTTTTTCAAGTTTTGATGCTATCTCGACAAAAAACAACAAAAACCTTATTATGGGTTGCTCTCTTTGATAAAATTAATTTTATATCCACCTCATAGTTTATCAGGAACATTGTTTGTATAAATAAGTAACGGTTTTTGGAAAGAATTGATCCAAAACCACAAAATCGTCGTGACATAGCTCCTTTAAAGACAAGTACAGTCCTGCTTAAGACAACGTTACACGAGTACGTTTTGTCTGTTGATAGTGTTACCGCTAGGCCGCGGCATAATTTATAAAATACCTAAAGCTAACTTGAATTAGTCCCACACATCAGTGCTTGTCCTGGAAAGTGTAACAACTAATTTTCTGGAAGGAAGAACAAACCGTGGTCGACTTTTGTCAATTTTCACACGAGGGAAAATTTATTTCTACGAAGAGTCTAAGTGACCGGCAGCCGGTCAAACTCCGGATCCGACTTCAAATCACTTTGATGGTCGGCAGTCCGACTCGGGTTTCCTTTCAAAGGTCTTAGACCTGGTACTACGGGGAGATTAAGAATATTTTAGGGTATGGATTAGGGTTAGGAGTCGAGGAATATGGACGTTTGTATTAGGCTTGAACATTGTGACCGGCTGCCGGTCATTTAGACGGTTGTACTTTGATAGTTATTACTGTAATAAAACTGCATCGCTTTCTTAACGGTTACTTCGATAGTTAAGTCTGTAAACAGGGTTCGTACACTTTTTCGACCAAAAACTCAAGGTCTTTTCAAGGCCTTTCGAGGACACATTTTTCCATTTTCCAAGGACTCCAAGAGGGGCAAAATCAAGCTAATATAATGCCACATCAGAAACTCAAAGTAAGAGAGAGCGCCGATTTTCGTTGGATAAAATTAGCAACAAATTTCAGGGACTTTCCAGCACCGACTGCAATTTTCAAGGACTCTTAAGGCCTTGAATTTTTATTTTGAAATTCAAGAACTTTCAAGGCGCGTGCGAACGCTGTGTAAATGCAGCCGCTTGTTGAAAATATCATGTAGTTTAGCTCAATTTTTCTGATATAGCACTGCCGTTCATTTAGTGTTTTTACAATCTTGACCGGCTGCCGGTCATTTGGACACGGCCTTATTTCTATCATTTTATCTTTCGCAACCAATTTCGGAACACTTTCATCGTCTCCCAAGTTTTCTTTGTCAGAGTCTATGAAAGTTGCACAGTCCCTTAAAATTCAAGTCACCCGAAATCCGACAATCCAACCTATCTCGCCCTCGTTAAAATTAAACAATGGCTCAAGATAAATGCGTGTCCAACTAATATGAACTGAAAGCGAGAGGGCTATGTAACCATTTTCGAAACATAGTAAGTTGTTAGGCACAGTCTTTTTTCGAAATGCCGGCGGGTGGGTAATAAATAAGGCTTCTCTTGTTGGTGGGGAATCACAATGACATCTCGCTGCCTGTCTATTTAAAGCATTTATTAAATAATCACTAAAACTGCCATCGACTTTTCAAACAAAACCAAATGTTGGCGGGTCTTTCCGGCTAAGTTTGGAACGTTTGTGCGTCAAAGATTAGCTACAATTTTTTCAACTTCAATTATCTGCATGATATTGGAAACGCAGTGTTAAACAGAAGCCTTGTCCTCGGTCTTTGATTAGTACAGTACATGACTTTCACAAGGAGAAAATTAAAACCGCTGTTTTAACACTTCTTTTGAGGAAAGTTGAAAAAGTAGGGTAATGAAAATGATCCGCTCGCAACGTTACACGGAACATCCGCATGATTCTTTAAAAACAACGGTAAGAAATTTAAAATTTTTAAGGACGATCCGATGTCCTTGCCGAACTTTCTCGGTAGTACAGGATTGAAAGACACCATCGCACGGGAGGAGACTGTTTGTGGAACACTCAAGGTTTAATATCACCTTTAACGGACCACTTACATAAATTCGCGCCTGATTCGATACATTCTGAATCAAACACGGTATGGATTTAAATATTTTACAAAACAAAATCCTGTGAGTGACCATCCTGATGATCCGGAGGGCAACTGTAAATTTAAAACCTCAATCGTGTGTAATGCAATTTGCAAACAACAAAGTAGATTCATGGAGCATTCTCCCTTGTTACGGAGAAGACGCTACAGTTAAATTGATTGCGCGAGAATTCGGCGTTCCCGAACCACGCCCTTTGTTCAGTGTTGTTTACCGCGTCGTAGAACAAATAGATAGAAAAAAACTTTTCCTAATAAAA
>OX419336.1:36902871-36912871 GCA_948470475.1 Galaxea fascicularis
AGCTCAATTAAAAATGGCGTTGCGATTAACTCTCTTTTGTTTGCCTTACTCCGTAAAAAAGACGTAAGAAGGTCAGTGTCAAAGGCAATTTGGAGGAATCATGTATGAGCTTACACATCTGTAGTCTCCTTCACAGCCCGTTTGGGTGCCATGCAACGCTCTCACCCCCCTCCCTAAATTTAGGGGAAGTGTTACGTAACATCCCAAAAAACGGCTGCGAAGGAGACTAACACATCTGCTGCAAAGCTATGCTTTTATAAAGCTTTCCCACAGTACTGTAGCAGGCTCAATGTAAAAAAAGATATGAAAAGACATGGTCAAACAGATGACGAAGTCAACTGTAATATCGAGTCAGTTGATATCGGGTCAGTTGAAACTGTAATCGATATCGGGTTAGTTGTAACTGTAATCGATATCGGGTTAGTTGTAACTGTAATCGATATCGGGTCAATTGTAACTGTAATCGATATCGAGTCAGTCACAGCAGGGTATTCTCACCTTGAACACATCAGGACGCTGCACCAAACCAAGCAAAGACAAGTAACCTCCTGACCAATAAAGAAACAAAAGCGCAGTATTAACAAACTATGCCAGAGATATACGCAACAGGACTACAAGGGCTTCAGAGGACAGCATTCTCGTACCGTATGACCAGCCATGGATTGCAATTCTTGACAAGTCCACAAAGTCGGTGGCCTTAGCGACATACTCCAGCCCTTCAACTTGTTCCTCAATCTCAACCTGACCCTAAAAAATGGCCAAAACTTATCTTGTTACTCACATGAGTATAACAAAACATGTCACAATTTTCCCGCCAAACCTTTCCCTGTGTGTTTAGACTCAATATTAGACGATACAGAATGACACACGGCTCGTTGCTATCAATTGTTTAGGTCGCTTTCCTGGAGAAGAACTTGTATTCCATGCAAACCACTGAACCTTCAGTTGGTTACTTTTCACCATATTCAGTTCAACGCTCGCTATTCATTTTGTTATTCAGACCAGGATGGACGCAATGCTGTTCAGATGTAGGCCCCAAACGAATACGGTTACCCCTATTTATACACGTATGCAGTCTTAAAAAACACTTTTGCACCGTACTTCAATTACTGCGCTCATAAATTGCGTCTTTATTACAACCTTTTACTGAGCTCTAGCATCCGTTAACACAAGCCATATTGTTGGATGTTAAAATGTTTTACTGCTCTTTGGGACCACTGTCAGCACCTCACCCACTGTCGAGGACCATGAAAAGAAATAATTACAGTGATTTCAGTAACACTCACCAGGCGATTCTTGATGTGACCCTCAAACTGAAGGCCTCTGTGACCTGATCCCCTGCAATCCATGATAACCACAACATACCCCAGTTTAGCTATTGTGTGCAGACGAAGAAAACGAAACCCCTTGTGTGCATTGGTGACCAGCTGTCAGTTAAAAAGAGCATAGGTCCTTTGTTAAAATGTTTGTAGAGATTAATTATTCGTTCAAGCTATTATTTAGGGAAGCAGGACAGCCGGTGGTTTAGGGCGCTGGGTTTCAATGTTGTCACCCCGGGTTCAAATCCCGCTCTGGCCACTAGCTGGTGTTGTTCTGGGGGAGTGCCTGGTTCATCTCAGTCGTCCTTGTATGTAGATTCTTAACCCTGTTCAGTTCATTGGTCACACTAGGTAAATACAGGTCATTTAATTTTGCTCAAAATGTCAATTTCCATGCCGCTTTCATGAGCTCAGCTTTTATTAAGCCCCAAGCAATCATTTCTGAGGAGTTAAATTACCGACTCAGAGATGATAACTTTGACACAGACAGTAACTACGTAACTTTGTTACCTGGACATGTGGACCTCCATATAAGAAGAGTACAGTTGGATATTTGACCCCAGGCTCAACATTGGGTGGCTTGAATATCATGCCATATACCTGATGACCTATGACAGAATTTGGAAGTTATTGCACACGTGGAATGTTCAGTGCGTGCACGTGCTGCACTTTTAAGAAATGTCCAGCAATATCGTATTGCAAAGCTAAAAAATCTACATGAAAGCAACCAATTAAAGGCAACAAGACTCACCATGCTGACTGTTATATGAAAAAAGTTCAGGTGGATAATACTCTGGAATAACTGTAGATTTAAGAGAAAATGAGAAGATATTACTGTGCGAATCCAAAAACCGTGAACACTTTGATTTGATTTTGACATTTTGAAAACCCCATGTACAGTATAATCGCTATCTTTTTTTCAGCCTGGGCTGAAGGCGAACCTGGGCATGCGTATCAATAGTCTTTTTGATGTCAACAGAGGCGTTGACTGTAAGTTTTGGTCTGGATCTGGATAAAGATGATAACGTGGAAAATTTAATACGTTGTTTAGCTAATTCCATAAAATGGAGTACAGCAAATTGGTTGCCAAATCAGATTTCTCCTGAATTGCTTCAGGGTACAAGCCGCTATCATCCTTAAACGTTGTAAATTTAAAGCAAACAGAAGGCTTAATTGTCAGTAACACAGCGCTGTTTAAAATTATTTCATCTTTGGCGCCATCTTATGCGAATAACGCTTTCCGGCAATTTTTCCCACGTCCAATTTCAAATTTCCAGCCCGGGCTGAAATTCGACATGTAATCACATCAAAATTTGAGCTCAAGCTGAAACTCGCCATGCAATCGGCCCCTTACTGGCCTCACCAGCAGGTCATATTAACATACATACAAAGAAATTAGTAAATCGGCCACCATTTCTGAAAATGGTCTATACTGAACTTTGATGGATTGATACTATCACTATTTATCGGTTAACATGACAATCTCTTTTTGGCACAACAGGTTACCATAGTAACAGTGACGTGTTAGAAACAACTGTAATTGTAGCTTTATGAAAAAATGAGCTTGGTGGCCCAATGGCCCGATTTATAGTTAGAGACGGATGATCTGTCTCCAGTATAAATCGGGCCATTTTTATCACTGAACAGTGATATGAATGGCTTGAGATCAAACGTTTTGTGCATTGTAGAAATTTTAAGTATGTGGCTCTGAATCCACTCCCACTGTTAATAGTCAGCATAAGTTCTTACCATTTGCCCTTAATAATTCAGCAATTGGTTCAACTGTAATTAGAGGAACATCATTCATCTCCACTTCATCATGGTTGATTTGATACACCATTACTGCTTGAGTTTGTTGTATCGATGAAAACACAGTTACAAACTTTGTAAAATTCTGGATGTCAAAAACACAAATTAGGACATTGCAATTAGAACAGTGCAAATTATCGCTAGACAAGTGTGAATGTGTAAGTGTGAGCCAACTAGGGGGGTGTGGGGGCATGCTCCCTTGGGAAAATTTGAAATTTAAGTCTTCTGAAATGGCTAGAAATGGATCTAGAAATTGATCACTTTTCATCTGTTCAGGAACAAACCTAACTACAAACTGCCTCCTCCAGCCGTGTTTGTATGGGAAAACCCTCAAAAAACTAAATTGGGTTGAAATGGACAAATCAGAAAAAGCCAGCATTTCCTAAGAGGTCCGTACATTTGACATAAAATAATGTAATGTACTTTTCTTTGTAAAAGACAGACCTGGTTTACTTAAGTAAAGAGAAATAGTGATTTAATCTTTCAAAAAAAGTGAGGGGGCTAAAGTCCCCCAGCCCCACCCCCTGCATGGTCCCTGCAGCAACTCACATAGTACACAAACACTGACCAGCACTTCACATAATTTATATGTGTTCCCTTGGACATCTGACCGAATCACTGTGTTGTTCATCTTTGCAGTGAAACACTATCATGGCACCTTGGTTTATGTAAATATCATACGCGGCTAAAACTACTGTATCAGCTGAACTACTTCATCAAAAAAGGTCTTGGAAATTGATACTTAAAGAAATAGACTTCCTTCATGATTCTCACCTCATTTAGCGTAACTGCATGTGAGTAACCACTCTGTGTTAACCTCTGTGGTTCCGCATAATTAGACCGCGCATAAGACACCACATAACTGAAAAGATGTTAAGAACACAACAAAGAAAACAAGGAGGTGATGCAGGTCAGAAATGGGTAGCGCCCAGGATACAGTGCAGTACATTTTAAGCTATGGTATCACTTCTATACTTACAGATGTTGCTCAAGAGGTGTGTCCTTAGTTCCCATGAAGTAAATAAGCTGGCGATTTTCATCTACCCAAATCTTGAGAGAAACAACAAGGATAAATAAACACTCAAAATCCTTTATTGTATCGTTACATCACAGGCTATCAACTGCAGCACCTAGTCTCACTCATTAGGCAAGACTAAATTTAATCAGCATGACAGCTCAGAGCTGTATTTTCAAATAATATTGCAAATTGTGGTTTTGAAATGTACTCATTGTGTTTCTATATCAATTGGTTGCCAAAAGTTAAATTAAGTTTGCACAAGCCAAATACTCGCCTCAGCAATAAATCAAGGAAACCAAAACAACAAAAACAAAATGAATAAAAAATAAAAAACACAACAGAACAAAACTAGAAAGCAGCTATTGGCTGAATCCAAGTGATGCAGCATGAATGTTTGTTGGCAGAGATTAAAACATTTTAGACCCATATAGTAAATACTGACCTCCTTACTGTCTACCTCCCAGTCTCCATCTGTCAACTGCTGCTGTGTAACAAGAGGATAGTGAATACAGCACTCTGCAATGAAGCTTCCAGCCCTAGCTCGAGTCAGTGTGTGGTTGCTGTTTGCTGTTGCCAGGTAAAGATGACGAAATCCAGATATTTCACTGGACCAGATGAACTGCAGCCTCGAATCACTTGTTCGTAGAAAGTGTATCAGGTCTGCTACCTATCAAAATTAAATATATACATGTACCTTATTATTAGACATCTTCATACTGACGAAAGTGTCTGCTTTGTTCATGACCATGTTTGTGGCATTTTGTTGTCAGTATAATTACACAAAGTTCAAACTTGCAAACAGAGACACAAAAGGAATCAATGGAAGAACTTTTTCCACTTTACTGGGTGGTATGCTTATACATGGGAAGGGTTTCATTCTAAAACCTGTTACAAGTACTTACATTTATCCAAATATCATTTGACTCCTCAGCTATAACCTCTATCATTGGACTGCCCTCTGTGATTGTCAGCAGCTGATTGGCAGGAAGATTGACAGGAACAAAAAATGCCACAGGAATTTGAAGCAAGGCAAGATGCTGTTGATTTCTATCAAGTATCTCTGCATACACACTGGAGGTAAGAAAACAAGACAGGGGAAAACAGCCAATAAAAATCACTTTCCCACAGAATTAAAACATCAGGGTCGTAACGAGGTATATGGGATCAGGGATCAAAGGCCAAAAAAGGGTGGGATCTGGGATCACAGCCTCAGGATCTGGGATCACAACGCATGGGATTGGGATCAGTGATGTTTTTCATAGGATCAAGGATCAGGGATCAAAATTCTCATCACTTTTGGAATCAGGGATAAAAAATTTGGGTAAAATTACGGGGTCAGCGATGAAAAAATATACCTCGTTACGACCCTGAAAACATGTTCAGTATACTATACTATGCTCTCCAGATATGTACATATTGTTGATGTGAAACTGTAGCCAACGAAATGTCATTATGCGGGATGTTTCCCCTGTTAAATTATCTTGATCATTTACTGTGACTTCAGTATGTTATCATCTAATGGTAAATCTCCAATGGTATACAACATGTCATCATCTCTCAACTGGGAGCTTTTTATAGCTGCTGGCTGTTATACAACTGAATGCTGTTTCAGCTTCAGAGTCCAGCTCAGCTTGAAAGAGTTAAGAGCCAAACAAAGATGACCATTAATTTGTATGAAGTAAAGCAGGGCTGTTAATACGTTTTGAAGCAGACATAACATCCATGACTTCACTTGTAACATTTCAAAACATGGCACATGCCTGAATTTGATATGCAGCAACTATCACCTGCAATATTGAGTATGCTCAGCTGTAACAGGTGTTACTGGTTATGACCCTTAATGATGGCCCTGATGAATTAATTCTGATCAGAGTTGTTCCTTATGTTTTCTACACTGTATGAGCAAATTTATTGTTGCATTGTACCTTTCACCATCTGGTAACCAGCCACAGCGTACAAGATATTCCATGAACGGAAACGCCTCTGTGAGGGGAACTCTCATTTGATACTCAGTCACATGATCACAGATCTAAATAAAGTAACGTGCATTTGAGTTAAATTTGGTTTTATGAACGCAATTGATGTAAATTGCCACTGTACAGCAATGCTAAAAGCTGATTTTTTTAGCGTTAGCCCTTTGTCAGAGCAAATCTGCTCTGACGAAGGGCTAATGCTCAAAATGTCAGCTTTTAGCATTGCCCTGTCAGCCTTTAGAATCCCTTATGGTGGTCAATCTCTGTTGATAAAACCAAATTTTGGGCATTACTCCGCTACCAACGCAGCACCACAGTCTCTTTAGAAACCACCCCCTTTATACACTTGAGCTAAGCAGCAGATGGGAAGAAGGTACAGTAGGTGAAGAGGGTGCAGAAAACAAAGAGGGAACTGTAAAAGAACAGGAAAGAACCAGGATAAGATGTGTACATAGGACTTGTATAATATGCTGCCATGGGACTTACCTTTCCATTTGTGTCTATACTGAACTCAACAAGTTTAAGCTTAGACCTTGCATTGGCAGAGCCTGGGAAAATAACACTTGGGATTAGTAAGTAGAAATAAGAGTCCTTTCAATATTATTATATTTGCAAAATCAAAATGCCATTCCCTGAAAGATTCACCAACTAGAAATGAAGTAGTATTCACTGATCACAACAGTCTTAAAGGAAAGCACAACTATAAATAATTATTTGAATTTATACTTCTATGGTCCAAACAAACAACTATCAATGATTATGATAAGATTATCTCTTGCATGAAAATTTGTTTGTATTGAGTGAATTGAAAAAAAATGTAAATTGGCAAAAATTGTAAAAAGAATCAAAAGTTGGCAGTCATTATGGGTGATAGCCCTTTATCAGAGCTAATCAAGGAACTGTGGGATTTGTGTGAATTGTGGTATTTTTTGTCCAAAAATTTGTAGAGGAATCATTTATTTATTAAAATATACCTGCAAATTCTTTATTACTGTAGCATATCTATGTCTTTCCTTGTAAAGTTCACAAGCACCATAATTAGTTAATATGCCATGCCTATCTGTCTTGATTAGCTACTATTATTAATAGCTATTTGCGGGTAGTTATATATTTCTGTTAGTAATTGTTAGCTGTTTTTAATAAAGTGTTGTTGTTGGTTTACATTGCAGGATCAAAATGATGGAGCTACATGCTAATGATGGGAGCATAATAATGAGAAAAATAAGGTTAGAATAAATTGGTTGAATGAAAAGTGTTTGTTGACACAAACAACACACACTTTTAATTTTGTCATTCTCAACAAACACTTTTTGCTTCATTGTATTCAGTGTATTGATTTGCACATCTAAAACCACAAAGCAATCTTTATTTATGTTGATGGTTATGAATTTAAATTGAAATAAATTTGTCCATGGCACAACATATAAACTAGGCCTATTAGTTAAAAGATACAATACCTGCTTTAGGGTATCTATAGCTATCTACATGACTGTTACGCGCCATACTGTCAGGACCAGAGACTATGTGCAGAACCTCTACAGAACTTTCATCCACCTGTTACCAGTGCAAAAAACACATAAGTATGCAAAATTCTTTAATTCACAGATTTACCATAAATTGAAATTGAAGCAAAATTATTTGAAAGAAACACTGACAACAAACTAAAAAAATCACATTCAGCAAACCTAAAATTAATATGTCAATTTCTTACCTCTTCAAACAAAATTCTATAAGTTCTTGTCAGGCCTAAAGATGATTAAAATTAATTAAAAATGAATATTAAATATTCTTCATGTTAAACATGCAAATAACTAATTAAAAGCGTAGCTACTCAGAGATCAACTTTGTATCAACTGGTTTAATCTACTACTTATTAATAACTTTCTTGACTGATCTTGCCTTTGGAAGACTGTTTGACAGTCTATTAGTCGTGAAGCTTATAACTAGTTTATTTGTCAGTCAGGCAACTACAGTATTAAAATGTATTGATCAGGTGGTCAGCCAGCCAGTCACTCTGCAGTGGATCAGGCAGCCAGTCAATGTGTTTTTCAATCAGTAGGTCCACAAAAGAATTAGTCCATAAGTAAGCAAGTGCAATCACTCAGTTGAACAGTCAGCCAGTCTTTCAGTTAGTCTGTCACACAGTAAGTCCAGCAGCTAGTATGTCAGAAAACATTTGACCAAACAATATGCTGGTCAGTCTGCCAGTGAAGCAGCAAGTCTACAAGCCAGTGAACTAGTCAACCACGCAGCCAGTGATTCTGGGCCTTCCGATATTAACCCAGTTACCAAGATCTCACTCACTCAACCACTAATAAAATGCTTTATGAAATTTTGTGAAAATTTGGCCCAGTTGCTGAGATCTTGGTAACTGGGCTGGAAATTTTTCCCATATGAACACTTCAGCGTGGTTACCAGAATTAATGTTTTTCAACTGTAGATGCATGCCTGACTTGTGAGGTCAAACAGCATGATTTTGCCTTGTCTGATGTATTTTCCATATCATTGTTACACCGTTCCATATCATTAGCTCTGGAGTAATACAGCTATAAGAATCATAATGGTTTTGAAAACCACTTGGTAACTGTGCTGAAATTTCTCGTATGAACACAAGACAAAATTTGTCCCAGTAACTGAGCCAGCCCAGTAACCAGGTTCATATGAAGAGGCACTCAGTTTGTCAGACAGCAACTGAAGTCAGTGTAGCCAGCAGGTTAAGGTACAGCATAGTCAGTCAGTCAGTCAGTCAGCTAGTCATTCAATTATTGTCTTTTCTGTCTGTGCCCTTTGAATAAAATGGCTAACAGGACTTATGTCTGTCACTAATATTGAACAGCTAAAGGCATAAACTGCTGTGTTTTGATTTTGCTCAAAATTGGCTGAAATTTTGTATGTGGCCTTGAATTGAACTTAAAAATGTAGTACTAGACTTGTTTCCTCTGATTTGCACTTCAGTTTTGAGAAACAGCTGTTTGTAGCTGTTCTGGTAAAGTGAATGCAGTGCTGTTTCCCTATCAAACAAGCCGGAAATATTTTACAAAAGCATGTCCAGCGAAAATCCCCAGCAACGACCCCCTTAAAGTGTATATGGCACAAACGTTTTAATTAGCTTTTTAGGAAGAGCTTTCAAAATGATGAAGAATGGCATTTATTTTGTTGTAACAGCATTCTTGGTTGCTGAGTTATTCAATATTTTGGTTTATGCAAATGAGAGGACTTGTGACATCACAAAGCAGACACAAAATGAAGTAAAATCACAAAATATGGAGTATCTGAGCAAATACTAATTCTACAGGGTTGATGTGCTGCCAGAACTACACATTGTGATAGTGGTTACGATGTGACCATAGCAACATACTTGTTACCAGACCTCTACCTTAACTTCCCAAAATGAAAAATGCTTTATTTGTTGCTCCAGAGTCTAACAGACTTTCTTATACTTGTGCTGTGTAATGCCCATATTCGCTCACACCCACTGAACAAATATCAAGAACAAAATAATAGCACATCTTGGGGAGGGAAACTCTGATCTTATCCAGTGGACCATATCATGGAACTTCATAATGAGTATAACAACTGTAAAAAGTTTCTAATCAGTTCTATACAGAAAAAGTCTTCAGAGATATTCCATTCTTTGTGATTTTACTTCATTCGGATTCTGCCTTGTGAAGTCACAAGTCCTCTAATTTGCATAACCCAAAATCTTGAATAACTCAGCAACCAAGAATGCTATTACAATAAAATAAATGTCATTCTACATCATTTTGAAAGCTCTTCCTAAAGAGCTAATAAAAAATTTCATGTCATATACACTCTAATGACAGCCCGACAAAAAAAACACTATGTTTAAAGTGAAAGTTCACTTAGCTAATCAGCTAGTT
>OX419336.1:36917871-36932871 GCA_948470475.1 Galaxea fascicularis
GAGCAAATAGGTATGAAAGCTCGCTTAAATCTCCGGGACATTTTATAAAAGAAATAAAAAACTTGTTCCTTGTACATTGTTGAGTTATATAAGCACTTGGGAATTTTTAAGAACACGAGAGAAGTGCCAGAAGCACTCGCCTTCGGCTCATGCTTCTCTAGGCACTTCTCTCGTGTTCTTAAAAATTCCCGCATGCTTATATAACTCAACAATGCACTCGGCGCGTTTTTTATTACTTTAATAAATTCATGTCACAGATTTGAACCTTTTGTGTCATGGATGGATGCATGTGAAATCTTTTATTAAACTTGTAAGATTTCAACACTGTCCTATACATTTATATCTTAAATTCTGACTCGGATTGTTAATATGCTTGCTCTTAATTAATTAATTTTGCGGAAAGAATGCAGTGGAAAGATGGCAAAGGTTATTTCTCAGTTACTTCTCTCTGTTGATCAGTTGTCCAAATCCCCTCCCTATTTCAGTTCCAAACTCATTTATTCTCCATGCCTTTTTTCAGAGTAGAACTGATATGATGTTATTAGTATTTTATTAGTTTTATTTATGAGAAATTTTAAATTTAAAATATGATTAAGGCCCAAAGTTAACTTTTCAGTCCATCAGCAAAGCTTTGCTAGTTTTTTCTATTATGTGGTTCAAGAAAATATCCATTCCCCCCCCCACACCACCACCCATGGAAGATTTTGGAATTTCCCCCTTCCATAGGGGAGGTATGAATGACTATATATAAGACATAAAGATCAGAATAAAATTATTGACACTTTCCAAATATTTAATGACCTAAAAAGGTACAGTTCTGTGTTCAGTGACCTGGCTTTTGAATAGAAGCGGGGCTGGAGATGACCTTGATTTGATACAAACCTCTCTGTCTTTCTTGTTTCACTGAACGCATAACTGTAAAATGGCCTATTCATGGTAGGACTGAGGGAACAAAAATGGCTTTTTCCTTGCCAACATATTCATGGCAAATATTGAAATGGAGATTCTAAGGAAAACAACCTTTAAACCTACAGTTTGGAAATGCTAATTGACAACAATTTTGCAGTGGGATTTAAGTAAGTTTTGTATGTCCATATTTTTCTTTAAACCCTAACAACAATATTTTCTCTCACAGACAAAATCAAGGAATTTTGATTGACACTATTCAACAGGAAAATGACAAGTATGTTGACTGCCAGGCAGCGAGAAACCTTGCAGTTATGGTAAGGTCAAAATTGGCCTTAACTTGCTATAAATATTGCAATACATACCGGTATTAACTTTTTCTACTAGCAAATGTTGTTCTTTGTTTGTTTGTGGTAGTGGATATAGAATTAAATTCTGTATCCACTACCATTGTTACAAGAAAATTTGGTTTTATCAGGTGAGTTGATAAATGTGTGCCGATGACTAGCCCTTCATCACAGCACTGGTCTGTGGATGTTACACCTGCTTCAAAACTTAATGACAGCCCTGTTATGAATACATTTTCATCCTTTTTCCTACCTTCAGGGATCTTGTACCTGTTAAGTCCTGGATGATTGAATGATCTAGAATTACAGTAATGTTGAAAAGTAGAACTCTACAATGATGTTAGTCTGTATTTTATTCAATATGCAGGCTGATGGCTGTTCCATGGTATTCAACAATAGATATTCATATTACAAGTGATACATTTTCAAATTATTTATTAGCTGTTTTAATACAATCCTTTCTTTTCAGCTCTCCTATGTTCGCACATATCATTCAAAACTTGCAAAAATCAAACAGGATATGAGTTCTATTGAAGACAGAGTTGGAAGACTTCAGGTGAATATAATGCTTGTTGATGGTCAATCCAATCAGCTTGTGCTCAGAGTCAACTTAGGTGATGGTGATACATATTGTAATACATTTACAGTGGCTTTCAGTAGAGTTTTTAAAACCAAAGCAATTACTCACATCTGGTTATCACATTGGTGATTACCAGATGTGAGCAAGTCACTAATGGTTTTGGTTTACTTCTCGTTGCTCAAGGAAGTGACACAAGTTTTGCCAACTTATCACGGCTCTAGCAAAGTAAAGTAAAGCAAAACAAATTAAAGCCGAGTAAAGGCAAATTACTTTTCAGACAATTTGACACTCACTTGAAATATCCTCTCAAGTACTGTTAGTAATCTGGTTACACTTAAATGAAGTTATTGATTGATTTGAGCATGAGACTGGTCATTTGCTTCTGGCATCTGAACACTGCAGTCAGCCAAGCATTGTTTTCTTTGTTTTGTTTTGTTTTTTCACATTATTATATTGAACCCATCCTTCTGATGTGCCCTTAAAGTGATATATATTAATTTTATTTTGTGAACATGTAGGCTATAAGTTTTATTTTCATTCATTCTGAGTAACAAAATATATGGTTACCGTAATCTTTTAGAAAAGAGCCATGAAACTGAAGTTACAGAAGGAGAAAGAGGAGCGCAGTAAAGCAGAAGCTTATGAGCGACAACAAGAACTGGAGAGACAACTCACAGCCAAACTGGCATCCGACCATCAGGAATAACTTGTCTGGACATGACTAGGAACTGAAGAAGATTTTATTGGCTGTGTAAATGTCAGATCGATCATGATAAAATTATTGCATCATCCACGGTGTACTTTAATGTATGAATTCAACAAACGGTGGGCTACCAAGACTGTCATTCATAGAGGTTCAAAGGTGAAGTTGAACCCTGTAAACCCCGAGATAAAACTTTGAATTCATATTTGGTGTCCCTACATATTTCCTATAGAGGTGGTAGGGAGAAGTTTTTAAAATTTTAAGCAAATTCGTCTTGTGTGATCCTGTGCTTAATTCTCATAACCACTCTGTTCTATAAAGCATTGATATTGCAAGGAGAAATTTGATGCTGATCACTGTTAGGTTTTAAAGTGAAAAACCATTAGCATCTATTCTGATCTTTTTCTTTTTTTTTCCTGGGTACCCAAAGAGAATTTCTCCGTTTTAAAAGCAGTGTGTAACTTGGTTTCAGTGCTAGTTAATCATTGAACCCAACCTGACAAAATCAGATCGTGTCTTGAGCATACTTAAGGATGGATGTGATTGGCTATAGTTCAAAGTTTGGGGACATGGAAAAAGGAATACTTGCAGTGGAAAGAACAGTGGGTGAACATACAAAATAATTATTCTTTATTCATTGTAATAAACAGTTCTATATTGTTAAGAAACTCTTGCTAAACTTTAAACTAAACTTGATACAATCAACTAATGATCAATCACTTATTAAAAAAGATTATCATTGTCAGTGGTACTAGGTACCTGTCTATTATACACCATTTTAAAGTCCACTTATCCAGGGTTGTAGCTAAGAAATTATTCAGCTTGTTTAGGTAGTAGTTGAGCCGGCTACAGCCAACATGGGGGTAGGTAAAAGTCCAGAAAAATCCAAAATCCAGCCGGCGATCACCTCTTTCTTAGCTGGCGAATTTCACCAGCAGCTGGTGCTTAGTGGCAACCCTGGTCATCTTACTCTCCCCACTTTTGCTTGTGGAGGAAGTGTTATAAATAAATAATTACAATTATTATTATAATTATTTTAATTATACACTTGTCTACAATATTTTACATGACCACATTAATGACACTAAGTCATACATAATGCAATATAGCTGCAGTCCTTGAATATGGAATATTTAACCATGCAACAGTGTGATCGTTTGTAGCTATGCTGTGTTTAAAACTTTTTAAAAGTCTACTTGCTTGTGGAGGAGAGATTCCTTCATTTCCAGCTGATTTGCTGTTATGAATTCTCTTTACATTCTGTTTAATTCTCTGCATAGTTATAGCACCAATAATTTAGGTTGCAGAGAGAAGTGTTCAGCCCTCAATGGCCTATGCATAACCACAGAATACAAGGCCAGAGGATAGAGCAGTTATCAATATGGAGTGTCAAAAGTAATCAATTAGTGTTTACTTTGGTTTTGCAACCATTGCATGTAATTACTTCAAAGTCTGATTGGTTAACTGAGCTGTCTTTGTCTCTTGTGATTAGTCCAAGTAATAATAAATATATTGCTTTGGTTTTGGTTTTATGACACTCATTTGAAGGTGTCTATCCATGACCAAATGATCTGCCACCAATACCTGATACGAAGAGGCAGATGGTTTGGCTTGTTTGGTTACACTGGAATTACTGATGGTGGGTTATAGACTAGAAGCAACATTTAACGCATGAGATGTGTACACTGAACTGCATACTAAAATAATAGCATGGAAGGAGCCATTAAATACACACAATATCTCAATCATAATAATAATTATTATTATTTCATTATTTATTCCTCCATTGCCAAACCAAACAAGCCATCAAAGGTTTACTTCTCAGTGCTCTTTGTGGACGCTAATCCACATTATTACAACATTATTATGTTTTCTACACAACTGGCGATTTCTCCCCTAAATGATGACCTCTTCTGTGTCATCACATGACACAGCAGCTCCTGACAGTTCAAAGAGTTCTCTATCCCTAGTGTTGTCTCTTATCACTGGAATGAGCATTGGTTCAACACTCACTGTATCTAACTGTGCGTCAACAACACCAGTCATTGGGGGTACTAGTTCGTCTTCCAATATCATTGCTATTGAAGGAACCTCAGAAATACCTGGAGCTTCCTCTGGTCTTCTTTCATTTATGTCTACTCCAAGATCATCAACATTTGATATGTCATTTATTGTATTCAGTTCATTAGAAGCAGTGTCCACACCCACTTGTTCTTGACTATCAACATTCCCAGGGTAGGGAGGTGGAGGTGTGGTTTCGTCATCATCAGAGCTTTCACTACTTGATTCTAATGTAAATGTTCTCTCAGGACCATCTTGGCTTGATGTACTAGGACCCCCAGCCACTGCTCCATTGCTATGTACGAAAAGAGGGCTTGACTCTGGTGTGGGAAATCTCTCTGGATGATGCATTACTATCACAGTAATAATAAACATTAATAAACTTTATTTAAGTCTCAAATCTTTCTAGCTAGCACAGGTGCTCTACTAGTTGGGGAGACTAATTCAACTCAAAACAAATCAAATCAAATCAAATGTTGGTTTTTGAGGAGAGGGGAAAACCGAAGTACCTGGAGAAAAACCTCTTGGAGCAGAGTAGAGAACCAACAAACTCAGCCCACTTATGCCGCTAAGTCTGGGAATTGCACCCGGCACACATTGGTGGAAGACGAGCACTCTCACCTCTGTGCCAACCCTGCTCCCCAAAGGGAAGGGAATACAATAAGGATAAAGTAAAACAAGGTCTAGACAAAGAAGGGGAAAGGGGGGCGGATGTCTTGGTATGATGTCACTTTCATGTTAGAGGCAAATTTTACAGTCTTGATCAGTGTTAATTTGCCTTAATCAACAGTCATATTTTTGTATGGGGGAATGTTTGGACGCACACTGTTGTACCAACATAAGTTCACTTTATTTAAATTTCCAGCCAAAAGTTTTAATCAAATTAATGAAGATAAGTTTGATTCGAGAAGCAAATATCTTGATTTTGTTCCATCCCGGCTGCAAAATGCATATTGTCTAAATTAGTTCTCAAGGGGATCGTTTAATTGCAAATAGTGCCATGGGCTTTGCAAGCCAAAATTAAGATATTTCACTATAATTTCAGTCAAATAATAATTATTCAGACAAACAATTCTTAAAATGCACATCAAAATTTAAAAACAGCTCTTATTGTCCTGGAGCATCTTACCTGGTCATAAAACATTTTTGAGCAGAAAAGAGGTTGACTGTGTTTTTGAAATTGAGGAAATCCAAATGCAAGACAGTCTTTCATTTCTTTTACACCTAAGTATCATCTTTTTGACTCTTGATTCATACTACTAGTACTATATTACACATGTGCAACACTATGCCCAAGCATTATATTAATGCACTTGTCAGCAGATTTACAAAATGTTTAACAGGAAGGGGAGGAGAGAAGGATTGAACGAAGTAGCAAAATTACCAAGACTTAAATCCTACAACAAAGAAATGGCAAAACCATTTCCCCAGTTAACACATTTATTTAACAATCCATTACAGACAGATCAACCAGCTAAAGAATGTTTTACCTGTACTGTAGGATGGAGGAAAATCTCCTTGATATGCATTAGACTCACTGGTACCAACCACATGCCTTTCACGGGTGTCTCCAGCATTTTGAACATGGCAGGGATTGCCACAGGCCCCCATCATAATACAACGCAGTACACCCACTCCAATGAAAACAACAGCACAAAAAATTGCAGCAACAATGCCAGCAGTGGCTTGAGACACTTTTCCACCTAAAAAGAAAATATTTAAGTATTTAGTGTAAATAGTTTCATTTAATGTATGGTATACATGCATAAAGAAGCAACTTGTACTTGAACTTAAATGGGTCTAGCTGGCCAAATATCTTCCCCATATTTTAAAGGCCATAAAATGCACATCTTAGTTATCTATATTTTTGGAGACCATACAAACAACATACTTCAGTCTAATCCAACACTCCACACATACATGGATCATTAGCAAAGTATGGTTTGCTAAAATTGGGTGCTGTGCTGAGACGGAAGGCCCTAACAACTGCCATACATAAACCTGAAAACTCCACTTAATGCATCAAGTTGTAAAGTCCACTAGATTGTACCAATGAGAGAGACTAATTGCACAAGTTCTGATGCACAGGCTAGCAGAAGCAATTAGTAAAACTAGCCTGTACTTCCAGAATCTCTGATAGTAGGGTAGGCATGAACAGAAAGGGAACGTGAAAATAACACATGCGGAACCTGGGGGACAAGGGTGGCATTTCTTTGCACTCATTTTCTCATATTTGTGCTTTGCGGGCTAATATCTTGGAGCCTGGACCAGGCTAAAGTAAAATTGGCAAAAAAACTTCCATGGTAGATGGACAAAGATATTTTCTCAAACAATACATTTCTGAAATTGCAGATTGAGTCAATTTCAGTTAAATTAATTTTTTATCACTTACTCATACTGTCATCAAAGTTTGTTTCATAATGAAGAGAAAACCCAGTGTAGGAACTGGAGGACTCAAGACCAGAATCTGAAATGAACTGCACTGTGATAGACGACTCTGTTATCTTCATGGAATTGGGTATTGAGTCTCCACAGTACCTTCCTTCCTCTTCCACTCCGGCATCTTTGTCGAGTAGCAAACTATATATCACTACATAATCCATGCACTGACCATCAGCTGATTTAGGTTGCAGATTGAAGGCACTGTTGTTAAGGAGATGACAATGAATGTACCCTCATTTAATGTCAGTTTGAAATACCATCAGTATCTTCCATGCAAAAATGATTCCTTCCCTACAGCAATTAGACCTCACTGTTGATATTGTTTATAACTTGAATTGTTACTTTCACTACATCACAGTTTAATAACAAATAAATAAATACAAAAAGTTACTGTCTCTGCCGGCAGATACTGTAGCAAAGGCTAATCACTGTGGGTAGAGCTAATTTTATTCATTAAGAACAAATGATAAACTTTAGTAATAATAATGACTTCATTACAGCACATGGCTCTTCATCTGTACATCATCTTCATCAGCTAAATTACACTTGTGTAATTATTATATGTTATTACAGAGCCACTTCTTCTCTTGCATTGGATGTAAAGATATGGAAGGCTCTCCCCGAATACCTTCGAACGAAAAATAACACATTCTTGAAAAATCACCTTCAACAAACATTATTGCAGTTTTTAGAGCATGAGGAGACTTATACTGTACATGTTGATACATTAAAATTGAAGTAACTATGTAATATTATTATTGTATAGTGTAATTTATCACTTTGTAATCATTAAGTAGATGATTAATACCCTTCAGACAGTATTCCTATCAGCCCAATTATATTTAATATTTACTTTTTTTATTTTTCATGACTTCTTTGTAATTTCAAGACTTAAGAAAATGATTTAAACTCTACCTGCCTAGATTAGCATTTGCTGTTTGCGAGATAGTGTGACCTCTCTATTTATAAGATTTATAATAAATTATTATAAATATTATTGTCAATAAATTTGAAACTACCGTATATGTATGCCGGAAATAGTTATTAATAATACTTAACTGTGCACCAAATTTAGTTACCGTTTCATTCCAGTCACCTTTCCTTTAGAGTGAAAATCTGATTTTAGCTCCTAATATACCTGAATGAGACTTCGATGTTCTCCACAGAACCTTCAACAGAAACAAACCAGGTACACTTCTTTCCAACAGGGTAAGGCTGAGGATAATCTGGAGACTGAATGGTTCCTGAAGAACTACTGAGGCTACCTCCACAATCCCCTGGGTGAGAAGAGACAAATTTAACAGAGATGCTGTCTGCAAAAATGGGTGTCTAACTGCTTTTTGGCACTTTAAATCCAAATCACTCGACTAAATTTACTCTTCTTTGGTGAGCAGACTGGCGATGGGATTTAAAGGCCTGGATAATAATTCAGCAAATTAGTGTATGGATTTAGCCTGAAATAATGAATTAATGATTTGTTTTGAAAGACAAACCAAAATCAGTACGATAAAAAATCAACTGGTATCAAATTATTGGCGATCAGTATTATGATCTGTGCACTCTTACATTGTATGTTACAAAAACATAGCAAATTAACTAAAATAGAACTATGCGACAGATATGTTTTTGATCATTGATGGCTTACCTTGAGTGAATGCACATCCAAGAAGGGAAACTGAAAAGAAATAATTATGAATTTTTCTTTGCTTAATATTATTATCAATGAAACTTTACGTGTCTTTGATTTCAGAAGGCCTGAAAACTGGTTATTTGGGCCAAACTGGATATTTAATGAGCAAATGAATACTATTCTTATCTTCCCAGATTTAACTCAAATAATGCACATTTGTTGAGGGGGTATTCTGGTTAAATGCCTTGTTTTCCATACATTTCAACACTTTTCCTCCAAAATCAAACCTTGAATTGGATTCAATTGAAAAATGGCTCCATTAAGATTAATTAATAATAGGTTGGACTCTTTGCTAGAGTAAAATGTTTGTGAATTTCTTGATGATTTTTTGATTGTTTTGAATATAATAGTTGGGAGAGTTGAAAATTAAGGAAAATTTGAAAATATTGGATTTGAAGGTGGTTGAAAATTAAAATTTAAAGTGAATAATGTCAATAATTGGTAGACAAAGGCCAGATAATCCACCAAAACAACAAGGTGCCCCTGAGCCCCAATCTATAGTGTATATCCTTTTCTAACATTCTTTCTTTCATTCTTAATAATAATAATAATAATAATAATAATAATAATAATACCGTTCTTAAAAACGCATTATACATATCTCGACGCTTTTACATAAGATTTAAAATAATTACAAGAGTAAGACTAAAAATTTACTATAGGTTAAAAGCGTTTTTAAAAAGGGAGCTTAAGCAACAATGACGATGACAGCAACGAAAACATCATTTCAAAATACCACTTCTCGTTTTTGTAACTCTTTTGCGATTATTCCAATTTGTTTAAATGTGAAAAATGCCGGTGTTGAAGTAAAGAAAATGAAAGAAAAACTTGCTGTCATGCACCCATGTTCTCGAGGAAAACTTAAATTTGGTCATTTCATGTTGTCATTTTGCAGAGGACAGCAAAGAAATGTTGCAAAATGTACGTGCAGAGTGATTGTTTCAGTTTCAGTTTCAATGGTAGTTTTGCCACTTTGTTATTAAAATTACAAGATAAATAAATATTAAATTACAAGAGATATAAAATAACCAAGAAAAGAGAAAACATAAGGAGAGAATGCCCATATAGAAATCATTAGGGTTTATTCAGGCTTTAGGCACCAAAAAAAAAAATACAACTATGAAATTACAAATTGTAGGCGTGTCTTATGTAATTTTTTGTTTTGTTCATTAAGCCTATTGTTTTGTGGCATTCTTGTTGCCATCATCGTCGTCGTTGCTTAAGCCCTCAATGACACCCCATTTGTCCACAAATTCAACCAGAAACAATGATCCGAAAATGCACCTCTTACATGAAGTCCTGAACCGCTTTAAACCCAACATTTTTAGCAAGTCACTGGTATATTCCTGATGGATAATTTCTGAATTATCATAAATCTCAAGAAATAAATAAAATCATCCTACTAGCATGGCAGTGACCATGGCCTGACTATTGTCTGATCAGACGTAAAATATTTCTTGAGAACTTGACACTGTACTTGACAGCCAGTGCTCACTTGCACGTTTGAAAGTACAGTGTACGCATCTTTCAATATCAAATTGAACTTGAACAATAAAAAATTATTGCAACGCTGAGCTTTAACCTGCAACCTCAAATATCCAAGTGTCCGAATTTCCACAGAATCCATGGGATGTGAGACGAACTGGCAATTGTACGATTAATTTCATATTTAATCACTGTCTTTTTTTGTTTGGAGTAACTGCAGAATACCTCGCGACTATTGTCATCTCGTCTAATCGTCTGTTGATCGGCAATTTTTCACGATGAAATCGTTGGATTATAAGTTGTTGGGTGTTAAGGTTAAGAGTTTCAAAAGGTGTGCGCAGTGTATGACAGACAAAGCTGTTCACAGCGCGCGCGCGCGCGTGTCTTAACACATCTCAACATTATTCACTTTCCTCAAAATATAACTGAATATAATCAGTGTTCCAATCAGTTCATTCGAAAGACACGTCCGTTTGACAAACAAGTCTCCAAGCACGTATAGAATACAAACTGGCATTTCTTAAAATAATGCAAGAACTTTCTTTAGATGATTCTGTAGCTCCCTTGATCCCGGATCCCTGCTATATGCAGTAATGCTTTTACGAAAAGAAGTATAAGGACGAAGTTAATCTCAAGGGTTAATGACAAAGAAAATTAACTCATAACTCACCGACAACTGTGAGAAGTAAGTTCATGAACGGATGATCGCGTGAGTATTTCATGTTATGATCCGATTGCTTAATGTTTATATTATAGTCGATCTTCATTCGCCCGTGGGTAAAGTGTAAAAAACGTCAACCATTACAATCCGCCAAAAACAATTCAGCGGTATGAAACTTCCACGATCCAATAGGCCTTCATAACGTGAAATTGTCGTCTCAGTTCACAGAAGGCAACGCTAAATTCCATACTTCTACTTGTGATGGGAAGCCTGTATGGACGGATGGACCTTTTTCCACAGAAAGGATCGGCAGGGTTCGGCAGGGTTTCCTTTGATGCTCAATTAATTTGATGTTAAGTGCCTGCTTGTGCAGAAGTTGTCCTGTCGTGGTATTTTTATGGAGCGATGTGGATTTGTTGTAGTTTGTGTCGTTAATCGGCCGTAAAAGAAGTTCTAAATGTGCATAACACGAAGAAATTTAAATGAAGGTCGAACTGAGTGACTTTTGGGAGCCCGCGTTGGTTATGACTGACCTCAAAAAATTGATTTTTGAGCGTTCGAGCGGGCCACTCGAACCGGTTTATATAGTTATAATTGTACGAATAAAGATAAATTCAGCCTACGTTATCAAATGCAATTTTCTAGGAAAACTAAGGGGTAGAACAAGCCTGAAAAGCTTCGTTGTAAAGGGGCTAAAATGGCAGGAAATTGATTGGAAAATAGTTTCTCCCTATATTTATTCAACAACAACAACGAACAACAACAACAATATTTTATTTAAATATTAATCCAGTGCAGATAATCACTGAACGGTATTACCATTACCTTGAAACCCCCTCGGACTCGACTCTCTAGTTAATGGTTGGTTTCGGTGCTTGAAAACTTCAGCATCTGGTCGATCTTTTTTAAAAGATACTACGTCACAACGATTTTGTAATTTTGGATCAATTCTTTCCAAAACCCGTTACTTGGAGTCTTTATATTTATGCAAACAATGTTCCTGATAAGCTATATATGAAGTGGATATCAAATTAATTTTATCAAAGCCAGAGTAGCCCATAATAAGGTTTTTGGTGTTTTTTGTCGAGAGCATCAAAACTTGAGAAAGTTGGCCCAACCTTCAAGTTTCAATTCATTTGCATCCTTACCGCATTGGTTATCCTGTGAGCAAGCTCTCCAGGACAGTGTGGCGGGGCAGTTTGCTCGCAGGCTACGCATTGGTAGGAACAGACGAAAGGAAACAGTTTTAGTGTCATAACAGTCTTAAAAAGATGCTAAAATAGCGTGACATATTACGCTGTAACTCATACTGGCCCCTTTTAAACCAAATTGCATGTTCTCCGAGTATCTCCCGACACCCTCCGAAAATTTCTCGACACGAGACGACCTGTCCCGACTGCGAAGATCGCCTGTAGTCTTGGAGCGAAAATTGATTGTTTTGACGATTTACATGATCCAAGCAGCACACAGCTGAAAATTTCATCAAGCATCCAGTAGTTCGTCAACCTGTCATTCTTGTTGAGTGGTTTTTACCCGGAAATGGGATTTGAAGGATGGTGAACTGAGGTTTTGATCGAATATATTGACCGTGTGGAAAGTCTCTGCGGCTCGTCTCCTTCCGGACATCTTGTCCCGTTGTGACTCGGTCGGTAGAACGAAAGTGGCACTGAAAAGCTTGATTCTTCTGCACGGGTTACTGTTCAAGATGATGTCCTGATAGCAGCACAACCATAAGATCTGAAGAAGGAGGTCTTTCAAGGTGGTAACTGTACTTAAAGGTTGATTGTTGTGGAAAATATGGTCGTTGATCAAGCAGTCATTGAGTCGGGCACATGAACACGATCATGACCGTCCAGCCGAAAGAAAGTTCGTCAAAGCGTCGCGAGTCCTGTGGTTTATGTACTGAAGTCACAATGATGTGAGGCAAAGGATGGCTACAAGCTCAAAGGAGGCACAAAATGAGAATGAAAGTCAGAAAGAGGCGGATACTTCACCTTCAGAATCGAGAGAGATAGGAACTCCGAGCCACAGTCGCTCAAACAGTGCTGTGTCGCCTCCTACATGGCGATTAGTGTTTCTGAGCTCCAAGCTTCGGCAGGCTACTGTTCTGAATTCAGCTGCTCGGTCGTCAGTTTTAATTGTGCCTTACAAATATGATAGCACAACTCTAGATTCCCTCCTTAACCAAGCACAGCAAATACTTTCGGGACGAAAAGCCGAGAGCATAGCATTTTTGTTACACGGTCAAGGGAGTAATACGGTGCTTTGCTCGAACGACGATCAGGTAAAGTGTTTTCCTTTTGTTTCAACTCATTTGCCTTTATTTCTTCAGCCTAAGAATTGCTGTTTTTCATAGCAAACATAACACTGACATTAATTTTCATGGGGTTGCAATATCGAACTCCAGCACCCATTCTGGAATGAAATTTGTTTCTCACCTATTAGTATATATTGGACACCGGAAACATATCCCTCGAAAGCTGATTACCTTAAAGACGAAATTTTTGACAAAATTCGAATTTCATGCGAGTGTGGCAACTTACTGTTAACTGTTTTTTGCTAGCAAACCTTAGTAATCGGATTAACAGCTTGTTTTGTTGACTTAGAGGAATATTTACTTTTGCAATAAATTTATAGGCTTAAGTGTCGATATAGCTGTCAGGCAGGGAAGTTTCAACCAAACGCCTTCTTAAGTTCATTTTTTATAAGATATTTTTGACTCTGAAAAATCTTAAGACAACAATACGGTACTTCTGAGGTGTTTATGAAAATAAAAACGAAATTTACAAGTAATTCAGTTTGCAATACATGAAGTTATGCAAAACTGTGAACCAAAATTTCTCTTGTCATCATGATGTCATTAGTAATTGTAAACACAAGATTATTTCATTTTGTGTTTTTTGCAAAGTAACCATGACTTACCCCCCAGAGAGGTCTGAAGAGCCAAACTTGGAAAAGTGTGCTCAAGGAAAAAGTAATTATTTGAATTGCCAGAAGGTTGGGGTACCCCTTCTCAGGACAGTTGGAAAGTGATATTTTCTTAAAATACTTTGTTTCAAAGTTCATTTGGGAAGTTAATGTTCTTTTCATTGATTTGGGAATAGCTTATATAAACATAGACATAAACATAAAACCTTTACTTAAACTCATTTAGATTTAAAGCTTACAAGCTTGTGGGATCATCTGTATGCTATCTATCACAATGAAATAGATATATGTAAAATATTTTGATAAAAACAAACAAAAATGTAAGCAGAAATTAAATACGAAATATGTACTTTTATGATATAGATACTGATGAAATACCAGGATTTCTCCTTTTACTAAAAAATCATATCTTCACCACGCGCAGTGAAGATACTATTTTTATCTTTCACATGTGAGGATATTGGTGTGGCCATGGTTACCAACATAATTACCCAATTGAATAAAAAAAGTTGTCTTTTATGTGGAAATTTCATCAGTATCTATATAATAAACAGAACATTACATGGCCGCTTGGGGATACGAATTGTATCTTCTTGTGCTGAAAGTATCTCTCACTCGTTCGCTACGCTCACTCATGAGAGATACTTTCAGCACTCGAAGATAAAATTTGTATCCCCGCGCGGCCATGTAATATCCTCTATGTAAAATACTTGATAAAAAGCTGAAAACAGGAATGTTGATCTAAAAACTAACAGTAATCAACTTAAAGGTACACATAGCTGCCGACTCTGTGTGTCGACATTGAGACCGCTGTGCCATCAAAAATAAAGTCTTTGATATAATCCCTGGCAGTAAGCCATTTCCTTAATTCCTTGAAGCTTACATTAGTTGTTTTATCATAATTTATAGTTCACCAAATTCCATAATATAGACCCTCGATAGGCTAATTAATGAGTCTTTCATAAATCTGCTATTGTATCTATGGATGGCGCCTACCTCGTGCCTTTGCAGCGAGTAGCAATATTGTCAATTGTTTACTAAAAATATTTCCAAATAAACTGCCAGGTATGGGGGATGATAACTATGGTGCGTTTTCAGGGTCAAAATTTATGTGTATAGTTACCACATAAATTGAATTGCCAAATAAATTGTTCTCCTGTAGGTGATGACTGTCAGTTGATTACCTCTGTTGATGTG
>OX419336.1:36940371-36980371 GCA_948470475.1 Galaxea fascicularis
AGTAAATGGAGAAAATTACCGTTAGTACATGCATGACTTGGGCTTTGATGTTTTTGTAAGTGTCAATATTTAAGTGACTCTTAAGAGGAATTTTTATAACCATTTTTAGCTACACGTTCTTATTACTTTAATATCAGGGATTTCAATAATTTTTAAATACCTGTTGAATTTTTCAATCATTGGAGTGAAATCAAGACAAAGTACCGGTAGGTGGTCAAAGGAAGTAAATTCTGACAAAGTGGATGGCGGTTTTTACATGTTGCTGGCTTCTATTGAAACCCCTGAATAAAAATTATGTGTGGCGAATGTCTAAAGTATATGAACCTTGGGTGCAGATTTAATGCAAATAATCGTTACTATTTGTAAGTGAAATGTGTTTGTTATAGTTTGCATCCTGGAGAGCTTTACTTCAGGCAAGAGAAGATGAGAGGTTGGTCAGGAGTGCAACAACCAAACATAAACAACTTTGAAAAGATCAGAGTAGTTGGAAAAGGTACGTATATGATTGTTACTTAAAAGCAAGGAAGGAAGTGAAAGCAAATGCCCTCAATTACAATGAGTCCAAGAACGTGAGTATTCATTTAGCCCTCCAGGTCACAACAAACTTGAAACTCAAAGGCCATACAGATATACCGGTACTTGAAAAATACTTTTAATAGATAGCTGTCTCATGGACCATAATCTTTCCCTCTTGCAATTACTATACTCTTTCCAATATTGCTGGCAGCTGCCATTGTTCAGTGAATAGTACATGTATGTGCTCTTGTCATTAACAGGCAGATTTACCTGCAAGAAAAAAAATATGTTTTCTTTTTTCTTGTGCTTACAATGGTGTGAAGTAAGCACACGCAACATAAACACAGCAAACAACACTTCTTCATTGGCCATCAGTTGTTTTTCCATCAACTTGACTTGCATGGCACATGCATATATCCCTAGTATGGATGTCCTTGTGCTTGTCTTTGTGCTTAACTCACAAGTGTGAACTGGTCTTAAGTGAATCTTAAGTAAATGTGTGTCAAGTATTACAGAAGGCAAACAAAAATTCACCTGTGTCTGTTGATATGGCATGTTATAAGTTAGGCTATTTACATATCTCTTACCTTTTACAAAAATAAGTGATAAAAGCAAAGTTGTTATGATGAAAAATGTCTTTTTCCAGGAGCATATGGTGCTGCCGTCCTCTACAGGAAGAAGGATGATGATTCACTTGTTATCCTTAAGGAGATTTCCCTTCACGACTTGACTGCAACTGAACGACAGATGGCCATGAATGAGGTGATTATTAGTCTGATATTTTTTTATACAATGACAAGTCAATGTACACATAGCAGCATTCAGTTTGGTTGTCTTGTACCTTGTGATTTCTCAATACATTACAAGATAATATTATAATAAATTTGGTTTGGTTTTCATCTTTTAACTGCAAAAAATAATGAATCCAGAAATGATGTTGCTTATCAAGTTAACAATAACAGTCAAAAGTAAATAATAAATTTTCTTTTGATCAGTTGAACAATCCCATGAGCAAATGCAATAATATTGTTGTCCTTCATAGGTATATTGAGTTTTTGTTGGCCATATGCAGTAGGCACACTGAGTCTTGTACAGTTTATTTTGCTGACTTATATTTTCCTGGAAAATACAAACCAGTATAGTCATGAAATAAACTAGAAGTCAGTGATTTAGAACCAATCACAAATTTTTTTGCTCATTGTATACTCGTTTCAAGAACACTATATTCACTGATCTCAGGCAAAGGTGTTGTCAAGGCTAAGTCTGCATCCCAACATCATCAGCTACTATGACAGTTTTGAAGTTGATGGCACACTGATGATTGAAATGGAGTATGCAGATGGAGGGTGAGTGTTGCTTAGTTTTTGTTTATTATTGTGTGGAAACAATATATTTATTAACCCATTGACTACCGTGCCGGCCAAAACCTGCCGCAAAACACTCCCATGCTTCAAAACGTTGCAACTTTCTCAATCGCGCGAATATTGGCTCAACTGTCAGTTGCTAGCATGAAATAGGATGCCCTTTAAATTGGGATATCCAATAAACGCAAGAAACGTAGTACTTTTGACCAAATATGACCTTTTGAGTTTGGACAAGAACAAAAATGACCATTTTTAGCGTTAAACAGAAACGACGAAAATGCCCCTTTTTACTGTTACGTTTCTTAAAGAAATTATCGTCGAAAAACAAAACTTCGACCATCATAGTAAAATTCAATCCTTGTTCTAGCTTAGAAATGACTTTTTTTGTTCATATTCTTTTCCTGAGCATAGAGACAGCCTTCTGTTCCAGTGCAATCCAGCCTTGCTGCTATTTTCAACATCTTGACCACATTGCATGCTGGGAAATAACGAGAATTTTTGACAGCACCTGTCCCTTCCCCCATTTTTTTCACATATAAACTAAGTCTACAGCCACTCTGACCTACCGCCAAAAATTGGTGCTTGTGGGGATATTCAGTGCTTGCAAATTCCAAAATATGCAGCGGTAAGTCGAGAAATTCATCCAAAGTCAAGTCCCAAAGGTACTAAGTGTCTGATAATCCGAATTCCCAGTTCGTGGAGTAACAAGCCAAATTTGACAACAAAGTACATCACCTTACTCGCTTCTTTGAGAAAGTGGACTCTTAGCAACCGTCACGCTTAATGATGCTCATCGGGCTGCCACTAAAGATGAAAAATGGCTGTAAACTTAGCAAAATTCGCAAACAAACTGAACTTGGGCCGTTCTTGAGCTCCACGATTGAAAAATAGCTACGTCACAATGACGTTTTCAGAAACCTTGAGCCGTCAGTACTTTAGGGCAGCACCACTTCCTGTGGTAGCTTCAAATATAAAGTCATGAAATGCTATGGATTGTTTTTGCTGGAAAATCACTCCGAAAACGTAAAAACGGCTGGTAGTCAATGGGTTAAATAACTTTCTGCAGGATATTAATAATTGCTTACATGTATTTGAGTAGTTTTTTCAGACCACTTGATTGATTTATGCTTTTTTTTATTTTCACAAGAAGAGACTGACAGTGCTTATGAAATGGTAGATCGTGAGCAGTTTTACGTTTTTCCTTAGATTTCTGGCACAAAGGAAGGGTAAAATTATGCAAACAAGGGGCCGTACTGGCCTTCACTCGGGCTTTAGTGGCAAATGAATGTTGTGGATAGTATAATTTTATATAAAATTATACATGTATTTTGTGACTCAAACTCGATTCGTTAAAGCATTGGGCTGCCTGTGTGAGTGTGTGCCAGCGGAAATAAACACGACAGGACCGTCGGAACACAAACAATCTTAGTTTTCCGCTTTACTGTGACAGACTTTTTAACGTTTTCACTGGGATCCTACTGGGCTCGCGATCACGTCTTGATGGCACATGGCATTCACGGTTGTCGTTAAAATACACAAACTTCGCATAACAAGATCTGAATTCCTTTCTATATTTTATTTTCACTAACGCATCACGTTGATCATGTACAGATAACTGCATTGCCATCTCAAATAACTCGCATTTTTCAAGTACATCCGACATTTGTGTTGATAAAACTGATAACACATTCATGTAGAACACGCGAAGGTACAAGATTACACATAAAACTAACACACTACACAGACTTGATACAGCTGATAATCCACAATCTAAAGTATGCAAAAGAAATGAAATACTGGCGACATTAGCCATAAAAGTAAAAACGTTACTTGCATCTTCGCTTTGATGCATGGGTTCTTTATCACCTAGCATGGCCGCTTTCCTGTTGCTGTTGTTACTACTGCTGTTCATCTTTGTACCTCTAATCTCATCATCAACGGGTATCTTGTATTCGCCAGCACCTAAACTGTTTGTGTCAAAGTTCCACTCAAGTTCATCAAGGAACATTTGTCATTGGTAGTCAAAGTTTGTGCACTCTTTGTATTCATTGATAGCTCATTCAGCTCATTTGATGTCATAATATTTCTCACATTTGCTTCAAGTTCGCGGAACGAGCCATTTTGAAATGTACGCTCACCATCATCATTTAGTGTGGGTCTACCACAAACGGCGTGTGCATTTGTAACTGGTTTGAGCGTATTGGATACGACACCGTTTGTTGTAGCTGTAGACTTGTCAACTTTTTCCTTTGAAAATCCGTAGAGGAATCCACAGTTGCTTTGTGCCTTGCTTTTCAACAGACAAGACAAGCGTAAACTAAACGTAAACAGGTTTTTACCGGGTTTTACAGGTTCATAATTAGCGCCTGCGCAAATACGCCGGAAATGAGGTTTGTGGAAAACAACGAGGAAAAAAAAAAGAAAAATGGACGACAGATTTAGACTCGGGCCTTCCACAGGAAGCCCAAGTAATTAGAAAAGGGAATGAATATTTTTCATGGCTTGCTAGACCCAGTGTGCTGCAGACCCTTCCAGTGAAATGACTTGTTCGTCTTCTGCCCTTAATTGTCTCATACGGTCAACTCTTTCACAGCAACCACTTCTCGTAAGCAACTACTTTGTAAATTTCAAGGCACAGAGCAGAATGTTTTGATAATTACATACCTGTTACTGCCTAAGGTGACTAACACACTGGTTCCCGGCACTTTCTAACATCCACAGCACAGAAATAAGTTGTTATTTTTAGAATGGTATCAAAATGTCCCCTTATTGGCTAACAACTAATGAATTTTTTATGTACTAGGTTACCATAGCAACAGTCAGCATGTTAGCCTGTTAAACCCTAAGATTAAAATTTCAATTCTCATTTGTTGCCCCCACATATTTCATATAGAAATAGTTGGGAGAAATAAAGTTAAAAAATAGAGCAAATTTATAGTGTTGTGATCCTCTTCTTTATTCTCGTGATGATTCTGTTTTATCAAGTGTGGAAATTACAAGGGGAAATTTGATGCTGATGACTCTAAGGGTATTGGCCGTTCCAAAATTCAAAAGGGAACTGGGGCGAGTTTCAAATTTTGAAGTAATCGATAAATTGACACCATCACATGAAAGATAACATTGAGATTGGTCGTTTGACCAAGTTTGACTCTTTTAGGTTGAACAGAGACCAAGTTATGGACCTTGAAACATAGCTCAAAATCCATACAAATGTCTCTAATGTTGTGACAGCATCCCCCAAAACCCTGGTTTTGGGGGATGCAGCCTCAAATTTAGCTTTAAGATGTAATAAATCAAACACAAGCTCGGTGATCTCCAGTTATTGTTGAATACTAATGAGCTTAATATTATTTACACTGTAACATACAAAGTTTAAAAAAAATCTGTAAGAGTGGATCCAGAGCTTCATAAATTTTTGGAAATTGCCATTATAGCTTGTACACTACTGATAGGACATTTGTTTCTTACCGCAAGCATGGTATTACTGTTAAGAGGGATAGTAGTTATCCATTCTACTGTAAGTAGAATTATGTACTGGCAAGTGCTGCCTTAACCGTTAAACCTTAAGATCAAAATTTCAATTCTCATTTGTTTTCCCTACACTTTTACTATAGAAGTAGAAGGGAGAAATTGTGAAAATATCAAGCAAAATATCTTGTGTGATCCTGTCCTCAATTCTTGTGACCACTCTGTTTTATAAAGTGTTGATACAACAGAAAAAAAATTGATTCTAATCACTCTTAAGGTTTAGAGTGTTAAATGTCTTTGTCTAATTTGGTTATAGAACCTTGGCTCAACACTTGGCAAAGCTAGAGAAAGACATGGAGGAAAGAGATATCTTGATTGTATTCCAACAAATGCTGTCTGCTTTGTATTACATTCATGCCAACAACATTTTGCACAGGTGCGATTTGATTTGATTTCTTATTACCTTTGACTTTAGCAGAGAGATTGGATTAAACGATTAAACCAGACTTCAAAGTAAATCCTTTTGCACCCTTCTTTTTTTTTTCTCAGGGATTTGAAGACAGCCAACATTTTTCTCACCAAGGAGGGTGTGGTCAAACTTGGTGACTTTGGTATCAGCAAACAGCTGGAAGGCTCTAAGGCAAACACAGTGCTGGGAACACCTTATTATATTTCACCAGAAATGGTATGTTTGCTAACACTGTAACATGACTATTACTAATTTTTGAGGTAGGTGGGGACAGGGGTGTAGATAATAACCGGGAGCTGGGGAAAATAACTGGCTGTTAACTTGATTTCTCCGGCTGAAAAACCTTCTACAGTCTTAACCCTTTAGGCCCCCAACATCAAAATTTAAATTCTCATGTGTTGCCCCTACACATTTCTTATAGAAGTGGTGGGGAGAAGTCGTTAAAATATCAAGCATAATCATCTTTTGTGACACTGTCCTAAATTCTCTTGACCACTCTGCTTTGTGAAGCATTCAAATCACAAGGAGAATTTTGATGCTGATCTCTTCTGGGGTTTAAATGGTTAAGAGTCTGTAATAATGGATTCTATTTTGTTAAACCCACTTGTGAACTGATAATTCCTCTACATCCCTGCACGGAGGTGCAAAAAGTAGCCAGGGAATCCATATGCGAGTATTGTAGTAAAGTCAGTCTGCTACTAATTGGCCGTTCCGAAATTCAAAAGGGAACTGGGGCGAGTTTCAAATTTTGAAGTAATCAATAAATTGACACCATCACATGAAAGATAACATTGAGATTGGTCGTTTGACCAAGTCTGACTCTTTTAGGTTGAACAATTTTTGGAGCTAAATTATGCCAGAATGAGATACCCGGTAGAATGAGAGATATGTCAAAAAAAGTTTTTAAATGCAAATTGATTAGTGTGCTCTTTGAAACAAAGATGACTACATGAATGATGCATATGAAGTTGAATTTAAGTTTTTTTTTTTTTTTTTGGGGGGGGGGGGGCTTCTTTGCGCAATTGTCAAAATTGTGACCATAACTGATGATCATTCTTCATTTGAAAGATGACTACCTTGATGCAACCATGACAACACATATGAGATAAAATTGCAAAATCTAAACCTTAGCTTCTTTCCAAGCTTGCATTAAATAGATTCGTCTCTCTTGCTTTTGACTTACACAGATTTTCTCCTCTTTTTCCTTGCATTTAATTTTGATATCTGATTTGTAATAGAAATTGTACAGGCAATATTATGATAATAAATAATTATGTTGTCTTGTCTTGCTATTGTATGGTGAGTGGCTGGTGATCTAACTCAAAAACTCCCTGGCTCCTGACCCTTAAATATAAATATATAAAAGGGATAGTTCTGCCCACTGCTTCAGCTGTAATTTGCATATCATCCATGGTGGTGGTCAACTGTCAAAACAAAATAAAGACAGACCTCTTAAAAAACATATTGATACTTTCTATATGAATGAATTTTTTGTTTACATTTCTCTTTCATTATTCTAATCACAAATATCATTTAGCCTCGTAAATCTTGTTGTGTCATTGTCACATTTGCACAGTGGAGTGAGGGAAGTGAATCATTTAAAATTTTAAAAATGAGCGCCACAAATCACAATGTTCAAAATTGTCACAGTGATGCAAAGATACAATCCTCCACATATTCATCCATGGCAATAAATGTGACAGCACAGCTTGCCTTAAACATACTGTACTTTACAACAACTATTTTTTCACAAATCCAAAAATCGGAAAGTGAAAAGGAGATAAAAGAGGTTATCCCTTTCTAGTTTATCTCCTATTAATAAAATACATTAAGAAGTAAATTAAATACAAACGTTCAAAATAGCTTGCAAAAACATCACACAGTAAAAGAACTAAATGATCACTGGAAAAAAATCTGCAAGGTGATGTCTCAATCTGTTCTTAAAGATATTTAAAATTTTCCACCTCAGCCATTACCATTTATTTTGTAGATCCAACATCTACATATTAAACGTCCATCAGCTGGCCTTAACTGACTATCATTGTTTTCAGTGTGAGGGTAAAGAGTACAATCATAAGAGTGACATCTGGGCCATGGGCTGTATACTGTATGAAATGGCCAGCAGACAAAAGACATTTGAAGGATCTAACCTCCCAGCTTTGGTTAATAAAATTATGAAGGTATGCAGAAATCAAAATAAATAAACTTCCCAATTAAAGTAGATAGAATTCACCATACACTGCAGGTCTTTGTCATTATTATTTTTGATCTGTAGGTATACAAAAATGTTTAATCTAAATAATTTATTATTTTTATCATACATCCATTTATTGAACTTTCAAAACAGTTCTTTATCGTAGCTGTATGTGGTAATTTATTTACTTTTAACAAACAGTGTTAAACAGCTTTGATTTTTAAAGTATTTTATTTCAAAATTTTCTTATCTTACATGGAAGTGACAAGTAAGCTTGTCCCTAGACATACATGTACACGTAGATCTGATAATGAGCAGAGGAATCATGCTGTCTGAATCCCACCTTAGGTTCCTGTGGGACAAAAATGAAGCTACAAATGGAGAGATGAATGCATGATTATCTCATTTTACTTTGTTTTAACAGGGCCAGTTTGCTCCAATAAGAGGGAATTACAGTCCAGAATTTAGATCATTGGTATGCTTGAGCTATCAAGTTGATTTGATATTATTTTTGGTTTTTGGGATTAGTTGAAAAAGGCTTGTTCCTTAAAATGTGAGACAAAGTGTGAACAACAGGGCTTGAGACTAACTTTGCAGCTTACTAGCGCAGTGGGTAATGAAGACATTGGATTCACTAGCCAAAACAAACTTTTAACTACCCAGGCTTGTTTCTCAGTTATTTTATTTTCTTCCTGTCAAGCAGTTTCAGTGCCTTTTTCCCTGGCAACCACAATACTGATGTGAATCGGAACTTATATCAGCTTATCAGAAACAAGCTTCCTTTACATTTGACAGTGTTATGATGACACAGCAGTTTAAAACAAAAATTTGAATTTTAACAGATATTGAACTAGAATGCCAAATAAATGTTACTCGGGTGTTTAGCTTGGAGTACACTTGAACAACTTAAAAGTACAAACTATGTTTTTTGTCATGAAACCTCCGTCAAAACTTTGTAATTGCGGCCAAAAAAAACATCCCTCTCTTTCAAACTGCTAATTTGCAATCTTACATAGGCATCATTCAAGTTGCAAACTTCTATGATTTTTTTTTATTTTTTGAAGTGATTGAAAGAAAAGCGTACGTGACTGTTTGAAGCATGAAACGTGATCCCTAGCCTCCCATGACTTCTCATTTGCAGCAAGCAGTTTGTGTGTAATTTGTCGCTTCAGTAAGGAAAAACAGAACCGAAAAACTCTCATGCTGTCGCCTTTTAGTTATTTACAAATGTAAAGATCTTGCTTGAGGCAACAAATTATAGGATAGGAAATAAGTAAAAGCATTCTCTGGTAAAAAGTTTTAAAAAAGACTATGAGCTTTCGACAGACTGAACTGCTGTCTTCAACGGATAAAAACGTGTGAAAAATAAAAGCGGAAGAAATTTAAATATATCAGGAAATTTGCATAAATTAAGGATAAAAACATGTGCTAAAAAGAATGTGAAAAGATGCCAAGAAAAATTAGTGTTTGTTTAAGAGAATGTGATATTGTCTTGGAAGCGGGCATGAATTATTGTCCGCCCCAACAGTTTTTGCTGTGTGCCATGACTCCAATGTCTTTCTATTCCGGTTGTTGGCTTTGTCAATGATTTTAGAGTTGTTGAAGTCAATAACATGATTAAAAGTCCACGCATGTTTCGCGACATTTCAGCCTTTAGAACAATGCTTTCAGTTCTTCATGTGTTCTTTTCTCCTAGTAGTAATGGATCTTTTAGTTTTGCCGATGTAGTTCCAGATCCTTTACTACCAGGAGAAAAGAACATGTTTCTCAATTCTGTATGATTTGTCTCAATTTTCTTAAATCAAAAATTTCCTCAGACATTCTCACTAGCCAAAGTGGCTAGTGAAGCACAAAACCTACTAGCGAAAACAGAATTTTTACTTGTCTGTGGTTAGTTGGCTACCGCTAGTCTTGAGCCCTGGAACAATATTAACCCATTTAAGTCCAATGCGCCCCCATGCGCCCTGGCAGACCGACGTGCCTTCTGCCGCCTGTGAGGCCATCAGTTTGAACGGTCAAGCATAGTTTTGTTGACTAACCTGTTTATCATAGCGAGATCTTTGAAACCATACCAGATTGAGCATGATTCAGTCAAGGGGGGCCAAACATAAAAGCAAAAAACCAAGCGACATGAACACAAAAATTCCTTTAAAAATCTGCCCCCACCACCCACTTACCTTTCCTTTCATCAAATCCTAGGATCCTAAATGCTTTTCCAGACCTTTTTCCCACCAAAACAAAGCCCACTCAATACCCAGCAAAAGCCCAAAAAAAATTAGGCAAAAAGAACGGGAAAAGAGGGAAGAAGAGAAAGCGAAAAGCAAAAGTCAAGACTGCTGTGTCACTTTTCAACCCAAAAACTATCTCGAAATTTTGCTTTCTGCGCATGCCCGTGCCCTGAAAGCTAATGTTTTGCATCTGGAGCAGAAGGCCGCGTAGTGCACGACTTGCCAACGGTTTTGTGGTGAGTTCTAGCTCCTAATTGCTAGATAGTGGCAAGAAAATGACTCGACTAGCTTGAAAACGTGATTTTCGGCAAAAGTTCCAGATGCCAATGGGTTATACAAAGTGCCAAGTTTTTTGGACAAAATCCGCTTTTCAGCATAAAACAACCAAATCTGGCCATAAGATGCCTTGTGGGGTGAAAATGTTGCCAAAACACGATTTCCAGGTTTTTGGGATAACCCATTTAAGTCCAATGCGCCCCCATGCGCCCTGGCAGACCGACGTGCCTTCTGCCGCCTGTGAGGCCATCAGTTTGAACGGTCAAGCGTAGTTTTGTTGACTAACGTGTTTATCATAGCCAGATCTTTGAAACCATACCAGATTGAGCATGATTCAGTCAAGGGGGGCCAAACATAAAAGCAAAAAACCAAGCGACATGAATGCAAAGATTCCTTTAAAAATCTGCCCCCACCACCCACTTACCTTTCCTTTCATCAAATCCTAGGATCCTAAATGCTTTTCCAGAACTTTTTCCCACCAAAACAAAGCCCACTCAATACCCAGCAAAAGCCCAAAAAAAATTAGGCAAAAAGAACGGGAAAAGAGGGAAGAAGAGAAAGCGAAAAGCAAAAGTCAAGACTGCTGTGTCACTTTTCAACCCAAAAACTATCTCGAAATTTTGCTTTCTGCGCATTCCCGTGCCCTGAAAGCTAATGTTTTGCATCTGGAGCAGAAGGCCGCGTAGTGCACGACTTGCCAACGGTTTTGTGGTGAGTTCTAGCTCCTAATTGCTAGATAGTGGCAAGAAAATGACTCGACTAGCTTGAAAACGTGATTTTCGGCGAAAGTTCAAGATGCCAATAGGTTAACAAGACAAACACTGCACAACAACAACAACAACAATCAACCATAAGATTTGTAAGGATATACAGTACAGTTACTATCATGGTCAGTGGAAAAAGGAATTAAATTTCCCAAACAGCCTTTTGTCCGGGAGGATGACTGGGCACCTTATCAAGTGATCATATTTTACAGGTGTCTAGATTATAAAATGCTATTAGGTCAGGTAGCCCATTTTCAGAATTTGACCATTAACTGTTCATCTCCAAGGATTAAAAGAATTTAAAACGTCATTCCTTTTAGGTGGCAGATATACTACAAAGAGACCCTGATTTAAGGCCTGATGTGGGAGAGTTGTTGCAGGACAAAATCCCTAAGGTACATTCAAGTCCACTGATTTATTATTTTCTCTGCTTGGGTGGGGGTAAATTGATAACAAGTCAGCAGTCAAACAGGAAATCTGCTTCTAACAACCACATGAGTTTTTCTATCTTTCCAAGAGAGGAGGCTAGACAATCTCAGGGGTTTCATAAACAAAAAAGTAGCAGGAGGACATTCAGAAGTACGCGGAGGACTGTTGTGCCATGATAGCAGCACAGTGTGTGCCGAGGTTTATGCTGAAGCATCCAATGCAAACACTTAAAGTAGCTGGTGACTTGCGTCGGTGCCAGCTTAAATTGAAAACCCTGCAATCTTAACCAAGCCTGAGTTGGTCGGGGCATGGTTTGCCCTAACCTGGGTTAACTACCATGACAACTGTTATGCTTTAGTACAACTTAACCAATAGTTATCACTAGCCATGCAACTGTGGCTAGACTTACATGTATAATGAAATTGGTGGTTTGTGGAGAATCAGAGCTGTAAATGCCTTCCCATTTCACCCTTTTAAAGGTTCAGCAACATCATTTAGTCATATTGCTGTTGTTTTATGCCTCAAAGCCATGGAAAGGTTTTGGCCTTTTGGAAACACCAAGCTTTTAGTATGGTAGCTTACTTCATGTTATATGGATTTCAGCTTATGAAAAAGTTTGAAGACACCAGTGAAGATGAACTTGGAAGCTCTATTGATCAAAGTAGAAAAACAAAGAGAAGGTAATCAGTTTGAAGACATTCCATTCAGTATAATTATATAAGTTAGCAAATGTGTTAAAAGTAATCTCTGTCTCCATCAATTGATCAACAACTGTTAGGATGCAATAATGTTGTGGCCACTGAGGACCCAACTCAAAGTTTGAATGGTAAAAAAAAGATTATTTTTGGATCAGGTTACATGTAGATTGCCCTAATTTTGGCTCCATTGCAAAGTCATAGACAAGTATACTATGTGGGGTGGTAATGAATTATCAGTAGTAACTTCCACACTGCCCTTTCTTTCAGGACTCTTTTGTATTACTTGGACCTTCTGTACACGAACATGTGGCCAATTGAGATTCCTGCGAAGGGGCAGCTCAGAGATGTGAGTTTTGTGCTTGCAAAAAATTCACTAGTTAAAAATTCTGATTACAGTTTTTCAAGAATTACTGGAGAATAATTAATTAATTAAAGAAGACTACTTTGTATTGAAAATAGTTACCTCAATATAATTGGTAATCTTTCAATGTGCTTTTTGTGTACTGCTTTGAAAGGTTGCCGTTGGTAACTCACATGTTGCCATGGTAACAATGGAACATGCAGTTTTCACATGGGGTAACAACTGTGTTGGTCAACTTGGTCATGGCGATGGCAGCAGACGAGACAAACCCGTACAAGTTGAAGCACTTAAATCTAAAACTATTTTTAGGTAAGTTTTGAATTGGAGCTTAGAAGGGAAGTGCTATTTGGTATACATGAAGGCTAAATGTGCCTTGTGTGTCAAATGCCAGTAACAATAATCCTAATTCATAATTGTAATCATAATCATAATAGTAGTTTTTATTAATAAAAAATATACCATAAGCAACTAACGTTGAATTATTTATTAGGATCTCATACAGACATGCATATAGAAGCTTTTAGTACATAATATTTCCATTGGTTTTCCACTGGATTGGCCACAACTAAGAATAAACTGTTTTGAATAACAAAAACAGGCAGTTTTTTAAGAGATAAACTGATGTCATGAAAGCTAGTGATGCTGTGAACTTTTCTTGGTGATGGGGAGGCATTCATGAGGGTTAATAAATTCTGGTAGTAAAATAATGACTAATTACAGAATAGAGATTCTTAGAACGCTATCGACAGTGGCAACTATTAGTGTTTGACCTCGGTTACTGTGAAAATCTTAAAACTGTGAACACTAGAAATATTTATGAAATGTTATTGTGTTTCCAGTAAAAAGGCAAAGGAGAAAACTAAACTGCAAGCAGTAACAGTAATGATTAGTTACTGCTTGCAGTTTGTGCCATGTTGCTTCTGATTGGTTGCTACACAATGGGAAGTCTGCACTTCAAATCAAGGTGTTGACAGTTTTTGGATTTGCAAAGTAAACCCAGTCTCAGACTTTTGTTTTTCCTTCACAGAGTATGTTGTGGTGGTAATTTCACTGTGTTTGTGACAGACAATGGCATTGTGATGACTTGTGGCTTGGGCGAGCAGGGTTGCCTGGGACATGGAGACTGGGCCAACTCATCCAAGCCAAAGCTGATTGAAGCGTTGCTAAGCGTTGATGTCACATCTGTCAGCTGTGGCCCCACCCATGTGGCTGTTGTTACTAGTGATGGTATAATATTCACTTGGGGCTGTGGAGGTGATGGCAGACTGGGATTAGGGGACGAAGATAACCAGTGAGTGAAAAAGTAGTCAAGTTTACCATGAGGTAGAGTTTTAATAGGTATCTAGGGATGCAGATAATAGCCGTGAGCCTGGGAAAATACCCAGCTGTCAACTTGATTTTCCCAGATGAAAAACCTTCTACAGGCTTAAAAATCTGTAATAATGGTTCATATTAGTAAAAAATTGCAAAGTGATAATTTCCGTCTGTTGAAAATTTTATCTTTGTCCCTGGGTATCTGTCTTCATTAAAGCCTTTGGAGTTAGTGGTTCGCATAATTTCAAAGACAGCAGGAACTCTTTTTATTATTATCAAGTGTTCCCCTGTGAAACGAGAGTTATCACCTCCTTAATTCCAACAGATGTCTTCCAACTGAGGTGACTGCTATCGATGATACTGTGTCTATCAAACAAGTCAAGTGCGGGTATGATGGTACCATGTTCCTCACAGATACTGGTTCACTGCTTGCCTGTGGCAGGTTTGTTACCTTATTTGTGCATTTTTGTGGTGTTCTTGTTGCTTTTCTACCCCTGCCCTTGTACTGCTTTTCTGTCTCTGCCTTTTTAAAAGAATGAGATATGTCATTGTATTTAGTAATTTACCAGGTAACTAGTACTGTCGGTTATGAGAGTTCGGGAAGTTAAGAAACTCAAATGTAGTGTAGCATAAAAGTGTAACATGACTTGTACATACTGGTGAATAGAGTGTATTATGTATTGTATGAAAAAGAAATGAAATGAAATCAAACAAAAGGAGTTAATTATCGACTTTGTTTTTCACGAGTAGTAATGCAAACAACAAGCTTGGATTGAATAACCGCCAGGGTTTTCTGATGCAGATGAAGAACCTGTTGAACAAGGTACATTGAAAGACTAAAGTGAAATTTGAGTGTGCCTGGTTAGATTTTCCTTTCTTTCGCTGCTTCAGTGGGGAGTTGAAACAGTTTTTTGGTGTGATCAAATATTATTTTAGCACCAACTGGTACTACTGATAAGTGTAACTTAATGAAGCTGAAGTTGAAGAGTTCAAGGCGTAGTTACTTTTGACTTGGACATCCATGTAATATATATCAGTACAATGTCTGATACAACAGAGTACAGTTTGTTTTGAAGTTAGAACTTAAACTGGGAAGAAGCAACGAAAGTTTTGAATTAAGCTAAGCTGATGAAGAATGGTTAATACCATTGTAAATGTACTGAGAAAGTGGTAGGATTCATTGGAATGTCTGACTGTTTGCGCTAAGAAAGGTCAGGCTAGAAATGGATGGTAACTTGAAAACTATTGGCCATCTTCTTCCAAGTCCTTCCTTTTCTGTGTTGTAAAGATAGGGAGTTTGGGGGCTGGGAGCACGTTAAAAAAATGGCTTTTTGAGGGGGGGGGGGGGGGGGGAGAATCCAATAAAAATCAAACTCATTTTAGAAGGGGATGGGGGTCATCCTACAAAAATTCTTTCCAAAGAGGCGTCCCATAAGTGAAAAAATATTTTTCTCTTGCTGTGAGAAAATCACTTGATGTTCTTTTTTCGGTGATCTCGGGCGTTTCGCAAACGAGAAAACTTGCTTTGTTTGTTTTTCGGAGCACTTTTGATCTTAAAATGAAATCCAAACTCCCCTTAATTGGCCCTTAAGGCTAAAGATAAGTAAAACGTAGTGTGGTGTAACTGGGTGGTGTCCATTTTAATCCTCAGGTCCAGGTGGATGGTACGAATTTACCGACAGCAGTCAAAGCGTTGTCCAAGCACCGTGTGTTAGATGTGTCCTTAGGTCCGGCTCACAGTGCCGCGCTTGTGGAACCAGGCCTGGTATACACATTTGGTGAAAATCAAATGGGACAGCTGGCTTGTGGCAACTGTAAACCACGTGATGTACCGGCGATTGTCAAGGCTTTAGAGGATAAGACCACTACAGTAAGAGTGGATTTCTCTTGTTGTTGTTTGCTTGAGCGGTTTTCAATTGAATTTCGAAATTAACTTATCCAGTTTTGTCCAGGTCCTCACAGAATCTGATCAATACATGCTACGTAGAAAAGCTGACTGTACGGTAAAGAGGAACTATGCAAGAACTAATACTTTTAAATATAGCTATTTCAACAGGATTGTAGACATGTGCCATTCCCTGCCATACTCAGTTCGTCAGGCACCTAGTGTTAACATATTTAAGAGTAGTGTTAGGGATATTTTGATAAGAAGCCAGTGAATTTTGCCACTTATTATGTTTTTTAATTTTTAATCTTATTTATCATCGTAGTTTTATATTTAATGATTTATCAATTTGGTGTAACCATTGCAGTGTAATTACATACTTCCCACCGTAGTGTAATTATATATTTTTTAAGGGTGGTCTATCTCGTATGGGGTCTTAAACCCTTTTATAGACATTCCTTGGCACTTGCTTTTCTAAGTTTTTTTCGTGCCAAAATTGTAATAAATAAAAATAAATAAATAAGAAAGTAATTCGTGTTTGCTTTGGTTTTGCATTACTCCGTGCGGTGATTGGTTAGTTAAAGTCGCGCTACTTTCTCAGCCAATGAGAAGCAAAACCAAAGACAATCGTGACTTACACGCGCGCATTTTCCCGCGCCTGGCGCTGGCTGCTTGTAATTGCTTCCGTTATGATTGGGTCGTTGCATTGTTTGCATCGATTGTGATTGGTCAGAGTATTTTTCAATTGTGTCGTAATACCAAAACCAACACAGTTACTTGACCAATCACAAGAGACGCAGACAACTCAGTGAACCAATAAAAATTTTAAGTAATCTGGCGTGCAACCGGCGCCAAATGCGGGCGAGCAACTCGCGATTTGTTTTAGTTTTGCTTCTGATTGGTTGAGAAAGTACCGCGAGTCTTGTCAACCAATCACAGGGCAAAGTCAAACCAAACCAAAGAAAACGCGAATTAATTTCGACGCTTAATTGCAACCGCTCTTTGGTGATGTTGATTGTGGCTGGTGTTGGTGATCAGCCGGTGACGGTGGTTAGTATTATGTGAATGTTGACACCTGACAGTGGCGTACATGATGCCGGTGTTTATTAACTGTGGCACAGGCCTGCGTATAGTGAACTCAGATGTGTTGGCAGTTCAGCTGTTGGATTAAGTTTCATACGCCTCAGATTTCTATCATCATACGGTGTAAAACCTCAGTAGATCAGGTTTTAGAAGAAAGTACAGGCGGAAACCCATCACGTTACAGTGACGAAATTAGGGGAGTAAGCTACAGGAAGACAAAATGATCTGCTCTTTGCAAAATTGCACGAACACACCCCTACTCTCTTATCTCTATCGTCAAACTTGTCGTCCAAAAGTATTGAGGTTACTTTCCAGGCCCTTTGGCATCCCATCCATGTACACCCATGAGGGATGAAGTCGGACCATGGAATCAACCGCAACTCTCAGTTTGGCTAACTGAGTCGTGATTTGTTTTCTACAGATGGTTTTCTGTGGTGATGGCTTCACGGTCGCAGGAACAAATGACAATGACCTTTTTTTCTGGGGCACGAGACCCAGGGAAAGTCGTCGTCTCCAGAGTGAAAGTGGAGACAAAACAGATAACGAGGGAAGCTGCCGGAGGCACAAGAGAAATCCCAGTGGAAGTATGAGCATTGGTAGTGGAGATAGTGTTGAGCTGTCTCCTGGGTAAGGACAATCTCTTTTTCCTCTTAATGTGCGGAAACTATTGGTAATTTCAGTGTGTGTTTATGTGTGTGAGAAAGCTTAATTGTTTGAACTTTGAACGATGCGTAATTTGGGGGTACCCTATTCAGTTCGAGTCAAAGTTTTTTTTGTCGATTAATTCTTAGTAACAGTTATGTAAAATCTGAGGCGGATTTGTTTTTGAGAGTTCAAGCCAAAGTGACAAAGAGAGAAGTTGATTGAAGTAAACCCGCTATGCATGAATAGAATAGACATATGTCTCCAAATTTTCAGGAGTAAAAGCGATCACAACTCGGGAAGCCAGTCGTCACTTCCAAAAGACGCCAAGAAACGCAGAGACGGGGTGCTAGAACTCTCCAACTCCACAAGATTCGAACGAGCCAGAAAGGAAGGCATGCAAGAGGGATTCTCAATGCCACAGTCTCACAAGAAAAGAAAGGAAGGGGTACAAGAGGGCGTGTCACAGACGGACCTCATGGACAGCAGCAATGGCTTGATGTACAAAGCCATGGACGGGTAAGAACGCTCATTTTGCCACCCTCTATTTCCTTTGCTTACTTATTTAGGCCTTATGCCTAAATTCAGACCCCGTGTACCCAGAAAAATACTTACATGTCAGCATTTATTGTTGGGGAATTCGAAAAAACTCCTCCGAAACAGTATTTTTGTTTCGAGGCAAAGAAGTATTTTAGATTTCCCTCATTAATCTGCTTTTAGGATGCAGAAATTGCCTTCCCTTAATTGCCTCACTATACTGTGTTTCCCTTATTTATTTTTTTGGTATTTATTATTAGAACTGTTTATATGAATCAGGGTTGGCGCAGTGGTGAGAGTGCTCGCCTTTTACCAATGTGTCCCATCGGTGTCATATGTCGGCTGAGTTTACTGATTGGTTCTCTACTCTGCTTCGAGAGGTTTTTCTTCGGGTGCTCCAGTTTTCTCCTCTCCTCAAAAACCAACATTTGATTTGAGAACTGTAAAGATTTAGAATTGTAAGGCGTATTTGAAAACTTACGTTGAATTTTCGCGGTAAAAATAAATATTTATTATTATTTTATTATTATTAATCAGTAGCCCAATCAGGAGCCTAGGGCTTCTGTATGAATATAATTTACAACACAATGCAAAACATCTTGTACTAAGAATTCACAATACATATCACAAAGTAAATACAATGCTGAAAAACAAAACAAACTATTGAATGAGATTTACAATACAATACAGTGAAATACTTAACTATTACAAACAAATACAGGAATTGAATTAACATTGAGACTTTTTTTCTCGCTCACTTTGAACTCGCTCTCTTTGTCATTTTAGTGTCTTTTCCGATGCTGAGCGAAGTGACTGTGGATTAAAAGACGATCGCTCAGTTAACTACTTAAGAATGAGCTCACGCCGAGGGCAGATTAGTGATCACACATACGTTGGGTTTTTACGAATTAGCGACAATGAACCTGTACCTTCGCCCATCCGCCTGTTTCACTGGGATACTTACAGCATGTATGGTGGAGAGGGTGACCAGGAATTTCCAGTTTATCTGCTGGATATTGATGGTTTTGGCGTGAACATATTTTTGCAAATGGAAACCACAGCACCGGCTCCCGTTAGAAGGCGATCTAAGAAACGATCCTCGAAAAAGGCTAGTGAAAGGAGGTTATCTAAACAGAATATGGTTGCTGACGGGTAGGTGTTGGTATCGCGTTAAGTCTTGTTCATTTTCTTAAAAAACGAGTAACTTGGATGCCGAAAGCACATTGCATTGGTACCTTTCATTTCTTGTGTTCTTGTTTCTTGTGTTTCTTGTGTCTGGTAACATCATCTAGATTTCAGTGGAGTTTTTAAATTTAGACATTTGCGGCTCGATGCGTAGTTCTCTTGCTTGAATGTTACGAAAACGTAAATTTTGGGTTAGCCACGTTTCATGAATAGTTTGGGCTGGAAATTAGATTGGTACTACCCTGGGCCCAGAGGTCCGTTCTCAAAATACCTAAAAATAAAATGGTTTGAAAAAGCTTCCGATACGGAATGGTCACATGAGTAATCAACCTCATTTCCATGTGACAAATTAGTTCAGAATTTGAACTACTTCATTGATTGGTTCTTCAAAGAAAACAACAATTGTGATTGGTTTACTAAAAGCGTGGTTTCGCAGGTGACAGCACAGCACGGAAATGAGATTCATTATTCGTGCGACCAGGGCCCGGTTGTTCGAAAGCCGATTAACCTAATCCAGGATTAGCGTAAACTTTGGTTCCAGTTTTTAACTTTTGGATGAAAGTTGTTTCGGCTGCTTTTTGTTTTTCAGGATCGACTTCCCCTAATCTAAAATTTTGCAGAATATCAGTTATGAACAACGTTTGGGGAAAGAGAATTAAGCTCCCTGATTAATTTTAATCTTGGATTAGCGTTAATCGGCTTTCGAACAACCGGGCCCTGAGGTTAAACAAACAAGAAAACTGACCTCTGGCACCCGGGGTAATTTGGTACAAGTTACGTTTCAAATTGTTCAGTTGTTCCTGGCCAAATAACCTGTTATCGCACGTGAATATTAAGGCTTTTACAGATGTGCTTCGTGTTCATGGTTTTTGTCCACTGGGGACCCAGTCTCATGGCATGAGAACTTTGTTCTTTTTGTGTGTGTGTGTTCGAGACCTTGCAGCTCGCGTACAGTACTTTCGCAAATATAATTCTTTCGTCTCCTTAAAAGAACACCAAAAAAGCCCAGAGAATGTGAGGCTTAGCTGTTTGAAGCAGTTAGCTCCGTGTTTTGAACCGTTTTGTGGCCAATCCAACAAAATTTAAAAGACATCATTTTCCAATAATACGCCCTCTGCAGCTCATGTGGTAATGTATTTAAGGGTACTGATGGTCTGATTTGTTGTTTGAAGTACATCTGGGGGCACACGAGGGCCTGGCCTGGACTCCTCAATGGGATCAAGTTCCTCAGAATTGGAGACCACTTTGGGAGAGGTACGAATAGAAAAATACAGCCCCGAATGGTGTGTCTACCTACCCGCAATGACAAAATAGCTTACGGGTTTGTTGAGGTATAATCCAGATGGGTGATGGATCGTTGTGACACCGGTCTTAAATGCAATTCATCCGTGTTTTGAGATTGCCGACCGGTTGGCGCAGTTGGTAGAGTGTCGGACGACCGTGCGGGAGGTCGTGGGTTCAAAACCTCGACCGGACCAACACTCAGGGTCTTTAAATAACTGAGGAAAAATGCTTTCTTTGTAATGACATCTGCAAATGGTTAAACTTTCTAGTCTTCTTCGATAAGGACGATAAACCCTAGGCCCCATCTCAGAACACTTCATAGTTGATTGTGTGGAACGTTAAAGAACCACTTGGGACGTAACGAACCCTGGCTGTCACCACCCGAAGTGTTACCCTTCTGATCTGTTCTGTTCAGCAAGCGACCGGCTTGGCGTGGAATCCCAAAAAAGGCTTTAGGTGTACAAATGATGAGGCCACACACATAATCAGCCATAAGTCAACGTGGAGGTTGCCTAGTACTGAAACTACGTAGATGTAGATGTAAATAGATCCGCAGTGAGAAAGTCTGTTTTGGCCAATCGTTAAAGCATGCCTTGTTTCTCGTTTCCTGTCTTTGGAGAGGTGTGAAAGTTTGCCTCCTTGCCCTTTGAACGTGAGAACTCACTGATGTTAAATTCATCATTTCACCGCTAGGCTCCAACGTGGCTTAAGAACGAACTGAAGGATGCGATTGTGACCAGCAATGCAGAGCAGGGGGATTCACAGGATGGTAGCGATAGTGATGAGGCTGACAGTGAAACTGAAGAAACCGATAACGGTACATACGTGAAATGAATATGCGAAACAGAGAAATTCAGTACCATATGAAAACACTTGCTTTTAATACGTGTATCTTACCTGAAGAGAAATGAAGAGATCGCAACTAGGTTTCAGGCGCTTGGCAATCATTCAACTTAAGCTAACAAATCAGGAAGATATCCATGGCTGTTACTAATTTTTGAAGTAGGTTTGGAGATGCAAAAAAATAGCCAGGGATTCGAGTTGTTGTAGTGAAGTCAACATGCTGGTTTTATATCAGAGTAGCCGGTGATATACCTCAAAATACGAGAGGAAAATCCCCGGCCCCCAGCCCTAAATGACAGCCCTGGATAGCCATCTGGGCCCGGTTGTTAAAAAGCCGATTAACCTAATCCAGGATTAGCGTAAACTTTGGTTGCAGTTTTTAACTTTTGGGCGAAAGTTGTTTCTGCTGGTTTTTGTTTTTCAGGATTGACTTCCCCTAATCTAAAATTTTGCAGAATATCAGCATTGAACAACGTTTGGGGATAGAGAAATAACCTTCTTGATTTATTTTTAATCTTAGATTAGCGTTAATCGGCTTTCGAACAACCGGACCCTGAAACTCTTTTCTTAGCTTGCCAATAGCCTTTTGTAGAGAGAATGAGACCTCACGAAGAAGGCATCAGTGACCCCTGTAAAACCCGCTGTCCTTGCACGACAAAAAGCCTGGCAGTTAAAAACCAACCAGCGATCATAGACAATCTTACAGTCCATCAAATATTTTCGCTCGCACGAGATTGGTCTTAATACATCACATGACTCAATATGCCCCAGCTAAAACCGGGTAATACCCGGAGATAATCCCCAAATGCTTCGCTCTCGGAACACTGTTCGCTTCTCAGAACAGGTTATGTCCGCGGACAAGTATCAAGCGTAAGACTGTTGTTGATATATATATACAGTCATAACCCCTTTTTGCATTGCATTAGGCGTAGATGCTGAGAAATCAAAAGCGACGGGAAAGCCCACGGGGGAACGCTCGTCGGAAAAAGAAAAGAACTCCAAGAATGCAGCAGCCAAACTTCAGGCTAAAGTGGATCGTTTTAAACAAAGCAGAAAATCACATTCGGAAACGAGAATAGTGGATGGCGTAGCTACTGCAGTGAATGTCGATGTGCCGTTGAGTGTTCAGTCCAGTTCCGTGTCTGTGAAATCAGAGCCAGATCTTGAAAAGATACAGGACAAGGTACGTCATATGTACTTATTGACTGAGTGGGAGGGCCGGACGGGAAATTATTTGGCTCGAGGTCATGGCCGGTACGGACCGAGCGCAGCGAGGTCCGTGCGCCATGACCGAGAGCCAAATATTTTCCCGTCCGGCCCGACCTAACTCAGTCAATAAGCATTTTATCATATGGCCTCCTCAGACTCTCCATGAGCGCGTGAAAGATGAAGTTTTTAAAAAAGCGCCTAATTTGCACATAAATCCTCTAAAATCGTATCGCGCGGGGCCGTACGGCTTTTTCCGGCCCTGCTCGCGCAAATGCGTACGGCCTTCATACGGGGATTTCTCAATAGTTTTAGAATGAAAGCGCGCGCGGGGCGTACAGGTCATATGATAATATGAAGGATTGCCGACGAGCGAAGCGCGCCACGTGGGGCTAGGGGCGAAGCCGGGACTTACCGGATTTCGCCTTTCGCGCGTCCGTAAATAGATTCCGCGTAGCAAGTCACGTGCAACATCCCTAAAGTAGTGCTTGCCCGTAGGATCAGCATCACTTTCCACGGGATCGCTAAGGGTCGAGTTGTGGCACTTTGTTTGGATAGTGGACCAATTTTTTTACCTATTAAGGACGGAAAGGATCAGAAATTTGGGTAAAAACTGAGAGTAGTGGATAAAGAAATACAACTCTTATCTGAGAAAAGACGTGGGCTTTTTATCCAATCAACACTGAAGCAAATGCAGTGTGGTATAGTAAAGCCCGAGTAAAGCAAAACAAACTCGACAATCATTTGAAAAATGATCTGTTATGAGTACCGTAGAATTCAGGTCTTCGCTTTTCATTATAGGATGCTGTATTGGTGTCCTCCGGGAAAACTAGTTCAGATAACGGATCTTTGAGCTTATCAAAAGTGTTTCCTCGTCCGGCTAGCAGCCCGGTCAATTCCAAACACAAGCGTTCCTCGTCAGATGGACTTATTATTGACGAGAAGAAAAGGACCCCTTCCGACTCTGGAGTGGAGTTAACTCCGGTGGAGAAGTTAAATAGTTCAAGTGAAGGTTCTGGAGGCACGACCAGTGGATCACGAAAGACTTCGTTAGAGTAAGTGATAAAACTTGGTTTCTTTTAACCTGCTTGGCGATCGCTAGAATCGGGAATAAGGGATTCGGGCACTCTCTTTACCCCTCTCTGTCACCTGTTTCGCGGGCAGGTCCCTTTTTCCTAAGCTCTTTGAGGGAAAATGTTTGTGTGATCCATCTTAACACTTAAACCCCAAGATCAAAATTTAAATTTTCACTTTTTCTCCCCGTACACCGGCATTTCCTACAGAGTGAGTGAGGGGGAAATTGTTAAAATATCCAGCAAATTCATCCTGTGTTATCCTGTCCTTAATTCTTGTGTTCACTTTGTTTAAGAAAGCGTTGATATTGCAAGGAAAAATTTGATGCTGATCACACCACTCATCAGAGTACACGGGCGCTGATAAATATCATCTATTTGTTCAATTTCTAAGCCGGACAATAGCGGTCATAATAATATTGTTTACAGTCAGTTCTTTGGAATCCGTTATCCTTAATACATATCATGTAGTAAATTTTCGTGGATTACTGTAACGATACCGGATTGTGACACTAACTTGCGTGATCTTAATGTGTTTATAATAGTAGTGTAATCGACACTTCTGATTACCTTATTATATCGTGTGATTATAAGAATACTTTATTGATTCATTGTAACTCTCAGAATACACAGGCCTGATAGGAGTTGACCATCACTCGCTTCTCTCTCCATCGTTTTTAACGTACGACATAAAACGTTACAATTACCTTTTCTCGTGATTTCTTTTTCCGCGGGATCAAATTTTGCGGAGCAGTAGAAAATCCGCGGAATCTGAGGAAATTAAATCTCGCGAAAATGTGATACAACACAGAAAGACTGGAAGCGCATGAATTTGGATCAGAAGCTGCCATGCCATATTGCCGGACTAAACTGATGATTGTGTTTATATTTCTTCTTTCCCAGGGTCAGGACGAACAAGAAAAGTGTCGGGTAAGTAAGGCTGCTCGGTGCCTTGACTTTCGGAAAAACAGAACACTAAAAATAATTTCAAACTGTCCGTTATGCGTCAATCGTTTGTATGAGTTTTAGGTGGAATACACAGGAATTCAACGTCTTGTTTGATTTGGTATTGCATTGAAATCGCCACAAATATTGTCAATAAAAGCGCGTTAATACTGAGTCGCTTTAGTCGTTCGCTGCGTCAAAATGGAGCAACCAGAAGGGAAATTAAACGGGGCTTGGTGCAGCTGAATCGTTCTAGTGTATATCTCGAACATCGGACTGTTTACGGACTAGATATGTTCTATTGGTGATTGGTGTGTCTGTGTTTTTAGAAGCACCTCACCCCAGCCTCCTCGCTCTCCAAGAACCGGTGATAGGCAGACGAGCCTGAGCAAATCTGTGGATCGCCATCAAGAATACAGGTCTGAAGATTTTACGCTGTGTACTGAAACTTGATTTGTTTTCGCTGTTATAAGTAGTCGCTTTGTTTCAATCTCAATTCAGTAATAATACGTTAATCAAGACTCTCTCTATTACTATAAGCGGAAATTAAACACTAGCCTCTTAGAGGTTAAAGGGTTACGTACCTTGTTTGTATTAAAATTCGTGCAGTACTAGAATTCGCCCAGCGATGAGTGCGCGAATTTTAGTACTGCGAGAAATAAAATCCTTGCGAAAAGCTTTGTTGTGTAATATGAGACACTCATTGTTAGCTATGCAAATTAGTAATAGTAATTGGACAGAGTGGAGTACAATTCAGGGAGAAATCGAGCGAGATTACTCTCTGAATTGTACGACGCGAGGTCCAATCACTAATTAATCGTATCAATAACAAATTTCGAGATTAAGATTTTGAGAACCTCCTATGAGTGAAAAAGTCAGTGCTATGTTACAACAGCCTTACAAACAATAGAAAAACATACAGAAATCCATTAAAGCGCACGTAATGACGCGCGAATGGCGTAGGTGTCCAATTACAGGTATCCAATAGGCCATATTCGTATTCTTGGTATTGAACTGGATCTAGCATAAAGTGGAGGCTCTTGCGGGGGAATATATTTACACATGAAAAGATTCCCCGCAAGAGCCTCCACTTCATGCTAGATCCAGTTCAATACCAAGGATACGAATATGGCCTATTACAAAAAGTTGAAATTTGATACCTGTAATTGGACACCCACGTGATCGCGCGCTAATTACGCGGCAAATAGGCCCGCGCAGAACCAATCAGAAGCGAGAATTTTGTTATAGATATGATTAGAAAGATTATTGTTACTGTTATTGTTATTGTATCACGGAAATAAGAACCATACAATGTTTTTTTTTATTCTTGCTGGTATTTGATCTCACGCTTTATTTTATATTACATAATTTTGAAGTCATTTCTTGAGGCCGCCTTATCGATTTTTTATTACGTAAGTTTTGACAAGTATTGAAATAATTGTTGATAAATATACTCATTATAAATACTATTATAAACGAACACGGAAAATTACTTGCGCGAATAAATCATATTAAGGTGAGCGAAATTAAATCGCGCGAATTTAAAGCTGAGCAAAAATGAGTCCGACACGAATTTTAATACAAGTAAGGTACCCTGTGACAGAGAAGAAACCGTTTCGACCAATATCAAAGACGCTCTGAATCACTTGCTGCGAAAGTGATTTGCTGGGAAACTCGGCTCACAATTATATAAAAGCAGCAAACCAATGTGACAGTTGTCATTCCACAGAAGACCTGTGGGGCGCGCAAGGCAAATGTACAGCCAGGCTCCCTTTAGGAGGGGAGGGTAAGTATACATTTTCTCCTTGTGATGCCGTTTTTGTAAATCCATGAAGGGCAGTCCCGGCGTAAATTTTAATTAAGGCTAGCAACCCTAACTACCTGCAGGTAGACTGCTAGCAGTCCGCATTTTCTCGCACACACGTAATATCACCTCAACGTTCCAGCGTTGCAATAAAAACGTAAAGTATACTTTTGACTGAAACTGTAACGACATCGAACGGAAATTATCGCGGTGAATTGGAAGTGAAAGGTTGAAACTTTAAGGTTCTCATTTGCGTGTTTTGTTTGGATGATCTTGTCACACAGGTTAAAGCAAACAAAGTTCATATTGCTATTTTTTTTTCGTGGAACGTTTCACTCAATCACTTCATTTATATTTATCGTTAAGTTTTTTTTTTGCGCCCAAATCTTAACCCCCTTTAAACGCTAATGCACCACCACATGCTAATACTATTTCATCGGCAGCTATTTGCTAAATGTGTTTTATTTGCTTGTGTTACAGCTGTCGCGAAGCAACCAGCGATTTTAATATGTATTCGACCATTTATGGTTAAATTTGTTATTGAATTACTTCCCCGAGAAACTTGAATTGTAAAATATTCAGCTGTAAGAAAAAACAAAATGCTTGAATCGTATTTTAATTCTAGTTCACGGAGAAGATTATATCATGCCCAAAGTAAATTGAAAGCTGGAAACTGAGTTTCAGTTATTTCATGAAGACCAATGCGCTTGAATTCTTAAACATTGTCGGCAGGTTTTTGGTTTATCAGTTAAGCTAATCAAGATTCTAGACATTTAAATTTGAATTTATTCATCGACGAAAAACGGGTCGGGGAAGTTTAATTTATTGTTAGATTGGAAAAGTGATTGAGTATTTTTCCTGCGAGTTTTTGGTTCTTTATGGTGAGTGTGGGAGCAGTTCTTACAGGCTGCTTGAAACCGAGAGTCTCTCTGAGGTTATACAGTTAACTTTGGTTTATATTGGCTCACTGTTTTGTCTCTTAGGGGTGCTGGAAAGATGGCGTCGAGCGACTCTCGTTCGGCGAATACTCGACGCGACCAGGTATCTGTTATCAGTTGTCTTGTTTGACTCTCAACCTGCGGTTTCTTCTCCCATAAGATCGGATTCGTTCTTAGTGGTCTACATGACTGTCTTCGAAAATGAAATAATGGCGTGTAACTATTCACATCCAAGCTATTGAGCATTTCTTTCCGGTAGTGCAAAGTGGCTGGAACTTATGAGTGTGCGTTTTTTCACGAACGTTCCCTGTTGGAGCTACACAAGCTCTTGCAAGTGCAACATTGAAAGTAAACGTTTATTCTTATTTCTCGCCTCGCAAACGGTCTTTTGCCGTGTTTTTTTATGTCAAAATTTCTGCCTTTTTTTCTTTAATCAATACGGTATTTGGTTCCGTTCCTTGTTGTTTCAAGTCAGTTACGTCGTGGGATACATATCTATTTTTACTCAAATAATCTTGAAGAGTAACTACGTCGTGGGATACATATCTATTTTTTCTCAAATAATCTTGAAGAGTAAACTCATCAAGAACCTTTTTCGTAAAAAAGACGGATGATTACGCCGTGCCGTTGTAGTGTCTCAAGGAATCATTTTTCTTTAGTATCATAGTCTGTTTTCCGCCGTAAAAGATAGTGGTGTTCGTGTGACTGTGGTGTGGTTGTAGTGTCCCAAAAATTTGTGCTGTGAGAATTTGTTCACGAGGTTTCGTCTCTGTTTCTCTACTATGATGTGGAACAAAGGCACGAGCGAGACCAGTTAACATACATTAATTCTTTGTTTCGTTTGAACTGTTTAGGCTCTAGAGGAGCTGCGCCGAGAATCAGCTGAAAAACAAGCCACTTTGCAGGACGAAATAGACAGATTGAAGCGTGAAAAGGAAGAGGTCAGTGTAAGAAAAACAAAACCTCTAATGAGCAATTACTGCACTCCACTGCACATAACGAGTTATCGATGGCTCACGCGTAATAAGCGCGGTAAAATGCGACACGAATCAAATATCTTGCATGGAGAGCTTGAGCGAGTAATCTAATCCTTTTCGAAGAAATCTTCGTTTTTTTTTTTTCGCTTAGAGCCAATCAGGTCAAACGCCAGTAGATTTTTATTTGTACAGGTTGACCCCGTGGCATTCATGCTATCGGTGCAAAGGTACATAAATATCGTCTCGAGGTCAAGGTGATCTTACGTTTAACCTCCAACGCAGTCGTTTTCAGGGGATTGGTATTTCACCTCCCCACAAACGAGGTGAAATATGCCGGACTCCTTTAAGAATGACTGCGTGGTAGGCTCCCATACGTTTGACATTATAAAAAAAGTTGGACGTATCATTTCAGCAACCGAAGGTCTGCCATTCGAAGGTTTATGCTCATTAATCGCAATTGTGTTAATTAAAAACACAAAACACATTTTCACCGATTCAGATCTTTTAATATTGGTCTAGGCTTGTTACGAAAAAAGTTATGTAGAACCATAATTGTTACAGTTATCAGACAGATCTGAGTTGGTTAGAAATAGCTCGAACTGAGTTACGGCTTTTCCATTTCGACGGGACTTTTTCCCTGTCCCTCTTTTGCGTCTTAATATAATCTGCACCATAACTGACTGTGGCCGTTTGTCCTTTTAAATACGTCTGTTACTTCATCCTAACCCCCGTTTTATATTTTAGTATGAACAACGTGTACAGCAACACAGAGAGGAGCTCGAAAAGGCCGAGAAAGCCCGGGACGAGCAAGAGAGGGAAGCTAAGGCAAGTGGGATGTCATTTAAACTCGCTGCCAAGTCGACTTACGGTATGCGCATGAGCGACGAGTTGCGAGACGAGCTACGAACACGCACGGACTTTCAGAAAGTCTAGGTGTTTTTCTGCTCCATCCGGTGCCAGAGGCGTTTCTTTAGGTGGAAGTTTCTTATTGTCTGTATTGTGACCCACGTTGTTTTTGTTTTCCACGGCTTCCTCAGTGGATGTTTCCTCGCTTGCTACCGATCTTGTTCGAAAATATCCAGTGTATCTCAAGTATTCGGGGGTCCGTTTCGTAAAACGAACCACGAGCGTGTACGATTGTTCTTCATGTAAAGCACCTTTATTCTTTTAGGAAAAAGAGGAGAAATTGTCCCACGAAGTTCTGAATTTAAAAATGGAATTATCGAAGGTGAGAATGTTATAGATGTACTGTAGTTGCAGTCTATCTGAAATGAGTTACAGACTACTTTGCTATCGACAGAAAGATCTTTACTCACAACGCCATTTCGAGACAACACGGACAAAAGCTGCGTGGCACTTTTTGTTGGGTATCCTGTGTTGGGCTACCGCGCTATCCATAGAACAAGCATTACTCGCTAAATACCCTTGTTTCTATACACCATACTTCCTGATGGGTATCAACTGGGACTGTAAGATTAGGGTACAAAATATTTAAGGCCCAATTCAGACGCCGTACTTTTCATGAGCTGAACCTAAGTTCGACGTCTGAATCAACAGGCGTACGTTTAGAGGACCACAAGTTTATCAGTTGCCTTAACTATTCCGTGCCACCCTCTTTAAATAAAGTGTATTATTATTTGTTAATTTGGGTCGGTCCAAATTCGAATTAAGTGCGGCTCATAAAGAGCACGGCGTCTGAATCGGGCGTTCCACTGACACCCAGTAAGGTTCTGTGCCTAATTCATTTAGTAAACGGGACACGGTTTATCAACGGGGCTCTTTTTGATCTTTCAGCAATGTGATAAACTTCAAGACAACTATAACGTGGTGTTATCACTCCAGGAACAGTTGGCCCGCATGCAACAGGTCAGTAATTTATTCGGGCACGGCACGGGGAATATATCCCTTCGCACCAGATAAATAACCCTCAACAGAGAAAAAAAGTGGTCGAACACTACTCCTTTTTTTTCAACAATGACTTTAACAATATTTGCATTGGTGTAACATTTTGGTTGACAAAAAGCTATTTTTTAGTCGTTAATTTGCTTTTTTAACATCGCTCGTTATAGGAGCAATTGAGGCAACAAGCTAAAGAAAAGGTAAGTACTGATAAACTTTTTCATTATTGGAGGCAGTGTTGTTCCTATCTTAACCCAACAATTCATTCCCTCTCAGCCAGTACGAAGTCTTGGGCAACCAACATCAAATTCAGACCTCCTTTTCAAATTTGCCGACCCCGCTTATTTTCAAAAGCCGCCCAAGGTAAGGCGCTTTTATTTGTGACCACTGCACGGGCGCGGTCTTATTGTTACCATTTTGCGTTCGATATAGAGGCGCCTTCTTTGCGGATGGAGAACATTGCTGATAGCGAATCGTTTAAAAACGCTGTCAAAAGTGAGGCGTTTTTCGTAATGTTACGTTCTTATCTGCAGCGTATGCGGGGAAATCGCTCACTGTTTTGGCTATTTATATTCCCATAAATAATTCTCTGCGGTTTCACTGATAATGTTCCTTTATTTTCATACGAAATTTCGCCGTGTTTATCGCCATGTTGACAAGAGCAAGAATGGCAGCGTGCTCTTTGATGGCACCAAGATCCCATAAACAAGGCTCGAATCCCAGGAAATGAAGTTTTGGTGTTCGTCTGGCTAAGAGTAAGGGATTGGTTTTCATTTTCTTAATTCTCCAACCTTGTTTTTGCAGCGTCAGAATTCCGCTCGACAGACAAAAAGCACCGCCAAGAGTTCTGTTTGTAGTGTGATGTGATGACTTCAACACCTTGCAACCACGAGTAGAATCCCGTATCCACGGGTAGAATCCCACAACCACCACTTGCCTTTGCTCGAGTTTCATCCCAAGAGATTCATCTTTCATTAACAAAATTTTATGCGTATGAAACCGAAAATTTTTAAGCTTCATAAAACAACCATTGCTGTTGTTCACAGAAGAACGAAGGCGATGTTTTAATACTTGTTTACTGTTAGTTTAAACCACTTCAGTAAGGTCAAACCGCATGAAGCACCATGCAGTAGTCTGAATTCCAATGTGATCGCCGCGAGATTTGATTGTATGATAGAGGCTCATTCGTTCCAAGGTCCTTGGACAATTTTAAAGTCTGTTTTTAAGATGGCCGCCAATTAGCGTTCTAACCAGGCTAGAAACATGCAAAAAGATCACGGACGTAAAACTGAGCAACAAGGCGGCAATCTTAAAGCAGTAAAGAGTGAAAACAATGTATCCTGTAGGTTTGTATAGAAATTGTGGTGCCGCGTCGGTGGAGTAGGAAAAATATCAACCGCGTTTTTTAGGTAGATTGGCCACCGTGAAGGACTTATGCTTGAAATGTTTAAATGAAATGGTCAGCTTTAAAACCTCTTCACGTTGGATACAACGAAAGAGAAAAAAGAAAATAGTTTGAAAGGGTTGCTTGATGTGGATACGAATTCTGTACCTAGTCTCAGATTTGCAAGTGTCCGGATTATATGGAAGCCGCGACAATGGATAAATGTAGTGGCATCTTCGGTGGAATTGTGTCGGGGATGCAAATGAACTCGACTGATTTCCGAAGATATGCCGATTAGCGCTCGAAACTGTTCGTCTGGTTGATAGTAGTTCGGTAAGGTAATGAATTTGAATTTTGTCTTTTGGTTGTGCTTTTAGCATGGCGTTATTGTCAATGGATTAATATTACAAAAATTAAATTATTCATTCCGCTTGTGCGAGAAAACAGGCGGTAAATTCTAACAATCATCAAATGAAAACTCTCTCAAATGTTTTATTATGGTGGATTTGTTATGTTTTATTACTGTGTACGTAGCTTCAAATATCCTTGTCTTCGTATGAACAATCCTAGGATTGCAGGCGCTTCCCTCTTTGAACTATGAACATTTTTGTTTTTTTTACTGCAGGGCAGTAATAGTTTGAAGCCGGAATATGTTCATTTTGTTTTGAAACAAACAGAAGTAAATTTGTTAGCGAGGGTGTTTCAATGTCGTTTCCAAGTTATGTGACTCCGCTTTCACAATTCCTTTTAGAGATACGCCGTACCTTTGCTCCAAACTGTTTTGTACTAAAGGAGCTTTTATAAGTAGTGATAAATATGCGAAATATAAATAGTGAACATGAATTTTGTGGTAGTCCGCGCTAAACAACATATTTTTGTAACGTAGGTGTAAATTACTATGTAATAAATGACACCTGTTCCCGAGTCCCAATTTGTGTGGATATTGCATTTGATCTTCACTCTTTCATCTCCGGAAAAGAATAGCCTCTTCCCACGCAGTCGTTTGTAGGGGAGTCATTTAATCTTTTCTCCTCAATAAATTCCCAGCCGCGTCGAATAATTTTTTGGTGTTGGAACATACATATCACCAGTTTACCATGTCTGGATATTATATTTATTGCGCTCCTTTGAGCTGACGAAACGTAGTAACAGTCGGGACGCACCTGGTTGGGGGCGTCTGTCTATTTTTAGTGCCACTCGGGTTAAGAGGTCATTTATACGCATAAGGAGGAGAATTTGCAAATTAATTTCAGGTAACAGAATAATATCCAAAGAGGTAAAGCGATAAGGTACTGAAAAATTAGTTTTGAAGATAGCTTCCTCTCAATATTAACAACCTGAACTCTTTCAAGGACTATTGCATATCAGGAGTGATTTCCAATAAATTTTCTGAGTGCAGTGGCCATCATAGCCATTTGGATTTAAAGTGTGTGCAAGTGTCGCCGTCGCTACAATTTTATTTCTGTAACCTTCGAATTTCAAACGCACCTAATGGTCGATAATGGTGTGCTAGCGTTTTTGGTGATTAGCTCTGGTCCTGTTCTCTGTGACAGTTCTACACTTAAAGACCTTTCCCCTTCTTTGTAAGCCATAGTTTTCCGAAATTCACAGGGTTTCAAACTCCTACCATGTGATGCCTCTAGTCGATACACAAAGTAGTTTGTTTTCTTTTCGCCTATTGCCTGTACAGAAAATATATTTTTTACAAGAATGCAATTCGATTCTAATTTAAGAGGGAGTAATTTATGATCAAAGTCACATTGATACCGATCTAACACTGTTTCGAACTCCCGCTATTACGGACATGTAGCATATTCGCTTCCGACGCCACAATTTCATTATTTCTTCAAAAGTGATTTCATTGTTTCTGTTATAAAAGACACCGAGCATCATCATTTTTTTTACAGAATTAAAATTTACATAAGCGGCGAGTGAAACGAGTCCACAGAATTAGAAACGTCATGTGTCGCTGTCGAGCCACAGCGCATTCAAGTCGTTAATTGCCGCTGTTTTGAAAGTCCCGCCGTGTCGCCAGTTTCCATGGTCGCCTAGCTTGTCCGTGTTACCCCCTTAAAAGGCCTCATTACACCCCCCTACACCCCACCCCCACACCCCCTTCGAAGAATAGCAAGCCTAGGGTGCGTTTCTCGAAAACTCCCGAAAACTTTGCGGGCCCGAAAAGCCCAGAAAAGTTTCGGGGGCTTCGAGAAGCGCCCACCTGGCCCTCACAAAGCGATAAACTAAAGAGCTTGCAAATGAAAGAGGCCGAATTTGTGGTCGATTGCAAAATGTTTTTGTAAACCGTCATACAGATTCCGATCCCGAATCTACAAAAACATACAGCGAGGGAAAAATGGGAGAGGACTGAGCTCTAAGAAAGGCCGACAGAGTGTGTCACATACCGAGGATAATCTGAGCCCCATTAACGAAGGGTCCACGATGTGCCTTGACGCCTCATTTGGAAACATGTCGGTAACTTTGTTGTTGTTGGAGGGTTTTTTCCTGCGCTGATTTTGAATGAGTCAGAGAAACCTTTCTCGCCAATGAATCGTGAATCAGCTTTTGGATGTCCTCGTGTGTATTTGTTTGTATCGCGGTGAATTGTCTGTTTTTTATGTTGGTGTAGTCGTAAGCTTCACCTCTTTGTCGGTCTCTTCTTTCGGAAAGTGTAGGTGGTTTTTGTAGAACAGTTTTCGGCCCTCTTGTGCGTGCCGGCAGTACAATCGTGCCTTATTCATCTGTGAGTATGCCGCTTTATTTTAATCCTTGGTAAAGGGCGCTGGAAACCACTCATTTTTGCTCTCTGTTGCATCGACAACGAATTATATTGAGTGTGGATCTTTTGCAAAATCAAGCCAGTGGAAAATTGGAGCGAGTCGAAGACGCTAATGGAAGTAGATGAAATTGGTAAGTTGAAATAGGTTCACTTAATAATGTTGTGGTGTAACCGCTTTGTTGTTATGAAGTAAAGAAGATAGTGAAAGTATGAAAGCTCGTTGTACGTGTAAATGGCGTGGGCTATATTAGGAAGCTACAGGCGTCGAAAGATGTGTGCTTACTCATCACGCACATATTTCTTGCTCATTTTAAACATATGGCTTTCTTTGTGTGAAAATCCCATCGTTTCTTAAGATAGCGCGGTTGTAAGTCTTCTTGCGAACCTTTGACTTATTTTCGGTTGATTTCACAAGTTTCCCGTCTGTTTATTTTGTTTATTAAGCTTATAGTACGACTGTAGTTCGATAATTTTTGGAACGAGGAGCGTTTTGTTATGAACACAAAATATATCACAGCTTGAAACGACCTGGGTTTCAGTCGCATGATGAAAATAGTTAGTTTCTGTATTTAATTGCCCCTTTTACTTCACGGTCAGCATTCGCTTTCTGATTTTGTTTCTGTGGATTTTTAAGATTATATGTATACATAAGCTTACGTTAATTGGATGTTTTGAGTTGACTTTATTTACTGTAGCATTCTGGTATGCACTTTGTCTTGTTCCTAAGTGGGAAAGTCGGGCAGTCATCAAACTCCAAGTAAAGATGTGTAAGATTATGCAAAGTGCAACAATGCTAATTTATCATGCATGTGCTGTGATGGTCATTTGCTTGTCTTCAATGGGAGCGATAGAGTTTTGTACCATGATTAGTTAAAATGTGGGCTTTATTGTTGTTTTTCTATGCCCATTCAAATCAAAATTCCCAATAGTGATCAAAGTTGAACTTCTCACAATAATTACTAATTGCATTGACTTGAAGACAATTGACACAAATTATGGAAAAGACAGATAGGAATGATAAATTATTTGTATCATCTTAATTCTCTAACAACACTTTACAGAATTTTCCCAAAATGTATGAAATTAAAAAATATTTTTGAGTTTGGTACACATAAACATGTATGCTAAAGCTTCAATGTAGGATCACTTTTAGAAAAACAACTAATGATAATTATAGTTGTATTTTTCCCTGTGTTATGTCCATTATTCCTGGACTCAACACCATATGTGGGTTGAGTTTATTGTTGATTCTGTCCCTTGCACCAAGAGGTTCTTCTCTGGGTGCTCTGGTTTTCCCCTCTCCTCAAAAAACAACATTTCCAAATTCCATTTCAATTTGGAATGCATGGACACCTTTGAATGAGTTCTGTGGAGCTCTTTGGTGTTCCATGGGTAAAAAAATTGCATTTTTTTAACAACACTGTAGCATTCATGGGTCTGGGTTTTTTTTTTTTCTTGTTTAGATGATATTTTTGATAGGAACATTGATCAGCTTGACGTGAGAGAAACTCCAAGGTAAATGGTTTTGGTATTTAAATATTTATTCACTGAGTTACACCAAGAACTTTTCAAGAGTTTTGACCTTACAGGTGTACACTGTATCTAGGAATAATATGGCTGAGTATTCTGTGGAGAGCATGCTATGTCAGCAAATTATGTTTGCTACACTAGCATGTTTTTCACTGTAAATATTCATCATTTGCTGCATATGTAAAATAATTAAAATGACTGTATTTTTGGATCTGAGGTAGTGTTCAGTTTTGTGGGCAGTATTATAAGGGTAATTCAGTGCTCTTACGTGTTTACTGTGTAAACAACAGACATCCCTGGGTTTCCAATAGTTCTTTCATTTGAACTTGAGGCACCAGATCTGCTTATAGAAAAATCTCAATACAACAAGGAAGTTCATCTATCACTGTCCAGAGTGGCCAACAATGAAAAACAAAATTGTCCTGTGATCAAATTTTACTGCACAAGCGGATTTATAGTGTACATGTACCTTTCATAGATGGTGAATGTCAATGTTTGATGTCAGTTTGTGTCTAAAATGAGGCTAGTGACCATCCAATGTTTTGCCTGTCTGATACAGGTTAATCATTATGTACAGCTGTAACTACAGCAAGACACTGTTGAAGATCTTTTGGGTACTCAAGATACAAGTACACTGTGCTGTCATTCAACATAAAAAAGAAAAACATTGCTCAAAAAGTTGGTAATTTTGGGGTGGAGGGGGAAAATATCACAGTGTGAACAGTCTTCACTGTCTCTTATTTGAGAGAGACTAAGAGGTTGTATAAACAGTCTTTGAAGAGACTAGGTATTGAATTAATTAATTGATCTTGCACATGCAGTGTAAGCCAGTCTTTCAATTTTAGCAGCATGTTGTTTCAGTAAAATGGTGCTGCTTATCTACTGGTTTATGCGAGAGGTATTTATTGGTGCTTTGTTACTTTCACAGGTGGGAACTTTCAGAAGAAGAGGAATCAGGAGGAAGTGATGTTGAAACATTAGTAAATCAGCAGTCTGTGGTAAGATAGCAAAGGGGAATATTGCATGTTATTTTTATTGTGCTTTCAGTCTGCTTTTAACAGTACCACATCTGCATTAATATTTCTGTTTAATATTGGGTTTGCCAAGTTTATCTACACCATTTGTTGATATTGTATGTTAACTTACTGTATAATATCAAACAATAGTGATTCACCTGTGATGGGTGAGGACATGTTCTTAGCTTACCACATCAGACCTTAAGGAAAAAACCCTACTGGATTCATGACTTACATGAATTAGTCAGGGCTGTCACTAATTTTTTAAAATACAAAAAATAGCCAGAAATTTGAGTTGTTGTAGTGAAGTCAACATGCTGGGGATATACAGTACCTCAAAATATGAGGGGAAAATCCCTCAGCCCCCCAAAAAATAGGGGAAATCCCTAAGCCCCCAGCCCTTAATGACAGCCCTGATTACCGTATTTACTCGTGTATAAGTCGACCTTTTACAACCAAAAAATCAGCCCAAAAAATCGCCCTCGACTTATACACGAGTCATACACAAAGCACTGACCAAGCAGTCCGAGAAATTAGCATAACAATTGCCTGAAGTGCATTAAGAAAACCAGTTCTAATTGTGGTAGATTTTCGTCAGTTTTCGGCGCATTCTTCATCCACAAAAAAGTGTGAAATAATAATTAATGTTTAATGGTTTAAACGCAAACCTACAGTGTAGATGATTTCTATTGTCTTTTGCTCGGTGGAGCAGACATTTCTCCGTGAGCTTCGTTGCTGTTTACGGCGCTGAACTTTTGGTTTCATGGAACGATTACTGTAGCTTAGTGACCTGGCACGCACAAACTTCAGAAAGCACGTGGAGTTATCTTAGTTTCCAGTACTCCTCAAATTCGTATTTTCCAAGATGGCGGTGTTTTGATCGAGTGATCTTTTGAAGCTCTTAGACATTCCTTTGGTCTTCTTACCTAAATCTCCTTTTAAACTCAATATCAAAATCAAGGTTAGCTAAATACAATGTGATTTACTCCCAAATATTGTAAAATACTTCTCTAGTAAATCGCAGAGCTCGCATGTGCTTAAATTGTGATCTTGATAAACTTCACAGTGTATGATTAAACCTCTGCTTTTCTTAATTCACCGTGTTTTTAATACATTCTCAGGAGGAAAAGATTGACATTTTGGGAAATTTCTATTGGTGTGAATTTCATTTCTTTAACCCGACATGATGAGAAATCCGATTTTTGACCTTAAAAATGGGGGGTCGACTTATACACGAGTAAATACGGTAGTTTACCTTAGTTTGGACTTCAGCTTGCTTATCATATTGATAACAACACATATTAGGCAAAGTAAAGTACCTGTATTTTGAAGTTAACTTGAAATTGAACCACAACTCTTACACCTTAACAAGTAATGTTTAGCTGAAGTTGGAGTTAACTAAAGGTATTTGTTAACATCCATTTCCATATTAGAAGAAAAAAGCGAGTGGCGAGTTGCCCAGACAAGAAATCCCACAAATGAGTGTCCCAACTGTGCCTCCATCAGCAACTACAGGACGACCGGTTGCTATGCAGCAGAACAGCCCCATCCCACATCCTAAATTACCACAGACACAAAGCCCCAGAATGCAGAGAAATACTGAAAGCCCAGTACCCAATGCCAAACCAATGTCTTTACCTCGGAGTTCAAAGTCTGGAGGCAGTAGCAATGTGAGTCCATCACCAAAGTTGTTCCGACATCCCTTAGGGAAGGACAAGATTGATGCATTGGTCAAGTCTGCATACAAAGACAAAAGCACTAATGCTGTGAAGGTAAAAGTTGTGGGAATTAAACACGTAATTCAACAACAGTTGCGTTTCACGTGTTTTGAACAATGACAAGAAAGAGAAAACCAAACCCCTGATGTAAACCACCAACCGGTTAGCTCAGTTGGTAGAGTTCCGGACTAATGTGTGGGAGGTTGTGGGTTCAAACCCCGGCCCGACCAACACTCAGGGTCTTTAAATAACTGAGGAGAAAGTGCTTCCTTTGCAATGACATCTGCAAATGGTTGGACTTTCTAGTCTCCTTGGATAAGGACGATAAACCGGAGGTCCCGTCTTACAACTCTCCACAATGAATTCTGGACGTAATGAACCCTGGCTGTGACCACCCCTGGTGCTGACCTGTGTCTCGGGCCCACAGCAATTGGCACTCGCTGTTGCGGTGTCCCTGCCAGCTTGGCAAAATTAATTAATTAAATAAATTTCAGTGTTGCATACAAACTTTGAACTTTTTGTCAGTAAAAGTTAATGATGATATAGTACGGATTGGTATCAAGGGATGCAGCACCATTTCCCATTACTCCAAACATTGCACCAGGAATTAGCAATGCACTTACATGTGCAGTGAATTCAAAATGTTTTCATGTATTATTGTATTGTACTAAAATGAAAACAAACATGCACAAAACTTCAAGGTAAATAATACAGTTGTGTGGCAGCTGAATGGTGTCAGATAATCATGATATAAATGAGTCTTGTTTTCACTGAGTTATTGATTGTTCACATGTGCCCTGCTTTCTCTGTTTAACTAAGGATTTTAGTGCAAGTGAGAGAGCAGAGAAGCCAGTGCAGTTAGCAAAAGGTCCACCAGCCAGCAGCAGAGATCATCAAGGAAATCCAGATATTCCTACTTGGGAGGAAGATGATGTTGACTCTGTGAAGGTAAAATTGAAACATCTGCAGTGTGTTTGATAGTTTTGTAGCCATGCAATTAACCTGTTTTGAAATCTTGTTTTTACTGACCTCCACCTGCCAAACAAGAGGCAGCAAATTTGAACAAGATTTAAAGGTAATGTCGGGGGTGAAGTACAAAGTAGGTAAGGAATCAGCTCAATACAGAGGTCCAGTGATCTGGAATTTTATTAATAGATTGGTAAATTTTAAAGCAAACGTTGAAAAAGACAGTTT
>OX419336.1:36985371-37102871 GCA_948470475.1 Galaxea fascicularis
ACCCAGCAGAAGACTCCAGGCTTGTCAATCAGCTGTTACCGAGCAACAGAGAAATGCCAGGCAGGCGTGCCGTATCCCCTCAAGACATCAGACCAGGACTGGATGCGAGAAACCGTACCAACGGCGAGACTGGTGGTACCCACAGAAGCATGACTAGAAGTGTGAGCCAATCCAGCCTGGAAGCAATGTGTTATTCACCACATGCTCTAGAAGGCTTGGAGACGTCCAGTGTTGTAAGCTTCGCAAGCACTGCTGCCACTCACCATGACCTGGACACACGCATTGACATGGTACAATCGCTTTTGTCAATGTTAGGAACTCACGACAAAGATGACATGTCGAGGACACTTTTAGCCATGTCTAACAGCAAGGACAGTTGTGCCGCTATGCGACAATCAGGTTGTCTACCATTACTTATTGATCTTCTCCACGGGAAAGATTTTACGGACAAGAATTCGCGTCGCGAGGCCCACGCGCGTGCAGGCCTTGCGTTGCATAACATCGTTTACTCAAACGTGGACGATAGGCGTGGCCGACGTGAGGTGCGCGTTCTAAGGCTGCTCGAGATTGCGCGTGCGCACTGTGATGTTGTACAGTTTAAGGGCTTCCCAGTGCATCCTTGCGCGGAACGTTGGTATCCACCATTGAGGGATTATGGGCCAGGTCCAGCTGTTGCTGCGCTTATGAAGCTGTCGTTCGAGGAAGATCATCGTAATGCAATCTGTGAGCTGGGAGGACTGCAAGCTGTTGCTGAACTTGTGCAAATTGACCATCAGGTGAACGAGCATTGCAAAGATTTCTACAGCATCAGTCTAAGGAAGTACGCGGGAATGACGCTCACCAACCTGACTTTCGGCAATAACAAGAACAAGAGCCTGTTGTGTGACATCCCTGGTGCTGTGGATGCCATTATCGCTCAGTTGACCACTGTCGAAGAGGAAGAAATCATTCAGGTGTCCGCTAGTGTGCTGAGGAACCTCTCCTGGAGAGCAGACGAACTTTGTCGTAAGACATTACGCGATGCTGGTGCTATTAAAGCCTTACTAACCGCCGCCCAAGCCGTGCAAGGAGAGCCAGCCCTAAGAACGACCTTAAGTGCCCTATGGAACCTGTCAGCTCACTGCTCAGATAACAAAGCCGAGATCTGTGCATCATCAGGTGCCCTGAAATTCCTCGTCAAATGTCTTAATTACTCCAGCCCTTCTGGAAATATCTCCGTTGTCGAGAGCAGTGGAGGAATTCTGAGGAATCTCTCCTCACACATCGCCGTGCGAACAGACTACCGTAAGACTCTCCGAGATTGTGGCTGCTTCCAAGTTCTCCTATCTCATCTGCGTTCGCCTAGCCTGAGGGTGATTAGTAATGTGTGTGGCGCCCTGTGGAACCTGTCTGCTCGGTGCGTGGAAGATCAGGAACTGCTGTGGGAACTCGGAGCGGTGTCACTTCTGAAGTCTCTAATCAACTCCAAGCACAAAGCCATCTCGCAAGCTTCAGCGGCTGCCCTGCGCAACTTGATGACCGTGAAGCCGGGAAGTTCCACTGACACCGAGTCCGTATCCTCAAGAGCGGCTAAAAACTATCAGAGCATGCCCGCAAACATGCGCTCAGCGGAAGCTCAATCCAGAATTAAGGGTGACGTAGCAAGATTAAAGAGCCGTTCTCCTAGATCCCAGTCTCCCCTGCTCCAAGGCCAAACTACCCATCAGCCGCTGCCATTGCGCCAGTCTTCTAAGCAGAACTACGATGCTCCGGTTTACTCTAATGAGGCGAGTGGCCATCAGCAAGGATTGGCTCCTCAGCCATTACATCCCCACGGCCAGCATGTCAAGCCAACCGAGGGATTTTACCCAGCAGTTCCAGCTGGTCTCGTCCCAGTCACCAGGCAAGACATTGACGCGGCTGCTGCACACCAGCAACAGTCAGCAGTGAAAAAGAAGAGTGGGTCATCGGCCTCTCTCGCCCACTCCAGCTCTAGCTCAAACCACGGCGCCTTACAGGAAGCTGAAGCCGGTCCTGTCCTCGTGCGTGCCAGATCAGATGTCGGACCTAGGGCTGTCACGGGCAGGCAGATAAGAGTTAAAGCACGTGGTGCTGACGCCAACAGTATGGGTAGCGGAGCTTCAGTGGATGGTAGACACACCGCGCATTTTAAGTGGAGCCAAAGCAATGATTCATTGGCCAAACATCGCCGCCAGCCCCCCAGAGACAGCAGCAGCAAAAAGCAGTACGATCAATCTGATAGTGACCCTCGCCACTCCGGACAAGCAACGGAGAAACATTCTCGATCATCTAGTGATGGGTGTGCAGTTATTCCACTGGTGTGTGACTCGTACCCACTACACGTTTCACACAAACCTAAGAGGAGTGACGGCTCTAAACACAAAAGTGACGGCTCAGTGATGTCTCGGATCAGAAATGTGGTTCATAGGAACACAGAGGGGAGTAGTGGACACGCTCAACAGTCAGCCCCATCCCAGCATGGAGACAGTATGTCGCTGGTATCGCCAAATACTGCCAGAAGACTAAATCAGTGGACCAACCGCTTCCTTGGTGAAACCTACGAGATGGCGGACTTTGGCCTCTCAGAGGCGAATCAACCAAGAACGCGACAAGCAGCTGAGCATCCGGATGCCGCAGCTTCTTATGATAGATCTACCGCTGGCACCTCTCGACCATACCACAGGAACACTACACAGAAATTCAAGTCGTACCGCGACTCAGATACCGATCCAGATTTAGAAATAGATTCCGAAGAAGAGCGGCACTTGTTCGGACATCCTCGGAAAAAATCGGGATATCCGGAGGCAAGTACTGCTTGGATTCAAAAGGAAAAGTCCGCGGTATACTCGCCTCGTTCAGCGGACACGGAAAGCATAGCATCGTCTACTTGCAGTTGCGATCACGTGGAGAACGTATGGATTCGCCGCTCTGAATCGAAAGGCTCAAAGTCCGTCGGCTCTTGTGGAAATTGCAACCGTCGTCGTGCCGCCAAGAGTTCAGATAAAAGCGCCGTCAATAAACCGATAGTGAAGAGTAGACGAGATTCCAGCGACTCACCAATATCAAGCCCCAGCATCCGCCGAGTGTTCAGAAAATCATCCGGTCGCGAGCAGAAGATGAGCAGTGAATTTACCGATCCAAGCAAGAGAGGAGTTAAAGTGACTTCACTATGAATGTCACTTGAAGGGAGACAAGTAATCGGACGTTGCATCAACAGAACTCTTTTATCCGTGTTATGGAACATTAAGGTTACATGTTTCTTCCGACTTTTCTTCAGCATGTAAAAGTCAAAAATGGCTTTCAGATAGCTTTTAGAATCTCTCGAGCTTATGAATGATAAGCTCAATTGTACCGGTGACGACTTTTTGTATATTCACCACTTCTATAGTGTCCATAATACACTTTGTATGCCCTTCAATATTTTGCATGAGTACTGTTCGATTTCTCTGGAGACTTAAAAGAGAAATTAAAAACAATGTTATGCAAAATCTTGGAGGGCAAACAAAGTGAATTATAGAAAATGAGGAGGTGGGAAATGGCTATCATTGGGGCGTCACATTTCATTCTTCAGAGAAAAATCTTATCTTTTGTTTTCGAGGTAAAGGAAACTTCTTAGGGTGGCTATCGGTTTTGTTTGCGGGTTTGTTTAGTTTATTTCCTGTGAATTCGTGTTTGTGGTTTGTCTGGAGTCGTTTTAAGTTTCCTCAATAAAACCGAAATGCGAGCAGGTTTTAGGTATCAGCTAGTCGTATTAGCCAAACTCCATGTCTCATCAGTGAATTATTGGGTTTACAATTACAAATCAAATCAAATGTTGATAATTTTTTGTATTGCGTCTCGTGATGTGTTCTTGGTGCATGCGTTTTAAGACTGATTTTGTCTTTACATAGTGTATAATACTGCTGTAAGTTTACTGCAGGAAATCGAAGAAAAACAAAGTCCTGCATTAAAAGGTTAAAGCAAAGCAGAAAAGCAGAGAAAACAGGACATTCATAACATTTGCTTTGCCACGTAAGCTTACAAGTACAAATTATGTGTAGTTTTGTTGAAACATATTCGCTAACTTCCTTAAAAGATTTTTAAACTTTTAGTTTATAGTTTACTGAACACTTTCTAGGTTTTCATTATGTAACATATTTTGTTGCCAATATGATAGCGAAAGGAAGCGACAAACCAAGAAAACTTGGGTAAATTCTAAATAAAGAAACGAATTGTATAATTCTCCAGTAACCGAGTTTTACGGTGGTCACAAAGCCGCCGAGAGCCATTAAATATGTTTATACTTGACGACTCTCTTTGTGTTCTTATGTGACTGAAATGAACCCAAGGCTTTAGTAGCGTGAGGGGATGCAGGCAAGGTTGCCAAAGTCAGGGAATTTCTAAATTTTAACTGAAATTCAGTGAAAAGTCAAAGAATTTTGCTTTGGGAAGGTGATTCTTCGTGGTAAAGTTGTTTTGTACCAAAAAAACCTGCAAAGGATTTGATTTCTGTGGCTTCATTGCTGGTTTATTGCCAAGGATTTGCCTTGGAAGGTCAGTGAAAAGTCAGGAGTTTTTTTTCTATCCCAATAATTTGACAACCCTGTTTAGGACAAGTTGTGACATCGCGAATGTAATAGTTTCAAATACCTTAGACTATGTGCGTGACACTTTCTCCTCGTTGACGCAGAGGTAGTGATCATGGTTGGATTCTAGTAAGCGTTTCGCGCATAATTATAGCGACAATTTGAAGTAACCCGTATTCCACGTTGTTCCTCTTTCACACTGAATTGGCAGCCGGAAGACTAACGGAATATGGCAAGCTTCGAGTTTGCTCAAAAGTAATTCCTCGCCCTCTCACACATGCATTCAAGTTCACACAAGAGAAAACAAAAAACACATTTTTGTTCTTTATAGTGCTTTCATTGACAAATTCCTTGATGTAAATACAAATAACTATATATTTCTAGGGAAAAAAAATAATTGAACACAAACTATAGAGTCTTAAATCCTTCGTGACAGGCGCGAGGAAGGTGAAGGGGACTAGGGACTCAGGTGCGCAAGTAAGCACGAGACGTGTCTGTCAATCAAATTCGCGTACCTTAATTGGCTAACTTGTAAAAATGTTTGTCGGGTGGCCACGGTAAGGCGCGTCGCACTGTAACAGGGAGAATAAAGAGTGTTCATACTGACACTTTCGTTCTCCTTGGAGAGATAAGGGAGGGGAGGGGCGGGCGTATTTTGACCAACAGCAACAGGAAGTAAAATGTCAGCTTTGCTAAGGAATGGAATCCGGTTTTGGAATTCTGTGGCGCGCCACTAAAACCTGTTTATGTTATGATTCATCAAAATAATACGCCCCTTCTTGCTGCCTTTAATTGCCACGAACCTTCTCGCGTATCTTAAACCTTATAAACTATTTTTCCACTTTCACTCCAGAGTTGACTCCGGGCCTCTCATTTTAACTTCTTAATTAGGACGTGGGGAATATTAAAAGAAAATGGCCAACGACTAACACTTCTCTATTCTACAAGCCTTGCGTTAAGGTATCTATAACTTTACCTTAACGGTGAGCGAATTAATCCACTTCACCACAATTGAATTTGAATACTTCAAAAAACATTAACATGACAAAATTATTTGATAACTGATCTTCTAATACAGTTTCCGCGCCTGTTGGCCATTTGGACACCCGAAAAAGAATCCACGTAGGGAACTAGCACAATTTCCTACTGCCCGAACCTTTGCAAGAGGCTAGACATGTCTCAATTTTTCCAATAATTTAATGTCAAGGTTCACGACAGATCAATTTTTGCCCAAACTGCAAAATGCTGTCAACTCGTTGTTATAGCCCGGGTAAGCAATCCTATTTTAATTTTAAATGAAAAAAAAAAAATTGTAGAATTTTGTAATAACCCAAACTTTCCCAAACACAAATTCAAACTCCTGCAGCAGCTTTGCAACTACGACCATAACCGGCCAAAAAAAAAAAAAAACGGTTTCGCTAAAAACCCAATGGACAAGTAATTCTTTCTTTTCATTTTCCTTAATGCGACTAATGTGCAACTGTTAGTCAAACACTTAGAAATTAAGATTTGAAAAGGAAAGAAAAAAAGAAAGGAGTTCTATAAATAGCTACAGACCAGGTCAAGTTATACCTTAGTGAACAAGACATCCACAAAAAAAATTGACGGAGCATTATCTCTGTCACTCAAAATAAAAAAATAATGATAGAACAACCAGGGACAAACAGGTAGACGTACTTTTGGAAAGTACTCCCTAAATGTAAGTATTCACTACAGCGGGCTTCAATTGAGTGTCTCTTGTGATTGGTCAGAGGAATAGCTTTGGGTTTTGTTTTACGACACTCAGTTGAAAATCATCCCATAAAGAATTCATTCACCTACTTAAAAAGTTGTACAGGATACTGTACTTGTGAAGGCTACCAAAGCAAATTACTACTCAGGTTTCATTTCAATGTTTCCACGAACCAAGAACATGGAACCGACTTGTTACAGAAAATTGAGAAGCAACAAGCGAGAGCCGCTTAGCACTGATCTTTCCGACTTCATACCTTCACCTAAAAGTTAGAACTGCTTTGTTTTGTTCAGGGTTTCACTTTAAAAGTGAAAAGATTAACTCAGTGGAGCATTTTTTAAAGCGATAATCGCCAGTGCTTTCTCGTCAGGAAAGAGCCGTTGTACCAGTTTCATTATAAACTGAGGTCCTTCCATAAGGGAGTGCAGTGGATTCGCTATGAAAGAATGAGCTTCAATGATTTGCTCCGCGAGACCAGAGTACTGTTTGTTTACACGAAGCGTTTCCAGATTTGTTAAAGCTTGCTCAGCCTCAGCGGTGGATGAAACCATCCTTCCCCCAGACACCGGCTGCTTGTTCTAAAATGAACAAAGACGAGGGTGATTTGACAAGCTCTGAACTGCATCGCTGGCTACCCTTTATTCTCAGACGTAATTCTAACAACTTCTTCGATGACTCATAGAAAAAAAAAAACGAATCGTGTTGTCTTAATTAAAGAATACGCGTCTACCAGAAGAGATGATTAATTTCCAGCGACGCGATGCCAAGCAAGAAAACATGCTCAAAGCGTAAGAAAATGCTTCACTCAAGTACATCAGCCCTTTTTAAAAGAAGAAACAAACGAGGACCGAGCACAAGCACAAACACAAACACAAGGAGATATGTGAATATAGAAGAACTTGTAAAGTACATACGGTACGCCTCATCAAGTAAATAGAAGTGAAGAAGAGTTCACTGATGACTGTTTTATTTTCACCTTCTTTGGTTCTCGCACGTATCCCGGTGCCTTGGCTTCTAGTCTCAGTAATGTATTAGAAGGCATCTGAGCCAACAGGAACGCTTCTAAAGCTCGACACATAAACCGAAATCTGAAAAAAACAGCGTAAATTTACTTAGTCTCGCAATTGCTATCGACTAGAAATAAATCATCGGTTGAATTTTACAGAATCACTGGATAAACGCAATCATGGCTTCTTTGTTCTAAAGGGCGCCACTGTAAAACAAGGATCGAACGAACAAAATGTCAATAGAAAGCCACATCACTATCAGATTACCGGTTTAAGCTTATTTTCACATGACCAAAACAATTTTGTGCGGACAAAGAAATCGATCACGTATACTGTCAACACCAACGACACAAAAGTTCTTATAGTTCAATTATACTGGATAGCTTTCGTTCTGAATCGGATCCGCAACAGATTTTCAACTTGGCAAAATTGGGAAAGCGCTCTTTCAAGGTCTTTCCTTGCGTTAAAAAGACAAGCCAAAATGCGTTTTGTTGCCCTTGGAGACAATCATTTTGAAAAACATATAGACAGGTGACAGGTGCTTCATTTGGAACCTTTTTTTGTTTGACTACCTCACTATGGTAAATATTGGCTCTATTCACCCAAAGGAAAGGAGAAACTAAGTTGAGTATGTCACTGTATTCCAAAATGAAGTAGTCATTCCCATGGAAAATCACTGACTCCATAAAGAAAAAATATATATTATTGCTACTCACTTGACGCTGAGTTGAGATTTCTTTCCAAGCCCGATGGCTCCTAACAAACCAGAAGAGGCTTTGTCTTCGCCTAAGGAGTGCAGACTTGACGCGAGGAAGGACAACTGCTTTGCGAGGTCATTCAGCGGCCTGGTGGCGTAAAAAACCTGTCTCACTGACAGCTGGAGGATTTTGTGCCACAGCAAAGAAAGTTTAGTCTCAAATTCACGTCTGAAAAAAATAGTCACAGACATTCGTATTACAGTAAGTAAATTGTGACAACCACATGCGTTCCACTTAAACGTCTCCAAGAATTTATTTATTTATTTGTTTATTACACTTCAATGACAATATATATATATTTATATATACATACACACACATGAAGATTAAAAAATTTAGTCATATCTTGATAGCAAGAAATGCCTTGCACCCTTCTTAAAACTAGTAATGTTAGATGCCTTACGTACTGTCAATGGTAATACATTCCACATATCCACAATCCTGTTAAAGAAACTGCTTTTAAAAGTAGTAGTTCTAGCAAAGTTCATCCCTTCCCCTAAGGTGGTACCTATCAGAATCAGTATAAAATAGAATATATGTGGGTATGTCTATACTTATATACCCATTAAGTACTTAAAACAAGAATAAAACATCGAATTTCTAATCAAAAATCAAGAAAGGTGATCTCTTGTACACAATCGCTTTCCCTCATGCACAGTACTTATAGCCACAATGCCTTTCGGTCAGTGAGCACACGGGGAATTGAAGATCATGATGTTGAAACCTGGGATGGTGGGATAGCAAAGCATATTTGCTCTTCGTTTATCGATCGAAAACATGCTGAGAAATATGAAAGATTGAAGATCAACGGGTGTTTAACTTAAAAAGAGTATGAGATACAAAAAACGCTAACAGAGATTTAGGGTAGGTGTATGTATTAAAGCTTGGCTTAAAAAGCCTGTGTGGCAGGCATTAGAAAGGGTGAGGGAAGCGAGAAATCGGACGCGCGCTAAGCGAAGGAAGCTCCTCTTTTCCCTTCCTTTCGTCGCGCTCCACGCTTTCATCCCTCGCTACACGTGCGCACTTGATTTTCCATTGAGCGCCTGCCACGCGGGCTTGCCTTAAAATCATACCCTACCTGACTTTAAGGTGCGTACACCATGTGACAATATCGCTAAGAACACACATCTCCTGGACAGGACTCTGGCACGAGGATAACTTTATCAGGATGTTTGTGTACAGAGTAAGCAGGGCGCCTTGTTTGACGCACTCTGGAATAATATATTAGAACCGGATTAATAACAAATGGTGTTGGCGAGTTTAAGAAGAATACACGTGAGAGCTGAATTCTGCGTCTAAGCTTGCTATCGTAAAACCCTAGTCGTGCATGAGTTGTCTCCTTGTCAAGCTTGCTTTGTAAATCGTAATCAACTTGAATAGACAAGGAATCTCGTTGTTGACTTTTAAAAATGTTCCATGAGGCAAGGCGTTATTGGTTTTCCTTGGTAAATTAATTCAAATCACTCAAACATCTTCAAACTCCGTTAGAACGAAACTATTAGAACTGTTTGTTCAATACACCTATGTAACTATCTCATTGTTGAGAATATGGTAAAGCAGTCCGCAAAACAAAGTTAAATAACCGTCGTCGCAATCACCAACCTTGTACAAATTCATCTTGCGCGAGCTCTGGGACCGACACACTCGGCACTATTAATTCCCAGCCCCCATCCGAATTAGCTTGAGCAACAGAAGAGTATGGGGAAGAGTGTCTGGAGAAAAATGACCCGATTCCAGTTTCCACAACAGACACCATAAATTGAATGCTGGCGAGGGTCCTGCAGGCTGCTGGGATGGAAGCTAAGACCAGCATGGTACATGAGGAGTCCCGGATGAACTGTAGTATGTAGTCCAATGTGACATTCAGTACGTCCCCCAGGGGAGAGCAGATGTTCAACAGGTTGAGTTCTTCAGACATCATCAGACATACTTCTGAAGCAGTGCTCGCTGGATCCACACCTGAAAGTGGAAAACAAATTAAACCCTTGCAAAAAACTCTTATCTCCAAAGTTTGCCAAGGTATGGATTTCGTAAATGTTTAACTTTGAAAACTGAATCCATTCAATGGATTCAGTTCTCCAAGGTGGTTGTAATTCTTTCAATTCTCAGTGAGAATTTAAAGAATTACAACCACCTTGGAATGAAAAGTGATGAAACTGATATCACCCAAAGATTTGAAACGGCCAAACAAGTAACTTGGGGCACTTCAACACGTTTGACATGTTTTACGCGAAACCAATTTAAGGCACGACGTATTGTGTACTCGACCATCCCACATTTATCAAAACTCTGTACTAAAATCGACAAAACAACAAATCAATGACTTGTGAACTGTCATTAAAAATACACACAACGTAAAAGAAATCAGCCATTTAACGAAGCTAAGACACAAAGCCTTACCTGAACCAGCAACGGACTGAATATCCATAAGGACATACGTGATGACAGGACCAAACGTTTTGGCTTTAAGCTTCGTATTTGTCGAGCACCGACTCAACAAATTCGCTACACAGCGAACATATGAAGCACGTTTTGATGCAGTGTCCTGTAACAAAAAAGTAAGAAATCAAGAGGTTATTAAAGTCTGGCAAATTGTTAGACTTTCTAGTCTTCTAGTCTCACAACACTTGTTCATGAATTCTGTCGGACGTTAAAGAACCCACACACTGTTCGCACAGAGTAGGGGGTGTAGTTCCCAGTAACGTGGTCTACCCTAAAGGTCGACCTTTGTAAACGACCCAACCAATGACCCTCAAGTATGAGGGGTAGGCTGTACTGGAAGAAAATAAATAAGTCAAACGTTTACTCAAGCGTTCGTTTAAGGTGGCTCAAACCTGATTTGCAGCACTTCCCAGCCCATATATTTTGATCGATCAATACTACCGCACTTTATCAGTTGATACTACAATAATTGTATCAAATCAATGCCCAAACATTGTTGAACAAGTTATGATCATTTTCTTGACATATCAGGCTACTATGGCATTGAGTAGGATTGGCGCAGTGGTGAGAGCGCTCGCCTTCCACCGATGTGTCCCGGGTTCGATTCCACAAAACAACAAATGAATGACTTGAGGTTTTTCTCCGGGTACTCCGGTTTTCTTTAGAGTTTATTTGATTTACAGTCTCCTCAATTGGTAGAGCACTCGTGTTGGGCTAGAACGATTTGAGACTTATTTTTAGCTAAACGCGTTGATTTTTAGATCTTTAAGATCAGTGATTTGAGCGCGTTCTCTGTCGACCCGTTCTTTTACGTCAGCGTTGCCGCTTTGCCCCGGTTGCTGTTGCTACAGACATTGCTACAAGAATTTAGCCAACTTACAGGGCGTGTAGGCTGCAAGGAACCGTCCTCAGAAACCACAATTCCCGCAGCAGCTCTGATGAGTCTGCAGTAAAGAGGCATGGTAAGAGAAGTGAGTAACGACAAAAAGAAATTCACAATCAACCAACAATCTAAAGGTAACACAGTTAAGACATAAAGTTTATATTTACCAAGCGGAAGTAACGCGCCTCAGCAATGTTTACCAGGAATTATTTTTTTTAATTTTGATGTTATTTCAGATACGTACCTCAAGGCATACCATATAGAGGACTTTTCTCGAAGAACTAACTCTGCATCACCCTCAGCAACCTGCCACGACACAACTTGTTCAAAAGACCTAAAGATAAACAAACAAGTCAGATCGGCCACGATCTCCTGTGTAGGTCAATTCTCTTTCACATCGACGAGTACTTAAGGAAATCTGGGGTGCCTTCTGCTTATTTCTATTCCGGTTTGGGAATGAGAGAATAAATGGAACAAGGTTTTCCAAAAAAACGCATATTTGTAAAACGGAATACTCTTGGCGGAAATGAACCTTAGAACCAAGCGCAGAATAGTCTGGACCAAGCATATGAACCTGACCTCCTGTGCCCCGTCACGAGCTTGGCGGGCGGCAAGATTTTTCCGCCGAAAGTTTCCCAAAGAAACGCGTATATTGCACCAGGGTCTGCGTATTCTGAGTGAGCCATATTCTACTCCGTTCGTTCTGCAAACGGGAGCAGCGGAATGAATGCAATGTTATCCCGTTCATTCCGAAAGGATAACCGTCTATTCCGCTTATTCCTATTCCAGAAGAGTCCGGAAAATTGAGCCCGTAGTTACCTGATAGCTGAGAACTGTGAGCGAGCACTCGAGAGTCAAAATTTTCATAGATCTCCGACAATTTTGCCGTTCACACGGGAAATAGACTCGCTCTCAACTTGGATGGAACTCTCCCATTTGACTTGAACAGAAAAACATAGTCCGCATAAATTTCGATTAAGGCAAAATATCAAATTAAAGATTATCGAACGGACCTTCCATCGAGGTAATGCCAGGGAAACAATAACGCACTGTCCAGTAACTTCTGCATGCCCTGCAAACACAAACAAGAAAACCAGAGAAAACTGAACATTTGAAGTAACTCGCTGGCAACTAGAGCAATTTTAATTGAGTGTCGATAGTAAATCGCGTTTGTTTTGATTTTACATTGATTCGTTCTTATATACGCGTCCTCAACAAATGAACTAACAACAGTTCAGAATTTTCTACAGCGCTGAAAAGGGCAAATACATATCATATCTAATTAGTATGTATGATGTCTTAGAAAAGGCAGACCGCGCGCTTTTCAATAAAATCTCCAGTATGCCTGGTCACCCTCTGTATCCTTTTCTTCCCAAAACTAAAGAAAAGTTCTGCGCGCCGTATAGTTTCGCAGAGCCAGCAGCTAAGGGTAAATAACCAGCGTTTAAAGAATAGTTTTATTAGTAGGCTCTATTTTAAATATTAAGTAGCGATTTAATCTTAGGATTGTATTTAATGTTAATACTGATCTTACTCATTTTGGTTTTGTTTTTCTTTGTGGTAGCTAAGCATGTATTTTTACCCGAACAAATAAAGATTAAAGATAAACTTGCGTCACAAAACCAATTGCGACTTGGTCGCACGTATTTTACCGCGCTTTGCGTCGGCTACACCTCGTTGCTTCATTAGACTGGCCCAATTTATACTAGAGACGGATAATCCGGCTGGACGAATTATCCGTCTGGTCGTTTAATCCGTCCAGTATAAATACGGGACGAACTGTAAAGCACAGTATTAGTTTTTCTCATAGTTCGTCCCGTTTATACTGGACGGATTACACAAGTCGCGAGAAACTGGTACTTCGTTTATGCGAACACATTTTGTATCCTACTGCTAAGGCCCGTTTCAGATGCCGTGCTAAAGTCGTGCCGAACTAAATTCAATTTGGCTCGACTGTAGCACGACATTGGCACGACTTGGTTTCAAACGTCGAGCTCAATTAAGTCGAGTTAAAAGCTGTTGCTGTAAACATGCATCAAACCATAACAAACCGGTTTTGCTGACTTTTAAAATGCATTTATAATTTATGAATTCAGTTCGGCACGGCAATAGCACGCCGTTTGAAACCATGCCGTGCCAAAGTCGGGTAGCACGACAGAGCTTGCCGTGCTACACGGCAGAGTCGGACTTAATTCTGAAATGGTTTCAAACGCCGTGCTACAGCCGTGCCAAAGTCGAACTTAAATAACGAATTTAGTTCGGCACGACTTTAGCACGGCGTTTGAAACGGGCCTAAGAGACCGCTGGCCTTATGTAACGAGGTGTTGATTCCAACTAATAAAATTCTTGCCCAAGTTCGTCCAGACGGATTACCCGTCTCTAGTATAAATTGGGCCACTGTTTGCATCTGTTGTTATAGGTCAGAGTAATTGCTTTGGCTTTGTTTTAAGGACACTCGACTGAAAACCACTCTAACTTGTGAGTAGGATTAACTGTGCGTTATGAACTCTGCGAGGCTTTGTGGCTATCGACTGAAAGAAACATTGTCAGCTATAAAAATTGAAGTTTAGAACTTGTGTCTGTCTGTTTGCTGATATGTGTACTTTCGACCAAACGTAATGAGGGAAAGAAAATGAATGCTTTCCAGACAGTCTGGACTCAGTGATCTTGGTGTAACTGCGGCTTCGTTTCCTTATTACATCGTTGAATAAAGCAACGGGCGATAACACAGACAATCGTGTAAAAACAATCCTATTTGTAGATTTAGCATGACCTCACCTGTGCAGCTATGGTTTTTTTCTCGTTTGCAAATATCACAAGAAGATGAAACAAGGACGAGTGAAGGCGAGCTACAGCCTCGGACGTCTGGCTCTCACTGATCAAAAAAAACATAAAAGAGGGAAAAAATTCAACTTCTGTATCTTCAAACTTCAGACTTATTGAAATTACTAGTTTTGAGGTGCCCTTGATGTGGGAAACCATTTCGTTCAATTTGGTTGATTTTCAATAAAGATAAATCCAAATGAAGAATGATCGTCGCAGTTGTGATCGCAATTTTTACAATTGCGTAAAGAAGCTGGAAAAAATTCAGAACTGTAAAAATTGCGATCACAACTGCGACGATCATTCTTCATTTGATTTCATATCCGCAGTTCACATATGATTTCTTTCATATGCATTATTAAAAGTTTAATTCCGTTGCTAGGCCCTTACTCGTTTTGTGCTGAAAACAAGAACTTGCGACTTACAGAATAAATTCTTACAGTAAACAAGACGACAAAGATTAGAAGCAGCAAGGCGCTTCCATAACAGTAACAAAATTTCGCAGACTTCGTAGAGCAAAATATGATACTTGCCAATACACAGAAATAATCTTATTCCAGTCCATGAGAGGAAACACGAGGCCAAGAAACTCAAAACTTTTCCTGCAAACGCCATACAACTAACAAAGGAGAATAGAAAAAGCAATCACGGGGATCAATTGATACATATATTGTTCAAAAAGTGTGCATGCCTTCCTGAAATACATTGCAAGAGTAGTGCCAACAATCGAAAGAGAGTGCAAAATTAACAGGGGCACAAAACGACCAATTTGTTGAAAAATGTATTATTATACCCCAGTCAATAGCACTAAATGTTATTCAGGCATTTTCAGGTGTTTTTTAATATTGCTGGGAAAAAAATATCTGTTCCTTTTTGCCAACAAGACACACAAGATATTTCCCAGCCAGCTAGATAAAATTGGTTGGTTTCCCAGCCAGGTGCAAATTGAGCACCCTGCACAACAACAAAAAAGACAATTTCATATGTCGCAAGCCAAAATGGGCGTGGCAAAAGGCCTCAAATCAAGCCTTCGCTGGGGGGGGGGGGGGGGGTATACAAAATACTCACAACAATCCACATTTCCCCAGCCAGCAACACTTACACTGCTACTACACTTCAGTAATTACCAACCGAAACCATCAGCAGAAAGAAATTTCATAACCAACTCCGGGAAAAAACTGATATTTTGCCAGCCAGCACAATACCTCGGGGGAACAGATAAAGTGAGGAACAGATTCGTTTTGTGCCCCTGAATTAATGGGGACAAAAAATTAAACTAACGTTTTTCAAACCATCCGAGGTTATTCTATCCTGTATTTTCGAACGGTCAAAGCCGTGCGTAAAATCAGGTTTGGTTGCACCAAGTCCAGAACTTCTTATATTTCATTCTTTCCTTGACTACCCTCATCACTCTCGGAAAACTGTTACCAATCGTACTGATACTTCGATCAATCGATCGTACAATTTCTTTTCAGAACCTCGTCAGAAAGCAAATCGTTCAGTCCCATCATACGCACAAACTTGCAATCAGGATAAAACAAACCTCCTGCATAAGCTCCATGTTGTGAAGTGTAGGTAGGAAACTCTGCCAGGGAAGAGGAAAGAACTTGGAGCTATACACTCGCAAGACATAATCAGGGACTCCTGGCTTAACTAATGACGCCACGAAGAAACTCCAGAACATGTTCATCATCGATGTGCTGCTGTAAGGAGCTACGAATTTAACGGTAAGGGAAATGAGATGACTGCTTGAGCTTTAAAGGGAACCAAAGTGCATACTCCAAGTTATAGAGTGTTCACATGACGTCAAAGCGGCCATGTTGGATGAGCAAAACAAAGGAACGGCGGCCATGTTGGCAGAGTAAACCAGTCCTCTGGGAATTGAACTCTATTTTTATACAAAATCTGGTCACGTGAGCGAACATCGTCTAATAGGTGTCCGTTTCTCAAAACTCTTGAAAACGTATCGGTCCCGAAAAGCTATCTTTGGTACACAATGTTGAACAACAAGAATTTAAACTTGCCAAATTCCCCACAATTAAGAGATATCTAGGGCTAGTTTGCAAGAGAAATTGCAACCGATGAATAGAAAACGGACTGAAAACATTCTTTTCGGGCCCGAAAACTTTTCGGTAGCTTTGAGAAACAGGTGCCAGTTCGCAAATAGGCAGCTTCTTGTGTGTTATTCACGCATGCGCCTTACCATTTAAATGTGTCTGTAGGCAGCCCAGTGTATCCGTGAACAGTGTCATCATGTCAGACGCTTGTGGAACCTCAGTCTCATTCCAAGGCGCCACAGGAGCATTGCTGTAGAACAGGCCACGCAAGCAAATTGAAATATAAGTACGCGGAAGCTAACTATTTTATCAAGCGCGTGCTATATGGATTACATCATGATAGCGTAAAAAATTATCATTACTATAGAAACGCCATCAACAATTCATCCTTATAATTAGCCCTACCCTGGAATAGGAGACTCTTGAGAACAAATCCACGGTTCAAACACGCCACAGATCAGCGTCCAAAGTTCTGTCAGCACTACAGGAAAGAAAAGATGATGACGACCTATCTAGCAGACTGGCTAAATTCATGCCCGCTCGTAATCAGTAGGGTCTAAAACGGAGGGACCTTACCTGCATCTAAACCTTGGCCCCTGTTGGCAAAGACCACGGCAGCTCTTCTGACGACGATCTGTTGACACATGAAACCGAGGACAAAGGACAGTTGCTTGATATACGGCCTCCAAATGGTGTAGAGACCACCAGTGACGTGTCCTCCCAGTTCAGCCCTCTGACCAGTGAAGTACTTGGTGAGCCAATCTAGGGTTTCCAGTACCTGTTAATTTTGAAAGTAATGATGAGTTATTTGTGACTATGGCAAAGAAGAGATTGTTTGCCCTACTATGGTCGAGTCTAAGGCGTGTTCAAAACAGTCACATGTAATCTCAAAAGTCCCCTTTTTTTCAGATTACCTGTTCATCTCCTAACACTTCCTTAGATGCGCTTTGTTTTTCATTCTCAGTGGCAGGAACGCAGCCAATGCAGGACAGAAACATGTTCCATACATCAAGGCAAATGGTCCTCTTGCTTGAACCTGAGAAAAACAGAAACGTTGCATTCTGGATAAAAGAAGTTTCATTCTGGACAGAAAACGTTTCATTCTTAAGAAGTTTGAATGAAGATGTAAGTGATCATCACATTTTTAAACACTTGAGCAGTAGCGAAAATGAAGCCTGAAAAAATTAGAGACGTTTGAATGGATTTTGAGCCATGTTTCAAGGTCCATAACTTGGTCTCTGTTCAACTTAAAAGAATCAAACTTGGTCAAACGACCAAACTCAAAGCTATCGTTCATGTGATGATGTCAATTTATCGATTACTTCAAATTTGAAACTTGCCCCGATTCCCTTCGCAACTCCGAAATGGCCTATTTGGCCTTCGTCATCGGCTAGAAGCAGAAGCATTTTGTGTATGAGAAGACCCACACTTTTCACGATATCACAAGCTCTTTATTTGGAAATCACAGACCTATAATCGCACGCTCACATAGTTTAGCAACCAACTCTGACCTCAAAAAGAAGCTCCATTTCTTTACCACTATTTGGCAGGCTTAAAATTTACAAAAAGTCATTGCTGAGAAAGGTGTGTTATCAAACAGAATTAGCAAAACAATAAACAGCAGTTCAGGGACTTACCCTCACACAGCAGTCTCAATGCATCACTGTATTGTTCCGGAAAGTTGTACATCAGTATAATAGACAAGTGCCGTAAGTAAACCTGAGTGAGTCGAAATCAGTAAATGAACAAACGGGTAGTAAAAATAATGGATACGTAAATAATCTGCAACAGCTAGCAAAGTAGACGAAATTCAGACTTAGGTCCCAGCTTGTAAACTTAGTCCAATGAATATCCTATTTTAAATGGGAAATGAATATGGATTTTGAGAAGGAAGAGTAGTTTTCTCAGTTTAGTTGCATCCGCCCACAGTGAGGAAGTTTACCCCTCCCAGCCCCATCCTCCTCAGTATCATCTGCCCCACGGACTCCATGTGGAATAAGCAGCGCATAAAGTATGAAGATCGTATCAAAGTAAACTCACATCCAGGATTGTCCTCTTGTCGTTAGCCGGTTCATAACCCACACTGCTTAACGCCTCAAACACAGCAGACGTTAACGAAGATCGCTCCATTAAATTGCTGCTTGGTGACGACAGCCATTTGGGCAAGTCAAACTGTACAAGGATACACACAAGTTAAAACATTCTTAGGAACGTATTGGGAAAATTAAAATGAATATGTAACAAATTTTAAAGGAGAATTTGTAAAATTGGGCCTTGTGGAATCTGCAGCGGAAAAATCATGGATCAAGATCAGTCAATACCTGGGCAACTGTGCACCTCTCCCTCCCCTCCCCTAACCCAATTAATATTAGGGAACTTAAGCACCGGCTTTTTTGAGCGACGGACGGCAACCGGAAGTCAGGTGTTTTCTCTTTTGACTTGCCTTCACGCTACCACATTTGTATTACTAAGTGTCTTTACTCTTACAGAGACGTAATTTACTTGACAATTTGTGCAAAACCACTACCCATGAATGCGAAACGTCCACTTCCGGTAGCCGTCTGTTGCTTAAAAACGCCTTTGCTTAAAGCGCTCATAACGGAAAAAAAATAATTTTGTTATATGAATCTAGACATCACCCAGTAAACGTATGCGAAAACGTTTTTCGATTCGACGCGAATTTTTAATGACCTTTTTTTGCGGTCGTCTCGCCCGGGTGATAGAGGGCGATATCTTTCCAGCATCTTTCCGGCATTTTCGGCGAGCGGGTAGGAAGAATGCGACTTATTTTCTAGTGAGATGAGAGCAAGACTTACGTCACGTTTTCCTGAACATACGTCACATCTCCTGCCGAACCGAGAGGAGACTAATGAGAATGGTGGACCAAAATGGCGGCAAATTTGAAAAAGTTATCAAAAATTCGCGTTCTGTTCCAATCAAAAAATTTCTACGCAGAAGTTCATTGGGTGATGTCTAGATTCATTTAAGAAATAAAAAAAATCGTTATGGGCCCTTTAGGCTACCTCATGTCTTGATCTTTAATTCTTACTGGTTATTTGTTACCAGCAACATTTTCCCTCGCTTTTCATAGTCCAAATTTTATCGAATGTTTGCTTAACTAAACAACCTTTCCGGCCATTTACATCTTACACTTATTTACGCGGTGAACTTCACAGCTGCGTCATGTGTACCCAAAAGCTGACTGAAGTCTTGGGGCAGATATTGCACCATTAATTAAGTTTCCTTTTATTCAATTGTTCAGATCTCCAGTATCGTTCCTAGTGATCCTCTGTTACAGGCTTCGCGAACAGAAATGTTTCTGAGTGAAGTTACAAGAAATCTAAATAGAGTTACAGGAGAATTCATGTTAAGCTTGGTGGGACGAAATAAATGCACCATCATCAAACGCAAAGGATAGCTCGCGCCGAGTTTTACGAATGTCAAATACGTGAACTCAGTTACCTTAGTAAGCAAAGAGAAGACAAGATCGCCATCAGCTGATTCCAGGATCCTGCGGTACATGGTTGTGAACGATTCAGGGTTATCGTTGGGACTGAAAAACGGGACAGACAACATGGACACTGAAGAATGCTCCAAGATGGCGGACAACAGCTGCTCCGTTTGGGTGGGATTGTTCATTATAAACGTCTGAAAAAGAAAGAACAATCTTGAGGAACGACAACACCTAGCTACTTTCAGAATGATTAGGATTTCTGGAAGACTGGAATGTTGGCAGCAGTTTTTTTTTGTGCATGCATTGCCATCATCGCTTACTGACCTTTCCAAGTATCTCCACACAGGAAGTGAAGAATTGCATGGTTGGCTGGTAATTCATCACACTGTCATCCATTGCTCCACTAACTTGATAAAACAATGAAGTACCAATGTCACTGATAATTTCTGAAAAAAAAAAAAGGACAGCAAAAGAGGTTCAGTCAGGAAGATTTACACGCCACACCCAACACGCATCACTATACACATGATCGGGCCCGTAGCAGAGGGAAAGGAGGGAGGGGCTTGTGTCTGATGAATTCATCAGGCAGTCACCAACTTGCATACTAAGTTATTCATTACAGTACCTTGTATTCTCCTCTCTGTTGTTGCTTTAGATTTGTTGACCAAAGAACTGAAACAGAAATCAAAATCAGCTGTGATACGTCCAGTTGTTTTATTCAATTTAAGTAAAATGGAAAACAACTAAACTTTTACTGATATCCTTTGACTGAAATTGAGAAACCAAACCTTCTACAAACATTGCTGAGCAGAAATTGTCAAAACAGTGACGCTTTTTTTCAATGAAATCCTTTCTCTACCAGCAGATAAATGTACACTGCATAACTAGTTATAGCATCTCAGCAAATAGGCAATACTCAGAAGACAAACAAGCAAGTCGTTAGTTTAAAAATTTTTAAGAAAGCTCAAGATCTAAGAAAGGTACACAGAACAATCACGTGAAAGCTTTTTACCAATCACGTGATCGTACTCTAACGGATCAGTGACACTCACGTGATAATACTCTCAATATAGGCAGCTCCTTCGCACAGTTTTGAAGAGCACGGCTGGATGAAGTTTTGAACAACTTGTTCCTGCTCACGGCGATTGTCGGCAACCTTTCTTATAATAACGTCATTCGCGCGTTTGGCCAGGTACTGTAAAGAAGCAACAAATCCGAGAAATGCATTTCAACCAGAACCGTCTAAAGAAATACTTTTAATTGAACCGAGTGCCACTTCAGAACGGATTTAAAAAAAAATAGGTCCGCAATGCGTACATGTGTGGCTTACTAGACCACGTGACAGGCGCTCGAAACTCGTGGACAAATAAATAAATCTGATCGTGCCATAATGTGGCTACACTCTTCGTGTAAGCCACACAAAAACTGTTTCAGAAATACTTAGCACTTTGAATCTGTTCGATTTTCACAGAAACAAGCAAATCACTTAAGGTTGGACTTCATTTGCATTCACACAAAGCAGGCAAGAGCAGACCTTACCCTGAGAGTGAGCGTGGCAGGGCCTCTGCATTGATTCCCTTCCTTGAAAAACTTGCTGCGGCAAGGAACCTGAACAACAACCTGTAGATAGGGAAGCAGAGAATGTTAAACAGAAAGACCAAGTAACTGAGACTCTTGGTTTGAGAGAAAGACGCTCAAGGTTCGTATACATCACCATTGTCATCAACATTGCCGTAACCATCAAAATTATCGCCGACAACACCGACAACACCATGAGCCAAGCCGCCATCAATGGCATCACCAAGACTACCAACACCATCACCATCCTCAACACCACCATCGACATCACTGCTAACACCAACATCATCACCACAACCATCACCTGTTCATATTCATCACCACCACCACCATCACTATCACCATCAATATCACCTTCAGCACCATCATCATCATCATCATCATCAACACCAACACAAGCAGCATCAACTTCACCACCATTGGAACCTCATCCCATCTCAATTACAATCACCATTAGTCCATTACCATTCCTTATCATCACCGTCTCCTCTTCAAACATAAAACACAGTGAACCCATTATTAGACTTAACTCCAAGGAATACAAAAAAGCACCTATTTGAGACCCTCCCAGACTCAGTCACACACCACACCCAAGCTCTTGGCTAGTTACCACTCAACTGGGCAGCCTCTTCAAGCTGGTTTTCCCAATCCATGAATTCGTGAGCAATATAACAGCTCACCTGACTCATCTCGTTTGAGTACATTTTAGGAAGAAGCTCAATGTATTCAATGTCCAGTGAAACATGCTGTCCGACTTGACCACAAAACTTTCTGCAAAGAGGAAGAATAGAAATAGACAGTAAAAGGAAAGTAGATTAATCGTCTACAATTTATATTTGCACAGATCGATGGAACATCAGGCGACACTCTGCAAAACTGACGAGCGTAATTGTTTTATTATTTAACACAATGAGGTTAATAAGGAAAAGATGAAAAAGCCGCCACACGAAATTACGAATATCGCAGGGTATCTGTCACAGCGTCGAGTACGCAAGACGAACATCGAGTACAACATACCCATGTTTAAAAAGTGTTCCATTGTGATGAATAACAACGGATATTACGTTTCAGTATCGGGCGATTTTCCACGCGATTTCGCAGTATGCGCGACTAATGTTAAATGCACTATGGCTATATTTTCAAAAACATATTCGGACACGGTGACAAAGTGCTAAGTAATAACTGGAGTATCTCTTGAAAACGAGTTAATCTTAATAGTCTGGTATCCTGGTAAAATGAGGATACATTAATTCGGGGTTCCATTGTATGTCTTACATCACAACAAAGGACATGTTCGGTAGGAGTTCAAGCATAGCTATGCCATGACGGACGTTACGCATGAACACACGTCTACCATTTACCAACCTTGCGTGGTGGACAATTCCCTGAATCTGGGTGTATATGATATTCAGCACCTTCTGCTTGTTCATCAGTGTTGTGTCAGTCATGGAGGGAAGGATGGGTGCCAATCGTTTCACAGGGGGAGGGGGTAAGGGTGCAGGGTGTGTTTTCATTCGCCTGATGATCCTTGAAGCAGCTGATTAAAGTAAACCGACAGATAAGTAAATTAAGTTTCGACCTATCCGTCAATCAATCAATCGTTCATTATTAAACCCACGGACAATACGTATAGATCTGTTCTACCAGTAGATATCAAATGCTCAGACGGTGAAGTAACCGTTTCCAATAAAAAAAAAAATCGATAGCCACTCCGACCAGGTACTCTTCTCATTTTAACTGTTCGTGAGTTAGAAAACCAGCGAACCCAATTGTATTGTTTACTGCTATGAATATATTCTTACACTTTTTCCGCGTCGTATACCAAGACAACAAGAGTATCTTTTGCGATATGTGGCTAAAATTCCCTCATCACTTAATTCACCCTAACTCACCCACCCTCGGTGCCTGTCGCAAGTGGTTTATTCCGCACAACGAAGTGATGCATAATATGCCAATGTAGGGACGCCAATGAACCAAATAAAATTTCTAACTTCATATGAAAGGTTAAGTGCACCTGTTTCAGGACTTCTGTCGCTCCACTGTCCAGTTATTTTTCCATCCATGGGTTTTTTCTGTGGTCCAAGAGCGTGCCTAATCCAGCAGCGTACAGACTCTGTTATCTCCAAATCGATCTTGTTCACAAAGAGCAAGTCTGTCCAAGGTTCCTGAAAAGACAAAGCAAATGTACAAGGGATTGGGCCATCAGAAAAGTGATGGGAGGGGTGGGGAAAAGCCAAAAATTCATGCAAGGAAAAGAGAAAACGAAGAGGGCTCGTTTGGTACTAACACAGCTGCTTACCACTTCAGATTTAAGCAGTGTTTCTAGTCTTGCTGGATCATAGGGAGGCGGCAGTGACGGTAAGTAGAGACTGGGGTCATGGAGTCTGGGCTCATCCAACCACAGGACAAGAGTTTGATAAAACCTTTTAGGAATAAAAGATAATCACTCAATACGGAATAACCACTCGAATCTCAACCCGTTTACATTTAGGCTATTCAGAGACAAAGAGCGAAATTCCGATATAAAAAAGTAGAAAAATAGCTGGTCTTACTTTGGGGGGGGGGGGGAAGAGGGGTCATCCCCCCTCCATTTAATGGTACACTCCGTTCACAAACATGTTGCAGGTCTTACCAAATGAAATGCGGAATGCACCCGAAGTAAAAATGCTACCCACAAACCAATACGAGAATCGTGGTTTACACACATTTTGCTATGCTTAACACACATACCCAGACAGTTTTTCATGCAGGACTTTCGTCTGTTCAAACTGTTTGCTTATTTCATTGTCACCATCTGTCACTGCTTCATGATCCGCCCCAGTCTCCACGGATTTGTTCCGATGGTGTTCAGCGGTAGCTTGTAGTCTTTGCTTCATTTTCTTCAGTGTAGAACTGTAGCCTTGATTTTCAAAGAATCGATAACCAACACCCGAGCGCTCTGCAAGGCTTAAATAGAAAATAAGCTATGTTTTGCTGTGATCTCGAGAGGGCTGTAAACAAGTAAGAGCAACACGTCTTCAAATCTTCAACAAGAGATGACGCTACATAACCCTTTGATTCCCAGAAGTGATAAGCATATAACTTCTCCTTATAATATCAAAACACTGTCCAGTAGACAGGTGATGAGAATAGACAAATGAATCAGCCAGAGGGTGTTATCTTGATATAACCCCAAATTCTCTCAACTTATGTTTAAAGAAATGTATGGCAGCAAGAAAGGAGAATTAATGATCAGATCTCGAGAGTTACATGGTTAAAGAGTTGAACACAAAGCATGAAACAACTGCTGCTTTTTTTCATCACTTTCTATATCATCCATGTCTTTCAAAGTTCGCTAACACCTTAGCACAAAACCCAAAACAAAGTTTTTACTTAATTCCTCCTATTACTTAGCTCCAAATTTGAATGATTGCGAATTTAGCTCAGTCGATTCTATCCTTACACTCGTGAGTTACGTTACACACCCCGTTTGAGTGACAGGTCGCTGAAGGTACAAACTAAAGAAGCGTTGCCAAATCAGGGGTAGCATTGGATGATCCATATCCGTAACCATGGCTTGACTGGACCAACGGTATATAGCGAGACTAGACAGAACAGGGGACCATGATAGCTTCATCTTCTTAACGACTTTCTATAAACAAGAGAGATGTCTGGTTTGAAGTCAATGGCATTCACTGCAGCATAAATCACTTCATCTGAGACTACAACAACGGCACAAGATTAATTTCCAAATGAAAGCGTACTCTAGTAACATCAATGACAAACAATTATTTTCCTGAATATTTTCAAACGATGATCCAACCTTTAACACTGCATCAACTGTGGCATCTGGCTTTTTTAACAACCTTTTGCTCATCTCTACAGTAAGTCCAATATTCTGCTCCATCTGAGTTTCCATGCACAAGACGCAATACGCATAGTAGCTGTAATCTGGTGTGGCCTGCACGTATATAAGCAATGACTACATCTTAAGAAGAGCAACTGATTATAATGCCAAGTAATCTTTTTCTTTCCTTTCTCGTCACTGTCATTCTTTGTACTTTTAATGTTCAAACATTAGTTGAGGTTGACGAAAATTTGGTTCTATCTACTGAGTTGAAAAAACAAATTGTTGCCCGTAAAGAGATTTTATAGAACTGACGTTTCGTGTGCTAGCCCTTCGTCAGAGGTTTCCCTACGCTGCACAAGTCTCATATACTTTCTTTGCGCTTCCTCGCCATTTTGCTATTCGTAGTTTTTTTTAAATGCATCTGTACTTGCCACGTAACTTTATTTTCATTTTGCTTTCTATAAATAGCAATGTGTCAGCGGTCAGTTCAGAATTAGAGGACGGACGGTTTAGAATTTGTTCAAGGCCTTACCACGCAAGATGTAAGATTCTCTCACCTTTACTTCCCAAAGTACAGGTGGAGTGTTGCTACTTGCGGTCACCCAGGACAAAAGAGAGGCAATGACACCCTGACTTCCAGTTTCTTTGAGAAGCACCTTCAACAATGCAACGCAAAATACTGATCAATTGCTGACCAAACACCTTGATTAGACGATGAAGAAAATTTAGTGGAGGGTAAAGCATTTGCGTAAAACCCTTGTGTCCCTTATTAAGAATCTGTTGTTTTGTGGATGAGCCATTGTTGACTGCCATCAATCAAGCAAATTTCAAATGGCGGATTTGAACGTGTTGTTTGACTTGGCGTGTGATCATATTTTAGAGCACTTTAAAGTGGAAAACTTGAAAGTTTTGCAACGTCAAGTGTTAGAGAAGCTGGCAAATGGTGAAGATGTGTTCGTTATTCAACCGACTGGGTCAGCAAAGTCACTAATTTTCCAATCTGCGCCGATGATGTTTGGAATCGTGAGGAAGACGACTTTTAAATCCACTGCTGTTGTTATTTCACCTCTGACTTCGCTAATGCAAGATCAAGTGAGATAACATGTTTGGTCTCTGATAACATTTCCGTTGGCCAGTAACGATGCATAAATTAAATTTTGAGTTTATGTCACAGACACGATCGGCCGCTCACTCACGCGTCCAGCCGACTCTTCTCGGGGAGGATATTCCGGACCAGAGTGAGCGGTGGAAATCGAGCCTACTTGTTTTACGGCATTTAGAAAGAAATTTAGAGATGTGGGTACATAATTGGGCATAATTCATGAATTAGATTCGGCACGTGAAGTTCAACGTATAAAACAACTCTCGAGATGCGGCAGAAGTCGCATCTGTCGAGTTGAACTGTTTTAGACGTCGAACTTCCCATGAACTTAATTCCCGAATTAGAATCGGCACATGCGAAATGCCACGTTTAAAACGGGCCTTACACAGTCAATTGAAAGCACCACAAAACTCAGTAGCGCCCAGACAGTGAATTAAATGGTAACATTGCAAATCATCATTTAAAAGTGTTATTGATAGGCGAAACATTACAGTCAGCGACTACCTTGTAAGCATCCATGAGATGTGTCTGAATTACTGCCACGCCTCCTTCAATCCTCACAGCAATTTTGATCAGGTTATCAAGCACAAACTGGACTGAAACATCCCTGTAAATTAATTTAGAAGCAGATTAGTTGAAATTGACAACAAACGAATCAAATACCGTAAAAGCTCTATTTATTTAATTTCAGGCCTCATTAACGGGAGGTTTATTAAAGAGGGGGGCTTAATAGCGAGGGGGGGGGGGCATATTTCAAATCTTAAACACGCCGTTTTCGTCTTAATATAGTTCTAGTACAATACTCAAACAACTGCAGAAACCTTTAAATGCAACGGATTGATCTGCATTGAGTGTACCGTACACCGTTTTTGTTTTAAAAAAAAAAAAAAACATTTGGCAGTGCTCGTCCTTAGCTTTTTAACAAAGTAGTCCAAGGGCTAGTGGAGTCTAAAATATACTAGCCAAAGGGTGTTGTTTGGTAGCCAATCATCATACTATCTCCAAAACTCTTCTATTACAAGTAGCCCGGTGGCTAGTGGTTCTCAAATTTTACCAGCCCAAATCAAATTTCTACTAGTCCTGGGCTAGTGGACTACCGCTAAGGTCGAGCACTGATTTGGGCCGCAGGAAGTGGACTTTGGTAACAGGGAATAGGGGGGACTAATTACTAACTCTCACGTTTACGTGTCACGACCATAATAAGCAAACAAAAAGCATACCCACTGACCTGTACCAGTTTGGCAACGAGCAGAGAGCAAGCAACCAAAACTCCACAACTCTGACAGAACCCGCCATTCCAGGAGCTTGAAATGTCTGAACATGACTCTGAAGTAATCCAAAAGTACAACAAAATATATTAATGTGTCTACTACTGGAATTTATATAACGTAATGATTGATCAGTCTCCTAGATTCAGAGCCATTCATATTCTGGATTTAATGGCCAGTATCTCCTCGTTTCAAAAATCGCATATTTCTTAGTTTACATGACTAAGTAGCGTTGTTAAGACATCACGTAGGCTTTAATTGGTAGAATGATCCGTCATGAAATTACATTGGTTTCCATTCCCGCTGTTATCAATTAATCCCGTGCGCATTTACTAGAAAGAAGATAATTTGATGCCCTCTGGTTTGCGCAATGTCCCAAGCACATTTTAACTAATTATAGCACGCAAGAAAAGACACCTTCACTTCATGGACACTCTTTTGGGTTAACATAGGAATAAGATCAAAATTAGGGTTCAAACTAAGGAAATGGCATTGTTCTTGTATCTCATCAAACCATCATAGAGCGGTTTCAATTGGGTGTCAAAAGTAAATTGCGTTTGCGTTGGTTTTGGATTGCTTCGTTCTGTGATTGGTCAGCAAAACTCGTGCCACTTTTTCAACCAATGAGAAGCAAAACCAAAATCAATCACGATTTGCACGCGTGCATTTTCCCGCGCTTTGCGCTAATCACATTTAACTATTTCGTATTTGATTGGTTCATTACGCTGCTTGCGTCGGTTGTGATTGGTCAGTCTAATTGCTTTGGTTTTGGTTTTAGGACACTCATTTAAAAACTGCTCTAATACAACAATAACAGTAGTTAATGAATGTGTTTCTAAACTTCTAACGCAAGACGCAATGTACCTGAATGATCCCCACCAGTCTCTTGCTGTACTGTCCAACTGTTGAGGCTTGTAGAAGTTTCTCTGCATAGCCAGCATTATCACTGTCAAGCTGGCTCAAACGATGAATCACGGAAATAAACCTGTACAAAGTTTACGGCAGCAGACATTGCAATCAGCATGCAGTTTCTGCATATTTACATCCAGAGATCAGCTGTCAATGTCTGGAATATTTATGGAGGGACACGGCTTTAACCAATCACTTCATAAGATAAAGCGAAACGTTTTTCTGTTCTTTCAACAACTCCTAGAATTTGGCCAAAGACACTGATTATCATTCCATTGAAAACATGCCGAGTTTACTGTGTGATATCGGAAATTTGTCTGTTTATAACAGGACAGCAACTTCAACTGATTGGACCTTCAATCACAGTCACGTACCATTAGCGATAAGCCTTTCAATACTCAAGGAAATCACTGTTTTATATTCCGAAACACACCTTGCTTCCTGCGTAAGTTTTTCGGGACAACTGAAAAACATGGGTATGACATTTGCCACAATTCTCAGTGCAGCATCATAGGAATTTTCGTTGATGATGACTGTTAGATAATCCAGTCCTGAACCCAAGAACAAGTCACGGCTGAATAAAGATGAAAAATTGCACAAATAATGAACAAAAGAACTTAGTAGTTTTACATTGCCAACTTCTATTTTGTCCCTTACCATTCCCCCTCCCACGTCCAAAGGTTTTTCGTTGGACAGGCTAGTGGTATTTCAGTATTCCAGTAACCACCCTGCAAGTAGCCGGACCTCTGGCTGTGTATGTACTATGGTCTCATTCGCTATCATCATCATCAAACTTGCCAGGCCGACAACATGCTACAATCTTGCACACAACTACTTGAGAAAAGTGGCCTCTTGGCGTTCAGAAATCGTTCACGAAAACCTCTGGCTTAACAGTATTACTACAGAAACTTCCCCCTCCCCCTCCCCCTATTCAGTGTTGAATTTAGGAAGCCGCAATTCTTAGGGAAACGTTTAGGAGCTACAAACAACATTGAATAGGGGGACGGGGGCTTGTGGCGGTTGTTAGTGTTTTCTCATAAAGAGGCTTTGGAGCTCAATTTTCTCAACGGTTTTGTCCAAGATTATAGATAGATCACCACACCGGGGATTACGTCCCCTACTCTTTTTAAACAGTGTGTGGGTTCGTTAATATCCTTGGGATTTTTAGTAACAGTCCACTTTACAGTTATGTGTTGAGTGACCTGGCCTTTGAATAGAAGAGAGGCTAGAGTTGGCCCGGTCTTGATACAAACTTAACTGCTTTTCTCATGTAAATCGTGTTGTTGTTATGCTTACTAGTCCGCATTTACATGAGAAAGGAGAGGTTTGTATCAAAACAAGGTCACTCCTAGCCTCGCTTCTTCTCAAAGGTCAGGTTACTAAACACAACTATAAAATGGACTATTAAAAGCACTGAAAATTTTTATTAAGAGGACGCGGATGCTAGAATAAGATGCTGTTAACATCTCTCTTAAAACGTTCGCAGTGGATGGATGATATCATAAGACTAAACTACAAAATTGTACCTTAATCGATGGTACTTTCATGGGGGTTTTCAATGATAAAAATGAGTTTTACCTGGTACCAATAGTGGTCATCGCAATAGCTGCATAGCACGCCAGCTGGCCACCAGCCTTAATGGCATGAGTCATGCTTGCTAGGGTAGTCTCATTGGCCAGCTCCAATGTTTCCTTTGAGAGGGACTTCACTAAGGTGGCAAACCCTGGGCCTGCTTCTTCACCAGCTATAAAGGAAAACGGTTTGCCACAACGTTAATGTTCCATTGACTTGAAGTGTCCTCTTTTATGTTGTTAGATGAGACATTACGAGCAACAAAGAACCCTAAGTCTCACCTGGAGTTGGTTGTAAGCTACTAAAACGTTCTAAGCAACCATACATTCAAGTTTCAGAGAAACGTATGGCAAACAAGGCCATTAAACAGATCATACACCAGGCATACTGCTGGCATGGAGACATTCCTTGGAATACCGGAGAAAGATATCAATCGATTTTTTGGCAGGATAAGTCATCTATAGTATATTTGTGGACATGTCTTCAAGATGACGTGAGAGAATTTGAAAAATTTAGGCTAAATGTTTTAAAACGCAATCCATTTCTATCCTTGCCATCCGTAACAGAAGAGGACGGCATCTAGTCTCAGTGAAGTAACACAGTCCTGAGTAAATAAGCTGCTTCATTTTTTTTTGGGGGGGGGGAGGGCTTCCGTGGGGCTCCTGAAGGCCAGTTGGGGTGGTATATTGCCTCAAGTTCGGTTTTGCACGGTTTTCAGTCCCCTGGCACTAGCTTGGGCACCCATCCCCGGTTTGAGGAGTACATGTAGGCATTAACCAACATAGAATCGGACACGGAACTCCTCACCTGACAACTCCTCCTGACGCAGAATTTGCTGAGTGAATTGCATAACAGGCATCGGCAGATCAGCCGGGTGAAGTCTGAGGGTCAACATCACCTCCCAAAGCCACTCATACAGCTGCTGCTCATAATTGGGTTGCATCATGCGATTATAAGATGCTGTGGCTATGAGTGCAACCTGTCTCAAAAGTCCGCTGTCTTCCTTGAATGCTTCATGAGCTATTCCTCCAGGCATGTTGGGCAGGCGTAAGGCCGAAACCTCTACCAGAGTAGCTGCTAGAGCTCTGTGCCAACACTGATGTAAGAACAACTGATCACTCTCTCCTGGCTAAGATAAATAAACAAACAAACATTAGGAGCTTATTGATTTACTAAACTCCTCGGAAAAGTAACCATTCAGACTGCAGACAGGAATAAATGGGTAAAACAGCAAGAGACAATACGGTGTTCTCAAAACGATCATTAAAACACTTAGTCAATAGCATTAGAGCCGAAATTAGGGCAGAAATGTCCTCAGCAGCAAGAGGGTCACCATGGCAACCGAGCCACAGCCAACCTCCAGGCACCTATCAACACAACACCGACCAACCGGTGTGTGGGATGAATACTTACCCAAAATGTAGGAGGGACGGAGGGAAACGAAGGAACCAAAGAAGCAAAGCAATTGAGCGAAAGCACACGGCAATGTCCCTACAAACCTCCCAAGAGCACCCCACATCTCATTGGTGAAACCCCTGTGTTGACGTGGGTTTAACCTTGCCTAAGTAACACTCAGCCTCATGAAAACTAGATTCAGTGATTTCCAATTGAACTTATTAAATAGCTATGCTCTGGACTGAAACGAAAATGCACAAGACTCAAAATGAAATAAAATGATTCACTTATATAGATAGTGTACTTGAGTACCAAGAATTGTTTTATCGCTTTATCTTTAATTGTCTTCCTTACCTCTCCAACATGTCCCCAGTTAAGGTTAGAAATAATGTAACGCGCCAGTTGATGTTCAGGAGATGAGAGGTCGGACTTCAGCAGCCACGACTTGATGCAGTCCATGTTCTTGTATGTTGGATGCCAAAGATGAACTGATAAACCACTGAACAAGTAAACACAAGCCTGAAAATAGAGAAAATATAAACAACCAACAAAGATCAATGCAAAGAAGAATGGTTAGTTTCCAAACTATTTAAAACACTAGTGACATACACTGTACAATGGCTACTGAACAAAGTTATTTCCTTCAGTTGCTGTAATTTTATGACAACGTCTAGATGGCGTTCCATAAAATGCACTAAGAGTATGAGGCAGAGTTAATTTCAAGTTCAACATCATTTTGCTTTTAGCCCCTCGATTGATAAGCAACAGTGTTCAAATCATTAACGAAATGATTTTCACTTCTCTGTTGTTCTTAATAACTTGACATCTTTAACGCTTTTCCCCATAATCAGCAACATGAATTACATTACAATATTCATATCAGTTTATTAAACAATTTGAAAATCATTTTGGTTGTTGGTATTTCGTCTTAGAGTTTTTCCCAGTAATTTGCTGGTTTGCTGCAGGAAAGAAACGTTTTGCAAAACTAAATACTTACTTTCCCAATAATTTCAATACTGGAACTGACGCTTTCAAGTAAAACTGATATCACAAAAGGATGTGTATTAGAAATGGTTCCAAGAAGGTGTTTTCCTGTTTTAGAGCATAATTCTCTGGTCTGACTTGCAATGAAGGAAACCTGCAAACGAGATGGAAAGAAACATGTCTTCGGTTTTCAAGTACACTCGTCGCAGAAAACAGTCCTGGCAACTGCTTGAGACTCCCAGAGTAAGTTCGAGTATTAGCTGGACATTGCAAAGACTTCTAAATTACGGCAACGTGCTGTACAAAAGACACTTGCCTTTGAAGGATTTTTTGTTAAAAACACTTGTCACATTACAAATAGCTAGCTACAATAATGACGTGTAATGAAATTTAATGTTATTGGGAATCTCGTATTATTTTTCAAACCTTGTAAACTTCTGTGGTGATTGCTTCAATTAATTCTCTTTCCTTTCCTTCATCTCTTGAGGTTGCAATGTTAGCAAATGTGGTCAGCAAAAATATTGCCTCGGACGGTGAAATTCTCGCAAGCTGATCAGTAAATTCCTCCTGCCGACCTGTGAACAGGAAGACCACCATAATTTATTCAACACGTTGCAACACTATCCCATTACGGTCACGCCACTCTCAATATTCGCTGTGCTTACTTACAATGCAACGACTTCACCCGGGGTCACCCGAGGTTTTTTAACCAGAGACAGATTCCTGAACAAAGAATTTCGACTTTGTGGTTTTTAAAGCCAATGATTTTAGCCAACTCGGTAATGGTATTATGGAAATATAGAACCAGATGGCTCTTACATTAAGAAATCTTTCAAAAATTACCTCAAAAGAAAAATTAAAAGATCACTTTTCGAAATTCTGACTTCAGAAGACTGTTATCTTGATATACGAAACATCACTCAAAACGCCAGGTTTTCCTAAATTGTATTATCTGAGTAATAAGTATAGTCTCAATTGTATCACTGCAGACTTATTCAGTGAGGTAAAGAGTGTTTTAAAATAATATACTTAATAGCTTTTTCTCCTAATATGGTACCATTTAATTTTCACTCATAAACTTTATATTATAATTTATACACTTGTACATTTATTTTCCAGTAAACTTGTCTACCTAGTTTCTTTAGTCAAGACATGACCCACCTACATTAGACCATCAAACCATATTTATTAGAAAATAAAGAACTGAAGAACACTTCGGCCTCCGGCCTCATCGCTTAAATCAGGTGATAATCCATGCGATTTCGCAGCATTATCACATGCGGGGCAAAATTACTGAATGCTGATTGGCTGAGACAGAGGGAATTTTTTCTTTATCACGAGGGCACTTTTGGTAATCAAGAGGGCATGATTACTTGATGCTGATTGGTTATAAGTTGCTTGGCAAAGAAGCGTTATTGTCGATAAATTTTTTTGCAACAATGAAGCCGTAATTAACTGAAATGTAATTCACTGTATTTTGAGAATACAATCTTCATTGAATCTATTGGTCAGTTACGCTTGTTTTGTGGCGGCATTGAAAGGGCTTCATCGCGCGGACATCGTGCGCGAATACAATTCCCTCAAAAAGTTTGCCCTTTATGTGATAAACAAGTAATCGCAAGTGCCCTCGGGCAATTAAGGATTAATTTCACTTGTATTTTCAAAGTTTTGCCCAAATTACCCTCTTCGCTTCGCGACTCGGGCAATTTTGGGAAACCTTTGAAAATACGCGTGAAATTAATCCTTAAGGTGGCTCAAAACAGTTTCCAGCGCTTTCCAAGACGTAGATTTTGATGGGCAATTATTACCACTCTTTATCAGTTGATGCTATAATCATGGTATCAAAAAACTGCCCAATCATTTGTGAATACGTTGGTATTATTTTCGTGACACTATAGATTACCATAGCAACACTGTTGCCTGCTAAAAACACCCTTAATTTCAGGTTTAAGCGCTTATATTTCAAAAACGGCACGGTGAAATTTTTTCTTATTGTAGAATTTTGATAACCAGGATGAGATGCAACTTTTGGCAAAGTTTAAATAAATTCCTTACATGGAGTTCAGAGCCACCTTAAATTTTCGAAAATTTAAGATGGCTCTAAACCCCATGTAAGGAATTTATTTGAACTTTGCCAAAAGTTGCATCTCATCCTGGTTATCAAAATTCTACAATAAGAAAAAATTTCACCGTGCCGTTTTTGAAATATAAGCGCTTAAACCTGAAATTAAGGGTGTTTTTAGCAGGCAACAGTGTTGCTATGGTAATCTATAGTGTCACGAAAATAATACCAACGTATTCACAAATGATTGGGCAGTTTTTTGATACCATGATTATAGCATCAACTGATAAAGAGTGGTAATAATTGCCCATCAAAATCTACGTCTTGGAAAGCGCTGGAAACTGTTTTGAGCCACCTTAACTGCCCTCGGGCCCATGCGATTAGTATATGTAATCGCATGGGCCCGAGGGCAATTAAGGATTAATTTCATGTGTATTTTCAAAGTTTTCCCAAAACTACCCGAGTCGCGAAGCGACGAGGGTAATTTGGGCAAAACTTTGAAAATACAAGTGAAATTAATCCTTAATTGCCCGAGGGCACTTGCGATTACTTGTTTATCACATAAACTGGGCAAAATTTTGTACAAAGGACAACTTTCAAGGTCTTGCCGTCGCGTAAACAGGTTTGCCGGTTGTCATTTTTTAAGAACGCCTACTATAATAGGAAGCAAAACACAGCAACTTGGTTCAATTCACTCAGAGTAATTTCTTTACAAAGAAAACTTTAAGCAATCTAATTTTATTCACCTGTTTTGCGAAGCTTGCAACGGCGTGAAACTACTTCATCGATCGATGGAAGACGTAAACAAGTGTCCAAACGAGCTCTAATAACTTCTTGAACCCAAAACTGTCCTTTCTACTGTGAAAACTTCACGTACCAACACAATTTACGCTGTTTTTACGGCGATAAGGTGAGCTGTAATACTAATAAGGCGACCCGAAGCAAACTTGACGAAGAAATTAGTTTTCAGTTTGGCGGCCATGAAGTTCTGTAATTCTATGCAGTTCGTGCAACACCAGCCGTTCCCACTGAAACTTTTTTCAGGCTGCGAATCAATCCATTTTTAGTCAGAAAAATAATTTTGCTTTTCCACCAAAAGACTGCGCTTTTTTGTAAGTCGATTCTCTTTCACGTTAAGATGAAATAACCGTGTTTCAAACTCAGAAGCGATGCGTTTCTGAAATTCCTTTTCAAAATCCGTTTGAAGCGGGAAACCAACTTAATGCAGGCGTGCTCAGCCAATCAGCATCAAGTAATCATGCCCTCTTGATTACCAAAAGTGCCCTCTGTCTCAGCCAATCAGCATTCAGTAATTTTGCCCCGTATGTGATAACATAAACTAATCGGCGATTTTACAATTACATGCTCAGTAACCTGGCCGGCGGTGACCTTGTTTTAATACAGACCTCACTTCTTTTCTCCTGTTAATTTTGTTCTTCTTATGTTAACTAATCTACATTTACAATAGAAAGCCAGAGGTTTGTATCAAAACAAGATCACCTCCAGTCCCGCTTCTACTCAAAGGCCAGGTCACTGAATGTACAACTGTAAAATGGGCTAATATAAACTGAATATCAATTTGCAAAACATACGAACACATTTTAGAAGCAGTAAGTGTTACTTCAACATGTTTCTACATCTCTCACATTCTTGAATTGAAGCGAACAGTGTTACCCATCTCATAACAACAGCTGCTGGAAAGGAGAACTTTTAAGAGCTGCAAATCAACGCAACTTTTACCAGGAATAGTTTTCATTGCACCTACTTTCTAAAATGTCCTTCCAGTTGTCCCTGTTTGACTCCTCTTGCTGAATACTTGCCACAGAATCAAGTTTAGAGGCATCCAAGTGAAGCGCTAAAAACAGCTTCCAAAGAGTTTCAGAAGATACGCTTTTAAATGGCATGTCAGCTAGAAACTGCCAAGCACCAAGTCTACGGGGGAAAGAAAATCAAACACCAGCAACCTACGATGTAGACATGTTTGCGTTACACAAGGAATGATACAGCCATCATAAACAACAGGGTTCCCGACTTTTCACTGACCAAACACCAATTTTCACTGACCATCCAAGGCAAATCCTTGGGCAATAAAGCCAGGAATGAAGCCACAAAAATCAATATTTATTTCTTTGCAGGGATTTTTTGAAACAGAAACACCATTACTACCAAGGAGTCCCCTTTCCAAACCAAACGGCTAGCCAAAAGTAGAATTCCCGACTTTTCACTGACTTTCAGGTAAAATGATCCGGTAGAAATTTCCTGACTTGATACACAATTCCCTGACTTTTCCCTGACATTGAAAAAAGTTGTTATCCCTGCCAGTGGCAACCTTGGCAACCTTGATAGTCAAGCTACAACAAGGAACAAAGGACCTATGACTCAATACTGCAACATGATCCACAAATTAAGTTTTTACTACTCAACTCAACTTTCTTTTCATCTTCAAAAAACAAGGCAAGTCAAATGAAGAAATAATTTCATACCTTATTATTGGACACCCCTTTACAGAGCATATTTATGGATGCGACCCTTCCAACTATAAGGACACACCAGAAAACAGAATCTGTATGTGCGAAAGTACCTGTGTGCAGATATGATCTGATGGGCAGCCCGAAGGAAGAACTGGTCAACTTCTACTTGAAGCCGCTGAAGTGAGTACTGATCACCTGTACGGACGGAATCTGGGACACCTGTGTCAGAATCTCTGCATACATTAACTCGCCAACTTCTGTAATCAGACCAGTGATCCAACACGTACTGTACAACCTGTCTGAAAAACGAATAATGCCGAATTACAAACATGAAGGCAATAGCTACTCTTCAAATTTATCCAAAACGTTTGCCGCTTGCTTTGCAGTTGGCATGTTTTGGATTTTACCTAAGCCCAAAAAGAACCACAACAATAAATTGCTGAAAATCATTGGCATGAATGAATGACACAATCCATTGAAAAGCTACAATGTAATAGATGTACCTCCTTAATTTCACATTTCCTGGTTAAGCTGTCCGTGAAGGTGGCTGATACACTTTGCTCATGTTACAATACAGCCCAAAGATAAAGTGACCAATGAACACGCAAAACACACGCACGTTTGAAAGCGCGTTATAGAACTACGCTTTCTTTCTCTTTTTTTCACTTTGGCTTTGATTCCAAATCATTTGCCTCTTAGTACACCAGGGTCACATTCTTCCCCCCAAAAAAATATTGATCTTTTGGAAGACAATCTGTGAATATACAGTTCCGGAAATTATCCACAGTTCCCCCATGGAAGGTTAATGGAAATTGCAAGGGGGATGAGGGGTGGGAGCTAAATTGGAATTTTTCAGAGGGGTGGAGGTGGAGTGCAAACCAAAAACCTTTCCATGAGAGGGGTATGGGTATTTTCTGTGAACACACAATGTTTCAACACTTTTGGACATGGACACTGGAATCTTTGAAGTAAGTTGATGTAAAACACCAAACACATTGCTAAAAAACGGTTGCATTTCAAAAGGCTAAAACAGAGAAATACCTGATGGCACGCCCCACTCTCTTGACAAATGCCCTGTAACGGAATTTCTCATAGGTGGAGAAGGCACATCCCATTACATACACAATACAAGATGCAAAGGCCAACATTCTCATTATGTCACGACTTGTGGTAAGTTCCACGTGGTAGTGCGATTCAGTTAAGCAATCATCTGAGCAAAGAAAGAGCAAGTAGGCAACATTAACAAATGATCGATTTGTTGGTGATGAGCGGATAATGGTTAAAGAACAATACTTGATTAAACCAACCGCAAATTTTCAGAAATTTCTTTCAAAGACAAATTTGGATTATTTCTGTGAGAACCCAACTCTAATTCCCAATGTTTTTTTTTAAACTTCTCAAGTAGTGAGACATCCAGTAACAAACATGTCATGCATTGTTAAACAGTAACTAACTCCTTACTCGGAATGTTGGGGTCCATTTTCAGAAGGTGCTTGAAAATAGCATCAAAAGGAAACTGAGAGAATACTGCAATAAGATCATTCTCTTGAATTAACATCCAGCTTGTCTCTGGGTCCTCGTCCTGAAAAGAAAGCAAGCCTCAAATGAATAATTGGTCTCAGGTGTATAACTATTATCTGCATACTGAAAATCAATCAGCTCTTCATTCAGGTTTACCAAGCACAACAACAGTGTTCGAGGGAAAAATGGGCAGTCAAGTGGATGACCTTGCTGCTCATGATGCCAAATGGCAGTCTGTTCACGGGCAAATCTGCATATAGTTAGAACTTGGATTACATTGCACCTGATTGCAACTACTGTACGAAGAACTAACCTCTAGTGACTCTCCATCTTCATCAACAATAGTCCAGCTTATTGTCCTTACAGCAGCAGCTGGTAAATATTTTAAGCTGTCAGATTTATTTAGAAAACTGTATGACACACATGGTGCCTGGTCAATCCCGAGTGGATAACAATAACATTACTGGACAAAAAGCAATCATCACAATAAAACGTACCCCAACAGAACATAAATAATTATTTTTCACCTGCCAGATGCGACTGCCCAATCAATACCATTAGTATGCAGTCAATCAATAACTGGAGCCTACATTTCTCAGCATCAGTCAGGCAGCTGTATGCACACAGAGAGGGTACAGTACATAACACAGCACACATCACATCAGTCAGGCAGCTGTATCCACACAGATAGGGTACAGTACATAACACAGCACACATCACATCAATCAGGCAGCTGTATCCACACAGAGAGGGTACAGTACATAACACGGCACACATCACATCAATCAGGCAGCTGTATGCACACAGATAGGGTACAGTACATAACACATCACACATCACATCAATCGGGCAGCTGTATGCACACAGATACGGTACAGTACATAACACGGCACACATCACATCAATTGGGCAGCTGTATGCACACAGATACGGTACAGTACATAACACGGCACACATCACATCAATTGGGCAGCTGTATGCACACAGATACGGTACAGTACATAACACGGCACACATCACATCAATTGGGCAGCTGTATGCACACAGATACGGTACAGTACATAACACATCACATCAATCAGGCAGCTGTATGCACACAGAGAGGGAGCAGTACATAACACATCACATCAATCAGGAAGCTGTATGCACACAGAGAGGGTACAGTACATAACACATCACACATCACATCAATCAGGAAGCTGTATGCACACAGATAGGGTACAGTACATAACACATCACACATCACATCAATCAGGAAGCTGTATGCACACAGATAGGGTACAGTACATAACACATCACACATCACATCAATCAGGAAGCTGTATGCACACAGATAGGGTACAGTACATAACACATCACACATCACATCAATCAGGAAGCTGTATGCACACAGATAGGGTACAGTACATAACACATCACACATCACATCAATCAGGAAGCTGTATGCACACAGATAGGGTACAGTACATAACACATCACACATATTACTGTTGTACCTTTATCTTGTTTTCCTGTTGAAAGTTTTTGTAGAAAACCCTCTCGTTCTCTGTAAGAAAGTGCAGTGCAATGTTTACATGTAAGTGAGAGCCCTGGGAAATGCTCAGTGACCTGGCCTATGAATGGCAGTGAGGTTGCCGGTGACCTTGTATTAATAGAGACCTCACTGATTTATCATATGAATCATCATGTTGTAATGTTAACTAGTCTGCATTATTTTACATAAGAAAAGCAGGAAGGTTTGGCCTGGCCTGCTTATTTATTGAAAATATTTAGTCACAATCATACAGTTTATCATTCTTTCAAATTTGAAACTCTCAAAAAATCATATTTCACAACTGAAAATTTGTCAACACATTCTAGAAACTTATATCCAACTCAAACCACTCACATAACTGCCGCAGACAGGACAACAGCAATTCCATAGCTAATCATAATAATTACTATGCATAATTAATTTCCTACTGACGGATCAATTTTACTATAGGTATTGTCAGCCGACATGGCGACCGATATGTCGACCGACATATTGGTCTATATGTCGGCTGATAGTCGGTCGATAGTCGCTTGATAGTCGGTCGGTATGTCGTCGGCTGTCGGCCAATAATAATTTGCGTGGTGGTTGACATGTCGACCGACTTGCGACCGACAGATGGAGTGTCGCGTCTTGGTGGAATATCAGTCAAGTGTCGATAGAATATCGGTCAAGTGTCAGTGGTCTATCGGCCGAGTGTTGGTAATCATTTTCAGAATGAGGGGCAATTTTCACGAGACTCTGGCGAAGTGATTTTTAGCTAGGATTATTTTCTTTGACGTTCTGTAGAAAGTTGAAGACGATTCATGCCTAAATTATAATATTCATTCTGGTGGCTATGTTTCGCTTGATTTGGTGGTTTCGTTTCAGTTGCTCCAGTTGTTTTGGCTGTCAGTCGGTGGTTTCGTTTCCGTTGTTTCGGTGGTTTTGTTTTGGACGTTTTGTTTCGCTCGTTTTGGTTGTTTCAGTCGTTTCGTTGTTTCTGGTTTTAGTCTATGCCCCGAAGAACAGCAGAAGTTTTATCCTGTTAAGATTTCCTTAAAACATGTCCATACAGTCGACAATAGGTAAAGTGCCATTGAAGCATCACTTATGTGTCAGTGAAGTATTGGTGAAGCATCGGCAAAGTGTCGACCGAGTGTCGGTGAATTGTCGGTCAAATATCGACCGACTGTCTACCGATATGTCGACCGACATATATCAGTCGACAGTCGGTCAATATGTCGACCAACTATCAACTGACTGTTGGCCGACTATCGACCGACTGTTGACCAACTATCGGTCGACTATCGGTCAACTATCGACCAACTATCGACCAACATGTCGGTCGACTGTCGACCCACTGTAGACCGACTATCAACCGACATGTCAGTCGCCATGTCGCCCGACACTACCTATAGTAAAATTGATCCCTACTGACAATAATTAACACTGTAATTTGTTCACCTGACAGGTCTCAAAACAGCAGCTAACGTTGCTACAAAATGATGCACAAGAGGATTGTCCCAGTAGTAAGGCTCATCAACAACATTGTATCCACGAGTTTTGAATTGTGGCACAGGGAACTGAATGAAGTGAGCAATTTTACTGGCGAACCCAGGTGGACATCGTAACATGTGATTTAACAAGAATACGAGATCTGCTAATGAGGCAACTCGAAGGAGGACAGCAACCTGTATAGTTAAAAAAAAATGGGTGTTACAGACTGAATACATGATCAATATGCGAAGTGAATTAGAACTACCCATTAGTTGTTAATAATTAACATACATGTGTGTTACAATTATTAGTGAAATTGGTCAAAGATATTTTGTAAGAATGATTACAGTGCGACCACTTGAACCGGGCCACTCCGAACAAAGTTAACCAATAAGAGCGTTAATTGAGAACAAAGGATGGCTTCTTTTTTTGTAAACGGGCCAATGAAACTCAAGAAAGCAAACAACGGTTTAACAACAAAAATTGGAAACCCAACAAAGTTGCGTAAGGTTGCAGACGTCTCAGGAAACTTGGTCAATTTTTGATTGGTTCGTTTCGATCCTATCTTTTGAAACCTTTTTTCGGCTTTTCAACGGTTTCAAACGGCTTCGGTAAATTATAAGATCTTGACGATGGCCTTTACCCACCGCGTTCAAGTTGAATCAAGTGGGGGGAATATATGATAATGGTCGTCGACTTTCGCAACTGCTACGAGAGCGTGTTTTAGACCTTCACCACGATGGAATGAGTCCACAGTTGATCGCAAATGAAGTAAAAAGTAGTCGACACTTTGTGCGAAACATTTTGAGGGACTATGATCAAAACAACTCGTCTATGCCCAAAATGAGAGAAACGCAACCTCGATCAAAACTCGGGGGAGATTTAATGCAATATGTAGAAAATGAAAAACTCTGCAAACCGTTTGAAACCGTTGAAAAGCCGAAAAAAGGTTTCAAAAGATAGGATCGAAACGAACCAATCAAAAATTGACCAAGTTTCCTGAGACATCTGCAACCTTACGCAACTTTGTTGGGTTTCCAATTTTTGTTGTTAAACCGTTGTTTGCTTTCTTGAGTTTCATTGGCCCGTTTACAAAAAAAGAAGCCATCCTTTGTTCTCAATTAACGCTCTTATTGGTTAACTTTGTTCGGAGTGGCCCGGTTCAAGTGGTCGCACTGTAATTATAAAATTGTTGCTATAGAAACTTCCCAACCCTCATATCTTGGAGACCCTAACTTGCACAGGCGAGCTGCCTGTAGATGTTTTTACAATTGAACAGGTTTGCATGATTTTTGAGTCACAACCATATTTGGTATGTCACATGACCAGAACAGAAAAAAGCCTAACACTGGTAAAACGATAAATAAAACAATAATAATGGTGCCGCTGGTTAACGATTGCTAAGGTGCAAAACTCTACATATTGTTCCTATGGGATTTATGATGTCAAGCACGCAAATTCATACCATTTCATCATTATTATAATTGCATTTGTGCACATTACAGCAATTGCTTACATAAGCTTGTAAAGAAGGCTTATTATCTCTGATTCACAAAAAAATCAGAACCACATATAATTTTCTCTAAGTTTTAGAGATTTTTCTCTCTGATGTGCAGTTGGGGCCTGGGGTAAGTTGCACATACACAATTATAACAATTTATAAATTTCACATGGTCACCTTCTCTCGTTTCACCGGTATAGTCTCAAAAACACTGAAAAAATAGTGTTTTACAAAATACAATCCAAAAAAATCCCTTGGCAACAACACTAAGTCTGTAGTTAAGTTAGTCCCCCATTAAGTTCAACTTCACCAGTCTTGCATCTACATTTCTAACAGAGGCAAGTACTACCAACAACAGCTTTGTACCAAAATTAATTACTTTAGTCCCTACAGACTATACAGTGTACCTTCCCTGCAGTAGGAAAGATTCATCTAAAACCCACAGACTTATTATATAAACATCCAAGGAAACTCTTGCATATTTCTTCATTTTCTAAATAAAATCTTGCTTCAAAAACCTTCCATTACAACAAGTCTGCTTTGCCAGGATTTTCAACATTTTAAGGTTTTGTCCAAAAAACTACTACATGTACATGTATAACACCAAAACAACCACCTTTGTCACATCACTTATTGTTGAAATGTATATGAAACTCAAAAGAAACAGCACAAACAGTTGGAGTAAATAACACGAACTGCATAATACCAGCTGCTCCATCCAGCCATTTAGGATTTTTACAAATTCCTCATCCTGAATTGGTTGCCGTACAAACATAAATAATACACTGATGCAGTCTCGTAACTTCTGGATTTCCTGTTGCAACTCCTGAGTCATGTCAGCCGGGCACAGTTCTGCAGAAATAAATAACATTGCTATTAAAATTTCACCACGTGCACACACGTATTTGTATTCCCTACATTTTGGTACTTAGGTGTGAAAATTTTTATATATGTACTTCCTGCAGCATTACTGAGCTCCCATTATCAGCGAACACCAAGAACAGATTAAGAACCTTGTAGTGTATTGGGACCCAATTTCCCCCCTGTATGGTGTAGTTTATTAAAACCCAGACCCTCTCGGTTATGCAGTCGAACACGAGTTATCATGGCGGAATAAAGCTATTGTTGTTGTTTGATGTACACTGTAATCTGGTTTAATCCTTATTACCGGTATCACCGACCAGTTTGGGACACAACAAACCCCCATATAATTGCATGGTATAGCAAACACCTTTGCACTATCGTGATATGAGATGCCATCCTTTCATGGCACCATCTCAGGAGGGTTACTCTGATTAATCACTACATGCTGCATTAAAAATATCTTGTTAGCTACAATCGTGGTCAAAAGTTGTTGGGAAAGTTGCGTGCATCACTTCACTTCACACCTATTTTGATTGTTCGAACTATTAGCTGTACTATTTGGGAAATGACATGCTCTTGTGGCCCCCCCTCCCCCATATTCAATGTTGGGGTTCTTCATGGGGTTGTTCATGCAAGAGAAGTCACCATTTTCTTCCCAGAAAATCCAACATTGATAATACCCCTTAACAATACCGGTAGATTATATTTATTTCTGGACAGAGCTGCAATATTCACCACTTGTGACAGCTAAAATGTAAAGGCTTTAGAACGGACTTTTAGCCAGACTTTGGAAACTGGCCATCTAAGAGGCATGTTTTCCCATAAAAGTACACGTATAAGAGATTAAATGAATTTCTTCTAAAGGATGCCTGGACACCCTTCTGGCTAAATCCTTGCTTCAGGAGTCACACAGGCCCTTGTCTTTGTAACCAGTTTGTAAAAAGCATGACGTCAGTCATCTGGAGGGGATGATCTTTCATTTACCTTGAAATTTGAGACAGTTTCCACTTACCTGTAACTAGAGAATCAGTTGAAACATTGCTTAAAACTGACGAGTTTTGCAGCAAGTCATAGATGTACATGTCAACATGGAGATGTGCAAGTTGACATGTGTATTTTTGCAAAGCAAGTGTCTAGAAGAACAAAACAAGAAAGAATTAAAACAAATATATGTTACAGGTTAAAATTGATCTCAGGTTATTTTTTATTTAACCTAGGTCAAAATGAAATTCCTTTGTCTTCTCATGAATAATTAGGATTAAGAGACAAAAGAATTTCATTTTGACCTAGGTTAAATAAAAAATAACCTGAGATAAATTTTAACCTGTAACATATATACCAACCAGAAGGTAATCTAAAATGGTTTATGTACATGTAGCCTTCTACATGTATGTACAAGCATCTCTTTTGCTACAACCACTTGCAAAATTGTTGAGACATCTGCAATCAAAAACATTTTGTTTTTCTCAAAAATGCTGCTGCTAAGAAATCTGTGAAATACAACACACAGCCCCTCCCTCTCCCCCTTTCAAAGTTGTTCCTCCAAGTTTCAAGCATGGTGTTGCACTGTTAGCAACTTTGACTTTGATAAGAGGGGGAGGGAGAGAGAAAGTGGAAGATAATGGAAACATTATTAAAGCCCAAATGAGGTACTACAGTACCTCAAGTATTTTTGGAACTCGTTGCAGCTATGAATTGCATTATTAAACCATTACCTCATGTAAAGCTTTCTGGAGTTTTTCCAACATGTTCTCAATTTCTTTTGGGACTGTGTGATTCAGCTCAACTTGCTGGTAGCTGTGATTATGTGTGACATTCACCTGATCAAGACATTTCCCCTGAAATAATACAAACAACTGTTTAAAACTTACAAATATAGCAATAGAACACAATCACTTACTGAAATCTTTTTTCTGTAGTCAAAATGATATTATAATAATTTCACATTAAAAAACAGTTTTACATTGCATGTTGCCATCAATTTTGCACTGAATCACAACCTAATCCTCAGCACTCCTGCTAGCATAGAAATACTTATGTATACATAATCATTTTATAAGGGTAGGAATACAGTATGTACATGAGTGGTTTAAATTTTTCCTGGCTTACATTTTTTTGAACCAGTTTTATTTTTATTTTCATTTATTCCAGTTAGATTATAGTAATGTATTTGACAGAAAGGGAAACAAAAATTAAACTGGTTCAAAAATTCTTAAACTGCTGAAACAAATTTGAACCACAAGATATGATGCTAAAAGATAACCTGACTTCAATAACAAGGTCAAAGGTTTCAACACCTCTCCATATTTGTTCTTACCAAACTCTATCACCAAACACCATGACAGCTGGTCATGAACATAGTAAAATTGATAGTGCGAGACTCCTATTTTTAAATTTTGTTGAAAGTACAATGAAAGTACCATCATTAGTGTCCTCATACCTGAGCTGTTACAGAAAAATCTTTTGTTATAAACACCTCTTCTTTCTTCTTTTCACACTCAGCAAGAACAATCTAAGATTGATGGAACAGTCAACCAACCAACCAATCAATCAATCAATCAATCAATCAACCAATCAATAAATCAATCAATCAATCAACCAATCAATAAATCAATCAATCAACCAACCAACTAAACAACCATACAATTCAAAAGAATAATCTTATGACAAATGGAAATTACTTGTATTTTATGTCAAATAATTATTTTTGGCAGGAGTGTGGGTATGGAGAACTTACTTAACAACAAAAATGAGGAATTGAATGACACCCATTTTAAGGTGTACAGAATGGTACATCAGAGACTTAGCAAGACTGCAAGACCATATATTGTTGTTTCGAATTCTGAAACAGAGACTTATTACGCATTTCTACAGACTGTATCAAGACTTAACTCTACAAAATGTAAGTACCAGATTCTACATGAAAGCACAGGAAATGTTGGGCTCATAAGACTTGAATCTCAAAAGAGACTAAAATCTCTAACAGAGTTAAAGATTGCTCAAATCTGAATCATTTAGCTTACATAGCTACAGTTGCTCTCATTCATTTTGTGTTGGTTGTTTTGTTGCTGATAACAGAAATAATTAATTTAAATCACTTGCTTTTAATTTCTTGCTTGTTGAATAAAATTTTCAGCTTCAAAAAATATCAGATACAGTTATTTATGAACCACCGAGATCCAATTTATCAGAACAAAGACTCCGAGATGGTTAATAATTTTAGAAAGCCAGAGATTCCAAGACTTTAACTTCACATGCTACAAATTTGAGACTCAGTCAATATTAATATTTTTCCCAAGATGCATAATTCCTGATAGACCATTATAAACCCCATTTTGGGAAAAAGCATCCACTTCTCAAAAATTAATACAGGAGTTTGGTGTCAAAAAAAAAAATCTGACTTCTTTCCATTAAAAGTAGTTTCCCCCAAAAACTAACGAAATGAACTTGATCTACTTAATCTTGATTAGCAAAGTTTAAATGAATTCCCATAAGCAACCACCGACCGGTTAGCTCAGTTGGTAGAGTTCCGGACTAACGTGTGGGTTCAAACCCCGGCCGGACCAACACTCAGGGTCTTAACTGAGGAGAAAGTGCTTCCTTTGTAATGACATCTGCAAATGGTTAGACTTTCTAGTCTTCTCGGATAAGGGCGATAAGCCAGAGGTCCCGTCTCACAACTCTCCACAATTAATTCTGTGGGACGTTAAAGAACCACTAGGGACATAACAAACCCTGGCTGTGACCACCCCTGGTGTTGACCTGTGTCTCGGGCCCGCAGTAATTGGCTTCACGCTGTTGCAGTGTCCCTGCCAGCTTGGCGAAGTTAATAAAAAAAATAATAAAATAAAAAAACCACAAACCTCATATTCCCTGACGGCCACAGCAAGAGCATTCCGTCCTCTGAAGTAAGTATTAACAAGCTCATAGAACTCATGGTCATCTTGTTTGCTTATCTGTTTAGGATGAAAAGAAATGAACATTGTAAATTATTGTTAAGTCAATTTAAGTTTAAGAGCTCCACAGGGCAAGCTAACAGCAATCATAATTTATTGGTTTTAAATATAATTATTAGATTTTACTATAAATGAGACAAACAACAAGGTTCTCAGTAGTAGCCGACAACCGGCGAATTCCGCCGCCTGTCAAGACAAAAGTCGCCGCCTGTGCTGGCTATGAAATTTTTCTTTGTGTGCCTCCGGGCTGAAGTTTAGCCACCTATAAGTATTTCTGGACCGTCTGACAAAAAAACTACTGAGAACCCTGAACAAGCAAAGTCAACATCAAAATAATAGTCATACTTGTCACTGCCTGTAGTTTGTCTGTCATCTACCCAGTTTTAGGTCACTACCGATAGTCCTTTTAAAGTCAACTGACCCAAACTGGCTTCCAGGGCATTTCCCCCCCCCCCCCCCTTACAGGGTTGTTACTCATTAGGATTAACATAGAAAAAAATCCCTGCAATTTCCCAGACTTTTCACTGACCGCAAACCAATTCTTATATTACTAACCATCCACGATGAATCCACAGAAAATGAAACCAGCAATGAAGACACAGAAATCAATTCATCTGCAGGAGTTTTTGAAATAGTATTACTTATGTTAAAAAGGAATCTCCCTCCGAAATCTAACAGCAAGCCAAAAGTAAAATTCCCTGTCTTTCCCTGACTTTCAGGTAGAATTATTAAGAATTTCCCTGATTTGATTATAAAATAATTTCCTGACTTTTCCCTGACCTTGAAAAAATCAGGAAAAAATCCATTTTTCCCTGATTGTTCCCTGATAATGGCAACCTTATCCTTGAGAACAAAATTGCCTCAAAATACACCTTCTGTGTAAACCAGTCACTGCTATTATGCAGGCCTTACATGCATGCAGTATTTAGTCCATACCCTGAGAAAATGCTCCACAAATTCTTCCATCTGTTCAAGGAGTGGGTTGAAGTAGAGAGTTTTCAAATGGTCCTCACTGAAGGCTTCAAGTGTCATTTTGTACTGTCTAATACTTGACACTAACGACAGAAAAAAAAAACATGTGCATGACTTCAAGTGAACAGATAAAAGGCTTGTTATTTAGGTTCCAAAATGATCCATTAAACATGTGACCACAAGGCATGACAATTTTGCAAGAATATGCATGTGCAACACCAAGCAAGAATTCTGTTGTCTTCATAACTCAATCAAGGATGCAGGCATGTACATATCAATTCTGTGTCACAGAGAAAATTGGGACTTTTACATTATTACCAGCATTGCTAAAACGCGGGTCGCAGGTCAAGGGTAAGGGTCAAGGGTGATAGTCACTATTTTGAACCAGGGGTTTACACATAATGGTTTTAGTAAATTCCAGGGCTCCCCGGTTGATACAATTTAGGTTTACAGTGGAACCTCGACATAACAATCCTCGATATAATGATATTCCCAGTATAACGGTGGATATAGCGATGATCGATATCACGATATTCCCGATATCTAGCAGGCCGAATGTAAAATCTTTCCCAATATGACGATGTTATCAGCACACAGTCACAATTTAAACAAAACACTGAATTTAATACAATAACATTGCAGTAATTGAGTAACCTCTAACGTTTCTGTTGACAGCTTTTCACGATTACTAAGAAAGTTGTATTGTTTTAAACCTCTTTATCCTATTTATCCTGGCTATTTTATTTCAATATTTCTCAGTTTCAGTATTTTTGACTCCATTTACAACGATATTTTCGGTTATTTTACGGCCATTTCGTAATATCGGGGGTTTCGATACAGCCATTTCTCGACATAACAATATAATGATATGCTAGTTGCTTGGCAACGGGCGAAAGGACAACTGAAAAGAAATCAGAGTCCCAGGCAGGAATCGAACCTACAACCTCCGTAACACCAGTCGGATGCTCTAACCACTGAGCTACAGGAACCCCTGGTGAGCTAGGTTGTTTATCTAGGTTCTTATACAAAGTGTCCCACTATGGTCTGTGGGCTCGACAATGTAAATGTGAATCAGACATGATAACGATTATTAATGATGGTAAGGTGTAATATGCTCGTGAGAATGATGATATGCTATGCAAGTTGCTTGGCAACAGGCAAAAGGACAACTGAAAAGAAATCAGATATCATCATTCTCACGGGCATATTACACCTTACCATCATTAACAATCATTGTCATGTCTGATCATAAGCCTTTGAAGATTGCAAAATATGAAGCAAAAAAAAAAACATGGCTGTTTCAGTGTACAAACACCCAGTGTTCACACCTTCCAGATTCATGCAACTACTGATTTCATTGTAATCAACACACAAAAAAAATAGATTTCCACACAGCCCCATACATACATGCAGTTCGTGAATCAAACTCTATTCGCTTTTGCAACAGGGTTATTAAGACAGTGATGCAAGTGTAATTAATATATGGAGCTGTGTGGAAATCTTTCCAAAACAAAATTACTGTAACATAAATACCTGCTTCCCTAGCTATAGAATCCAGTTTAGGGTACATGTGTGAGGATTTAACTTTCTCATCAGCAGCCACCTGTGACAAGTTTGCATTTCCAGCCTCTCCTTCACTCACTAAAACCTCTCCTGAAGTGTGTACTTTTGAGTTTTCAGTAACAGTTTCCGCCATAGTTTCATGTTTTTCTGGAATCTCTTGAACAGTGGCTGGTTCTGCCTCATTTGTTTTTGTAGAAACATCAGACAGAACCAGTATCTGGTTTTCATCAGTGGTTTGATTTTCAACAACAGATGATTTTTCTGGTTGAATTGAGTCATTCTGTAATTCATTTTCATAATCAATCTTGCTCTGTGATACATCAGTTGTAGGGTTAGTGCTTTCCTGATTTACCTCTCTCTGTGAATCAGAGGGCAGGTCATTTTCTTCCTTAGATAGTTCCTCGGAAATATTAGTCACTTCTCCTACGTTTGATGAAGTGCTTTCAGTAGAAAGCTCACTGGTTCCTTCAACATTCTTGGCTATTTCAGTGAGCTCTCCACTTGAGGCCGGACTTGTGGAAGGCAAGTCAGATTTAACTGAAGTGTCTCCTGTGGGTTCACAAGCATTTTCGTTTGACACTCCACACTTGTTTGTATTGTCTTCTCCTAGAAGATCACTGTCGGAAGCATCTAGATTAAATCAAGCAAAGACTCACATCAGCTTTAATTTACAAATCACACATCATCATTGAAAACAAGACTGAAGTAAGCTTAAAGATTAAGCTCTGAGCTGAGTTTCTCTTCAAAATAAAACAAGTAAGTTGTTAGTCAAGCGAAATGTTCACTCCAACCTTTCAAAGCCTCTGCAGCTTCGCCTCTCTCTGTAGTTCTTGAGGCTTGCTCCTTTGTCTTTTTCTTGTGTTTTCTTTTGGGTTTCACGGCTTCCATCGCATTTTTGACTCACCTGATTTACGTTTCAAAGGGGTCGCTCACTTCCAAATCGAGCATTATATCCCATGATTCCTAAAAAACCAACTTCCGGTTGAAAATCCAAAATGGCGCGTGGACTTTGGCGCCAATCCGCGCCAAACTTATAAAAATGGAGAAGTTAACAAAAATAATGAAATAAATTATCTCATTAAGGGTGTAAATATAACCCATTCGTTTCTTGCTATTAGAATTCATCACCGTTCCTTCGGTGAGATGATTTTTGGCTTGTTTTGTTGGTTGTTTTGGCAGTACCCTAAAGCTGAGCCTGCGATCTTTGTTGCCGGGGAACGGACGACGAATTGATTATCAATCCAGAATACAGAGAATCTCAAAATGGCGAGAAGTCATTGGTCGAAGTACAGGTTACTATTTTCGGTGTTGTTTTTACTCGTAACTCTGGAAGACAGTTGTCTTGGAGAAGCGAAGAGATCAGATCCAAAACAGAAGAAGGAAAAGGACAAGAAAATTGGCAAAGATGTATTGGATTACACAGAAGCCGACTTGTTCAAACTGCTCGACCAATGGGAGGTAAGCACATCATGTCGGTTTACTTGTCAGTTGATGTGCATTTGTTTTGCTGTATTTGCGGAACGAGATTAGGAAGAGAATCGATGTGATTCAGCGATTTGAATTTTTGCAATGTATGGTCGAAGTAAGAAGCAACGAAGGAGAAATGGATGCATGAGCTGATCCTTTATTAATACACGTACATGTCATGGTCATTCAATGTGAGGTCTCTGTGCAGAAAGTACTTTTACTGTTTTAGATGCAGTCGCATGCAAAACACCAAACACGCAGATCGGGGAGCGATAGATTGCATTAACCCCAGATAGTGGTTATCAACGTCAAACAGACTTTAGGTCCTTTAGTTCTGCTTGAGTGGCTGAAATGTGTGGTTGGTTGGCTCACAGTGGATCTACACGGTCTATAAATTATTTAATTTCATCCTGAATGCTGACACGATTGCTGTAGGCATAATTATGGTCCATATGGAATTTCCAGTCTGCCTTGTGATAAAAAGACCCATAGGGGATATGATGTGGGGCTGGAGTCGGACCTAAGCTTTCATCTAAATGCCAAAGAAAATTAGAACCTAATGGCTAATTTTTTTTTAATTCCAACTGCAAACTCTGTGAATGTTCTGAATCTGCTGCCATTATTCTTCATTGTGTGACAGGTTCCAACACTATGTTGCTTGATTCAGTGCTGCTTTCCCAAGAACGTCATACATATATGTCTCTGTGTACCAAAACAACACCAAACAAACCAACACATTGTCCTCTAGACTGGGATGTTGTTTGTTCTCTTAAATTTTACTTTGTTTAGTTATGTTGTGGTCTTCATGCACTAAACAATTACCTTGTTCTCCAAGTACTAAGTACTGAGTCGTACTGAGTATGTAAGTAAGTACTGAGTAATGCATTGTTTAAATTTGTGACAACTCCATTCGGGGACTGTAATCACTCACCCAACACAGAAATCCGGCGATTAATGTAGTTGTTTATTTCTACACCCACTGACCGCTACAACAGCTGTTCCTAGGGACTGTTAACGAGTTGAGAACATCTCTCAAGGGGAGAGGAGTAGGAAAAGGATTTCTGGTTTCGCTACAATTTCTGGCACCAGTAGGTACTGAACTACAGTATGTGTACATCAGGAGCAGGGTACAGGTAGATAGAGACAGCTGATGGTCTCTTTTTCCCCAGGATAATGATGAAGATATTGATGAAGATGACCGATTTGATGACAATGATCCACGAAAGCCAGCTGCACCAGGACCTGGCTTTGATCCAACACAGTTCAAAGGTGATCCAATAGCAATTATGAAATTAGCTAAGAAGGGTAAAGTGGTGATGCTGTTTGCAACTGTGGCTGGCTCTCCAACCAAGAAAGAAACAGAACAGATTACTGGAAGATGGCAGACAAGTCTGTTCAATGCACAGTTTCAAGTTGAAAGGTGATACATATCTGTGTTAATTGTTAATGTTTAAATAAAATTTATAATTGTCAATAAACTTAAAAAACTTCAGGGTTGCTAAAACATTAGGGAAATCACAAAGGCTTTCAATAGAAGCTGGTTCCCACCTGAGCTTCTGCAGCTGCAGGCTCGTAGCAGGGAAGGGGCTCAAGCCCCCCTTTCCCAGAATTTTTGGAAGTTGAGAAAAACAATTTATATTCACACTCCTCTGGACAGGACCTTCGTATGTAAGTTCCTCTTAATATTGTCCTTATTACTTACATTCTTAGGTATCCTGTGGCAGATAACCGAGTGCTGTTTATGATAAAGGATGGCAGCCTGGCCTGGGATATTAAGGACTTCTTAATAACCCAACCAGATTGTAAATTGGTTGAATTTGATAATCAGCAGTTTCCAGGAGCTGGAGCAAACGACAACTCAGCAAAGACAGAACTCTGACAGACTTAATTCATGTACACCTCAATATAGGAGATTTTAAAACAGGAATTTTCAACAAGTTTTCAAAAATGTTATCAGAAAGCTTTAGTCTCATATTGTGATTTCTTCTCTTCCTATGTCACCATATGCTGTGAAAATTTCTTGTAATAAGGTCTATTTGTTATCAAGATCACTGCACCAACCAGACCTTGTGATTATGAGCCAAACCATTTAGAAAAGAGCGTGCAAACTTTTTCTTGGTTACAAAATGTATGGACAGTAATGTTTGTAAATACAGTCAAACCCCTATCAAGTGGCCATCAATTCAATGGCCACCCCCCATTTGGGATTACCAGCCTTTGTTTTGGGAAATGAACCTGCATTCACCTCACTCTCTTCTCAAGGCCGAGGAAAGCTGTCACTATCCACTTCCCCGAAGGTGACCACTTAATAGGGGTTTACTGTACATAAAATCTAATTGGTTTTCAGCAAACCCACAAGGTCATAAAACTGTATAATTTCAAACATTTTATAATGTATTCCTGACCTGGTCACCATTAGCTATTAAAGGGTGAATGAGACCTTAAAGGGACTTGAGTTACAGGTACCCCTGAGAAACAGTTTTACTGTAAAATGCAAAAAACCATGAAAACTACAACTATTTCTGGAATATTTGTGTTGCAAAAGAAAGCCAATCAGATTGGTTGAAGAACAATGATTTAAACATTCCATTCTTAGTCCATTCAGTTTATACAATAGACCTCTTTAGCTTGTGTACTTTGTTTTCCTCATGTAGGCAAGACAAAATTTCAAAGAAACAGCTCTCCAGGGTAACATCACATGACCTACATTGGGGAAGCAAAATAAACAAGCTTAAAGTTCTATAATTTCATGAGTATACCTTCTGGTAAAAATTTCTAACTTTTCAGCAAGCTTGTAATATGTTGAATCAATAATTTATTTCCTCTTTGCACATGGAGGCATTGCAGCAATATCTTTTGTATGCTACTTTTTTAATAAAAAATACATAGTGGAAGTCATAATATTATTGTTCTGGTGTGGATTTTCATACCTAAGCCATAACTGCAAAATTTAATACAAGTAAGTTTGGCCATGCCAGGCAGAAAAAATGATATCCAAATTGTGCAGTTGTGCACATGATAACATGTTACACTGTAGGATCTCATATATTCACAGTAATTACAAAATTAGATCACTGGATAATGCAATTCTGGAGTTTTGATAGGCTAAGCCATCATGGTACATGAGCATTATACCATGCTCCACGATATGGCAACTGTATGCATCCACAATAGGGAAAGTAGGAAGTTTTTTCCATAATTTGTGGCTATTTTAAATGAAACCTAACATTATTCCACTCACGCTTGTCAGATACAAGATGATTATAGCCAACTCAGCACTACGTCTTGTTGGCTACATGTATCTACGGTCTTAAAACCAATGCACACTTGTGGGATGATAATCTTCATAAACATACGACATGAAGTAGCTGAATGCAACATTCCAGTTGCTCAGCCTGTGGACCACTTTGAAGTAACAAGTTTTTGTATTTTTCATACAAACAAAAAACAACCTCCACAGATCGATTTATCATGCCAAATTTACTAAACATGCGAGGTTTCTTAAGAATCTGTCAAACTGTGGAAATATGACACACCAAACCTGCAAATTTTTACAGAAAAATGTATGGTACGGGGCAAGTGGACTGCTTGCCCCCTGGGCAAGTTTAGTGTCTGATAGTTCCACAAGTTTGCGACAAATTCTTATGAAACCTCGCATATTTGGCATAACAAATCGATATATGGAGGTTGTTTTTTTGGTTTGTATGAAAAACATGAAAAATTGTTATTTTGCGTGACATCTTCAAAGTGGTCCATTCACTTTATGTTCCATTACCACTTTTCCATGTTGTTAACGATGCCTGCACGTTTCCAAAGGAATAGCTTTCTTTAGCTTCGTAATTTAAAATTTGACTTCGGCTCGACAGTTTAACTATAAGCTTAAATATACAAGCTTTGCAAAGTCCGAGAACGCTTTAAAGTGGTTAACATGATATTTCACCATGACAAATTCCACATATTTCGTAATACGACATGAACTATTGAAATGCAACCGATGACTACCAAGAGAATTCTGGAGCTCATGACCCAAATCGTATCGGTAATCTTCAAGATAATCAATGTAACGTGGCATATGATGGCCGCTCGGAGCCAAGTTTCGTACCAACACAAATCTATTTCAAGCCAAAACCCTCCGACAGGGACAATAAATTACAAAAGAATCAGCGACGAGAGATAGATTAAGCACAATGGAGGAGACTTTGGACTGCCATCTTTGAACCACGTGGCAAACGCTGTGAACTAAACAATAGCAATAAAGGTTATGAACACACCAGAGCTAGTAAATGTTGGCTATTGACTTTCGCAGATTTAAAAATGGTGGGACACAGCGAGAATAAGCCCCGTTGAGTTGAACATCAGTCTCAGATGCCAGCTTGCATAACTATGCTCCGACAAACCGCCTTCCTCTCGTCCAGCTCGGCTCGCGCTTCTTCGCTGAAAAGACTCGAGAAAAGCTTGCGACTTCACGACTGGCACTCTCTGCCTCAGGTCCGGGGACTTTCCCCAAAGCCAACAAAGCGTTGTTAAGAAGAGGGCTTAAGGTTTCACACGAAAAACGTGTTTTTCCAAAAGCTACTCTTCTCCGTATGTAGCTTCGTAGCAAGTCTTCACTGTGTCACACAACACTACCGCGTGGCAACGGAGATTTTATCTTTCACCGTAAGCCAATCAAACAGACTCTTACGTTCAACGTTCAAAAAACAACCAATTAGATCTTGTATTCTATCAAATCGCCTGGGTCACTGGCCAACCTCGTTCCCAGGGTCTTCTCCGTTCCGCCATTTTGAATCTCAAGAAAACGCTGGGTACGAGGTTGGTCACTGGCCGCTTTACTGGCCGCTCGGGCTACTGACAGGTAAGAATGTGACGAAACGGAGCCGATAGATTAAGAGATAATATGACAGTCAATCTAATAGAACACTTAACTGACTCAAACAATTCATCAAGAAATACTTTTTACTCGCCACAAAATATTTCGTATTGTAGTCGATGTCGGGCCTTATCTATTATCCCGGCATAGTAAATCGAACCCAATCGAACTAAATTTCAATCGAACTCAATCGAACGCAATCGAACTCAATCGGTGGATTGAGTTCGATTGAGTTCGGCAATCGAACGAAATCGAACTCACCGAAAAGAAAAAAAATCAATCGAACCCAATCGAACGTTCGATTTTCGAACTCGTGATTTATGTAAAACAGACGTTGAAAATCCATTACCAGATCTTAGAAGCTCGAGTTACTTCAGCCCTGAGTGTAGCGCACGTGTTTTTCGTAAACGAAGAAATTCCGCAGAAATGGCTTCACATGAGTTGTGGATCGTAAACTACAAATGTATAGTCAAAGGCTACCAGGAATGCCGCTTTGACGTTTTTTAGCTTTGTTTTGTTCTGTTCTGTTCTCTTAACTGCCGTGGACAGTTTATAATGTATACAGTTTATAGTATATACAGTTTGTGTTATTGAGTAAATAGTAAAAAAAGCGCAAGAAAAACTTGCTTTGACAGGCTTGCTTTGGGCTTGCTTTGTATAGGTTCACCAGAGCCAATCGAACTCAATCCATTTAATTGTGTTCGATTGAGTTCGGTTTCCGAACTCAATCGAACACAATCAGACGGATTGAGTTCGATTGAGTTCGATTTGTTCGATTGAATTCGATTTGTTCGGAAATCGAACTCACTGAAAGTGTGGTGTTCGATTTCGTTCGATTGCCGAACTCAATCGAACTCAATCCACGGATTGAGTTCGATTGAGTTCGATTGAGTTCGATTTTCGAACGTTCGATTTACTATGCCGGGCTATTATTAACAGCATAAGGCCAAGTAAAAAAAAAGTGTTTGTCGTCCGGATTTGTATAAAAAAGAGAGCGGGCGGGCGGTTTTTTTTTTTTTTTTGTTATTTATTATTTCCTATTGCATGCTTTCTTTAAAGACCCAGGGATACGTTGGAGCTCTTAGGTCAGATGGGCTCTTTTTTACAGTACAAGATGAGTGGAACATGAAGACAAACTTGTTACAAACCTTCGATTCCAGAATTAAGGTAACATGACCGGATGGTTTATTTGTCTGTTCCTCGGTTTCTCTCTGGCATGAAACATGCCCGTATTCCCGCAACGTTGCTGGCGCCTTTATCCTACTACAAAGTACAATCGCACGACGTCAAATTCAAAGCTGCTATCATTCGAAATTCCGTTTAATCAGGAGTGGTTAAGATGCCCTAGGGCCCGCGCTGATATTCTCTAGTTATTTGAATTAAGAAGTTTTTTCTGAAATCCATATCGGTTCAGGGATGGAAATAACCGCCGGTGATCGGTAATTACCGATCAAATTTCCCAGCCAAAAATAAAATAATATAGTAAAATTTCACAAGAATAAAATAAAAACGATAACTGGTCAAAGATAGCTGCTTATCACCTATCAATCTGTTTTCCCTTATTTCCATCTCTGTCGGTTGGAGGCAAGCGTCTCCCTGCAGTGCTCCCTGCTATTTTTTTTTTCTTTTTTCCTCCAAATTTGCAAAATACACAAAATGTTTTGAATTTTGGCTAGGGGTTTTCTGCAACCCAACAGAGGCCCTTCGGGACATGTGTCCAGCTCATCACCTAGCCTCTATCCAGCCCTGATATACGTCAGGGCAGACCACAACATGGGACTACGTGCCCTGTTACTCATACGTACGTACTCCACTACTCCAGTTTCGTTCAGTGTGTGGGTTCTTTCACGTCTCCTTCCAGTTTTACGTGTGGGGGTAAAGGAGACAACGCTGACGGCTTAACTGCTCAGTGACACGACCATCTGAAGTGAAGCAGATGTTAAGCACATAGCCAGCATGATCTTACCAAGCCTTTGCGATCCAGCCTGGGGTTTGAACCCACCCTCTCTCGCTCAACAGTCTGGAGCTCAACCAACTAAGCCAACCGAAGCAGTTAATAATACTAATAATAGTATGAATAATATGAATAATATTTTTTAAAATTAATAAATAATACCTTTATTTGCAATTATTCTTGGAAAACAAATACAGAAAGGCGATAAAAACTTGTATCTGATAAACGCTTCATAATTCTGTGGTTCATGCTAAAAAGTATCCATGAATAAAATCTTTCGAAATTGTTGATCAATGACATATACAAAATTACAAATCTTTATAATTATACTGACAAAAATTCTTGGAAAGCAATATATAGATGAAGTGTCTCCTTTAATTCTTGGACTTCTTTCTTAAATATATTTAGATTTTATTCTCGAGACGCGAAACTAAATAAAATAATACATTTTGCAAACAAATAAGAATTGTTTTTTCAAATCATTTGACTACTTTTATCGATTTAACGTTTTCATGATCTGGACTACAATTAAAAAGACTGACTTAAAATTTAAAATCGTATTTGGAAACAAAGCGTAAGTCCTATTTCCTATACCATTTCAAACAAGTGGAATAAATTTTGATACAAAAAAGGTCTCAAAGAATTTTTCAAATAGATTTTTAACAAAAAACCTTTTGAAAACTTTTTTATAACTACGTTACGTTTTTTACTATGTTGTAACCTCAAATGTTAACTGGTTACTCTACCATACTTAATTTCAGCTTTCATTTGCCTCTAAGTGTAGGATTGCCTCCGAGTGTGGGTGAGTGCCTCGAAAGCCCTCACGGTAGAGAATTATCCTTCAAACGTTCTCCTCACATACCTACGGATGAATGCTTTTCCGGTCCATTATCGTTTTCAAACATTCTTTTTGCAGTTGTCCTATCTCAGTGACGGTGGAGTGACGAATTCTTGTTTAATTTCACCACTGAGGAATACAGGGTTGTGCCTAAATCATGCTTTCCAGGAGGACAGCCAATGTTGGAGCAATGTTGGGGCAATGCAGGGCAATGTTAGAGTAATGTTAAGCTGTCCTTCTAGAGGGCATGATTTAGGCACAACCAGGAATTCCGTGGTCGTCCTCGGAGCAGCTTCCCCGACCCCTCCCTCTGCGCGGTCCCTGAGTCGACCAAATTCCTATACATTTACTGTAATTTTAGCCATGTTTGTGTCCAAATCAGAATAATGTCATGCAAACCGTGAAGGGAACTGAAGAAAAAAGTACTACTGGTCGCAATCTAAGCAAGGATTAGTTCACAGAAGACCTGATAAGATGAAAGGAGGCAAGGAGATCGACAAAGGCGAGGGTGTCTAACTTTCTCAATCGCTACAGCTTACAGAAACTATCGTTTTATGGAACATCTCTTCTTGAAACTCACGCTGTGATAACAGCATATTCTGAATATTTATTATGCATAAAGACATTCTGATGCCAGAGAAGCCTACTTACGTAAATTATAACTTTTCGTACTTCTGAAGTACGAAAAACTCGTTAAGGACATTTAAAGTAAATGGCAGTTCAGTTCAGTTCTTTATTTTTCTATTAAATATGGTTTACAAAAATTTGACATGCCCACAGGTATGCAGAACCACATGAAGTGAGTATATAACCCCCCCCCCCCCCTGGGGATACTCCCCTATATAAGCGATATAGGTATGTGCCACCCTAAAGGGTATGTTTTTTGAGCCGTTTTGGTCTGAAAACAGGTATAAATTTTGACCATTTTGTTCTTAAATCTTGGGTATTAGGGTATAAAGGGAGCCACGAGAGCGTACAAACGTACTTGTCTTTTCAAATCCAAATGTATAATAGAGAAATGTATGAATAAAAAATTAAGAAGTATATCATTTGAGCTGAATTTTACTTATTCTTGACTTCGGCACTGATACAAAGCTTAATTAAGCCACAACAAAGCCAGTGAGAATATTTGTAACTGCAACGTTTGTTTGGCATAAATTGTGTCATTTCATCAATCTACAAAGGAAATGGATTTCACAAACAGAACAGAAACAAAGCGATAAAATGTAATCACGCCCAAGAATAACCGAAGCCAGGTCTAAAATGACATGTTTTGGTGTGAAATAGGTTCAGGATTTGGAGAACCGGGTGGCACAGACCCCTACCCCAAGGAGTACCCGCCGGGCTAAACACTTTGCACAAATTCGTCCTCAACGAGCCCGAGTGTCTTGCGGCTTACATTTGCCCCACAACCGCAGGGTACGTCTTCTTATTGTTGAAATATAGGTCTAAAGCAGTGAAACCCAAACAAACCAGTGACGAAGAAAACGATCGAAAAAGATGTGAGAACAAAATGATAACGCGCTTCTTATTGTTTTGTTCGCTTCCTTTCCGTTTCGACTTCCCTACAATTTAGTTTTTTTTTAACCATGTCAGCTAACTCTATTTTTTGTTGATTGAGGCAATTGCCGAAGATCTACAGGCAATCACGGGCAGCCAACGTCTTGTTTCGCTAAAATATCTCAGGCTTGCCCGGAGGGCCTCAATTGCTCAGAAAATTGGATTCAACTGCAATAATTGTACCTGGACTTCATCATGGAAAAAATAGTTCTGGTCAGTAAGTCCAGGAATTTCCCAAACCTGGATTAGCTCGGAAATTTAGTGAACATTTCCATGTCCCGTAATTGAACTTTTCGCGGCAACTTGAACGTTAAGCTAAAGAATCTGAACCGATCATATTGCATGAATATAAGACACGTAAGTTTAAAAGGCCATAAAACGATCGAGAAACAAAACCTATTTGAGTCGGATCTTGTTTTGAAGCTAAGTGGTCTCGTCGGATGCCCTAGGCATTGTAGAATGAGCATATATCGTTACTACAATAAAAATGGTACAAGTTGACTGTAATCAGCTAATGAAACTGATTCTGGCAAAGAAAAGCTGATCGCGACTTAATTAAATCACACAACGACAAATTAAATGAAATATTAAATAAAGAAACTGACAAAAACTTGATGACAAAAACTGATGATGATGATGATATTAATGACTTATCGACAAGAGTGATGCCAACTGTGTACGTGTATTTTATGATATAATTATTTAAACATCGAGATCACCAGAGCAAAGATTATCAAATAGAAATTCGAAGGTGTTCCTGCATTGTGGAAGGAGCCCTTGGACTCCTGATTGAAGCCAGTGGTCCCACTGTTGCAGAGGTCCCCGACGCAGCAGTCGACATCGCAGTAAGTAGCTTTGATGACACCTCGCTCACGTTCTTTGATTGAGTCGTAACGGCAAAACTCGTTGTTGCACTTGGACTGTAATTGAAAGAAAATTACGATTAAGCCCGCAATACCCATAATTCGGTTTACACGAGCTTCCATAAGTTATAGAGTTTCAAGAAAAGAACGAAATTGTTTCTCAAAAGAACACTTTTGTTGGCATGCTAGAAACAGAATATTCTTTAAATGGGAAAAAGGGGTAGTTTCTAAAGAAACTGTAATGCGACGTTGGTGGGGGAGTTGTACACAAAAATTCAATTTTATTAAAGGAGTTGATAATGTAAATTGACCACCGTACAGGGATTCTAAAAGCTGACGTATAGTACAGTAGAGTTGACTGGAGTGGGGTAGAATAGAGTAGGGTGGAGAGGAGTGGAATGGAATAGAGTAGGATGGAGAGGAGTGGAGTGGAATAGAGTAGGGTGGAGAGGAGTGGAGTGGAATAGAGTAGGGTGGAGAGGGGTGAAGTGCAATAGAGTAGGGTGGAGTGGAGTGGAGTGGAACAGAGTAGGGTGGAGAGGAATGGAGTGGAATAGAGTAGGGTGGAGTGGAGTGGAGTGGAGTATAGTGAAGTAGAGTGGAGTGGAGTAGGGATTTCGTAGGGTAGGATAGGGTATGATTGGGTAGAATAAAGTTGGGTAAGCTTGTTTCCAGACTACACTAGACTGGAGTAGAGCACGGTAGGGTTGGGTGGGGTAAGACGGAATGGAAGGCATACCTTTTTCCAACAGGTCTTGGCAAACTCGTCAAACTGTTGGCCATTGTTATGCAACTTTGAAACTAACGCTGTTAGGCAAACAGCCGATTCATAAGAACTGCTAAAAGTAGGACATTCAACAACATAGCTGTTATTTAAGCAGTTATTCCAGGATTTCTGGGAATAGCACGTGTGGCACATCAAACAAAAACCTAAAAGAAGAGCAAAAAATGTCTTCTTTGATATAGATCAAGAGCAAGTTAACAGCACTGTAGATTAGCGCTAGAATTTTAAAGAGCGCGGAGCGTCCGACACAGGGGAGTCGCGAAGGAAGCAGTCTATTCCCTCCCACGCGCGTTATGTCGCCTCGCGCCTACGATACTTACTTCCTTGTTTTCAACTCCACTATTTGTTTCTCCTCTCCCAGCAAGAGCCAGGGGTTGCGCGATTCGCTCCTTCTTATTCTATACTAGAGGTAGGAAAATTTGTGACATTCATTTAAAGATTTTAATAAAGTTGTTCTAGAAAGCGCTGTCGGAAATAAAGCCTGAGATGGCTTTGCGACCATTTTACTCTTTTTTCAGGATACTAAGATTAATGCTTCGTCCCCGAGGACTACCGAATGTGTATGACGTAGAAAAGCGGCGATACAAAATACAACGGGGACTTGATTCTCTGAAGGAATCCCAAGCAGCATAGACATCGCATTTGACGAAAGCTAGACGTCTGTGAGAGGGCTCAGGTGTTCTGCCCTTTAAAGAAATCTCTGAAAAAATCTGTCTTTGAATTATTGAAAATAAATAAAACGAAGCTTCTAGAAATTCCTGTTTAAGCAAAAAGGGTAGAAGTCTTACATAGTTTCCTCGGTGTTGTCAAAAGAAGCGCAAGCCACTTAAAGATAGATGCTCTCATAATGCCGATATCACGGCGATATGTTTTCTCTCTTCTGGACATAATTAAAGCATCCGAGGCAAGGCGTTGCTATAGGAGAAGGCCATGTAATATTACAGAGATCCTATATTTAGCATGCATGGAAGTATTTGTTATTGGATCTGGCAAACGGGATAAACTTTCAATTTTTAGCGCGAATAATCCATACGACCATCTCATGGCTGAAGGTTTGTATTTCATAAGACGAGCTGAAACAAGTCCAGATAACGTAAAATGTGCTTGTTTGGTTACAACAACTTACGAAGACCTTTCCTTATTCTCGAACTTTTAAATATTTTAATAATACTTAACTATTTTCATTTTTTAAATACTTTGAAGAAAATCAAGTCGGTTTAAACTGGAAGTCAAACTGGAAGTCAAGAGTAACTTTAACGCTCAGCCGAAGATAACACACAGGAGGGTTTTACAGGATACGAAAGAGATACGGGCTGATTTAAAACTATCAACGTTAAAAGAAAAACGAAAAGGTTAAAGAATCGCAAGTAAACGTGAGAGTTGCTAGCTTTTTGTATATCTACAGCGTGTCAGGTCGTGTGTATGCAATATGATTTACCGAACATTTTCCGGGAATGAGTTGGGTTTAATTGTAAAACGGAACTCTCGCATGGAACGGAAATTGAAATACGTAACAAGCACAATCTTAATATCCTATCTCAGTGTTAAAAATTCACAGATATGGTACCTTCAGGCGACAATGCGACCAACAAAGTAGCGGAGAGGAGAACTGAATTCAAACCGATGGTCATCTTCATGATCTGAGTTTCCTGAAACACTCTATTGGCACCAAGAATGAGATCTTGACTCCACGATGGCTTAGGTCGAACTGAGTCGTTCAGGTCATTCTTTTTTGTAATATGTAGAGCTCTCACCGTGTGGCTTTGTGCCCTTACCAGACGTGTACGTGTTGTTCGAATTTGATCACCATTTCATTTCCGATTGTAATCAGTCCTAAAATTGCCAGACCAGGACATGGAGTCGTGGAACGCGGAGGAGGAGAGAGAGTTGTTCTTGTCGAAAGATTTTCGTATTGAAACAAGTATGTACCATCTATATATTTTCTCTCAAAGTAACGTCCTGTCTGGTTCATGTTTAATAATTTCCTACGTTCCTAAAGGTTACGCAAACGTTTAAGTCACTTCCGTGCCATTCCTTTTCGTTGTCGCAATTCCCCTCCAATCCAGATTTATGATATTGGTGTGTTGGCATCAGTTGCATGGCCTCTCCCTTTGTTTCGATCAGCGTGACAGCAAGGAGTTCGTCCTTTGAGTCAAGGACAACTGATTTTGAGTGGTTGCGAAAATCTAGTAGAAAGAGATAAACAATTCGATCTGTTTTGACAAAGAAAAGGGAAAGGGATTAATGACAGGACATAGCACACCGGAAACAATTAGGCCACTTGACGGCAACACCCAACTAAGTTTCAAATTATCTGGGTGCTTCAGCAATTTGGTAGGTCTTTTAGTCTCAGCAAGGCGGAATGAATTTCCTGTTTCCACAGGATTCATGTTTTCCTTATTTTGTCCTTGAATGATAGCAAGCACGCGAGAGCAAGGAAAAATCTACGACAGAAAAACAGTTGAAAAAGAACACCTTAATTACACAACAAGGTTCAGTTAGCAACCAAGCAGATGGTTATGCTAATTTTACATCACTCCCTTATGCCGATAAACAATCTGAGAGTTTGGGCGTTCCCAAACACGCCATCATTTAAAAGGCGAAGAAGAAACAAAACCGGCAAACTTGACTCATGCGAACTGCAAGTGATATCTAACTCATTTCAACTCTTTTAACAATTGTCACGACTTCAACATTTGCTACGGTGTTTCATTAAGACAAAAAGTGACTTGCAGCTTTGATAATCACCACGAGGGATAATTGTTACAGATTCGATCTGCGAAAATTTGCGAATAACCGCAAAAATAAACACCAGTAATAGTGAAAATTGCACCATGTGTTTTTGATAATCTTGGCAGGGCGTAGAACAATCGACGCAACTTTTAGGTCGCACCGTAAAGGTCAGAGGGGTTCATTATTGGTTCAGACGTTGCTCCGCAGTACTTTTAAAGGGCGAAAACATGAGCTTATATCAATATCACCATGTCTAGCATGTGTTTTCACAATCTTAGCCCTTTCAGTAACACGTGCAGATGGATAATATAGTTAAACCTTGAGGCAAATGTTAGAGGCTAACGCCAAGTAGTCAGTCGTGGTGGCGAGTCAGAAAACCTCATGGGATCACTGAAAAGGCCAAACAGCAAAACACGGGAATTTTCTGTTTTCGTCGTCTTTTACTGAATATTTAGTGAACCGACTGACGAAAAGTAGACGGCTTTTCACATAGCTAATTTGCTAACTGGAAGGGTTTTCCTTATCATCATCAAGATTGGTCCAGCGTGTCTTTATCTGTGAATGATGTATATGATGTATATGAAATAAATAATGTCTCTTTAATAATAATACAGAGATACTATCTTTTAGAATCCCTGGGGTGAGCACCTCACACCATGGCAGTCCGGACAGCTTTACGTTTATCACAGGGGGCCCACAAACTGTCTGACTGTATCTTTTATGACAATATCGAAAAAAATGATATTATCGTCGACATATTCACTCAGTTAGTCTAACGTTGCCTGGACGTTTAGGGGGGAAGGGGTAAGGCGAATCCATTTTGTGACTTTAGTGCGGGTATTTTTGGCCATAAGCAGACTGATCGATCCATTTTAATAATGAAGTTGACGTCATATTGAGAATGGCACACGTGATGTTATTATTCAGTAGGTTCTGGTTTTCTTGTTTGAACATCGAGATAGGAACCAAAATAGCCTGCGAGCAAGCTTCTCCCAAAGCACACGCCGAATTCTGGAACAGTTTGCCTGATAGCATCCGCTCATGTGACACTTTAAAGACTCTGTCTACCGTGACGCTTTGAGCGCGTTTGATGTTGTTTTGGAATCAAAGTGTGATTTTTTTTTTTTGTGAGAGAATGGCGAACGGCATATTACAGTCAAATGTTTTGACAGGAATGTTACAAGAAGACTGGCTTCTAACGGGACACAATTACAGGCGTGTGGTCCGTTCATGTTTTTAGTGTCTGAAGGATTTGAAACCTCTAATTTGATCGGCGTCGTGGAGGTGATGTTCAACGACACGATCGAAGATCGAAGAAAAAGCCGAGTTGGGATGAGAAAAACCAAGTAGGTCTTATCACAGGCGGCCCAGACGTTGTTTGTGATTTACATACGTCACAGTATTGCGTTAGGTTTTGACTAAATTCAACTTGCAGTCAAGGATTTAAATAAAAGAAGCTTACCTTAGTCTGCATTTGTGTTATTTTGAACTCTTTGTGGCAGCTGAGTCGTTCTAAAGTCGTTCTAAAGCCATTTTGACGATTTAAACTTTTCCAAGTTTGCTTTCCAGTAAAGAGAAACGAAAGGCTGGCGACATGGTCGGCCGACGGTTTGCACTCAAAGCTCCATAAATTCCATTAAAATGCTCGGAGCCCGCCAAAATTGCCTCACGGCAGCCGTCGACAATTCCTCTTTCTAGTTGCTTCGCCTCGGATTCCAAGGTTTATGTTATCCGCCCGAAAAACGCTCCTTTTCGAGCGCTGGCTGCCCATTTTTGCTTTGTCAAGATCCGTAACGAGTTATCCTGGCCACGGATTTCAAAATCGTTGGCTTTAGCGACCCCTCCGTAACGACAAAGTCGCCCTTAACCGTAGGGAGGCACAGGTCAATTTGCTGTATGCAAATTGCACCGTATTAGGGTTCCTCGCGGCTTCCAAATTTAGACAACATCGCCTAAACGGCTCCACCAATAGTAAAGGCAAAGTTGGCTGCCCGATTGAACTACGTTACGCGACTTTAGCGCTTAAAAGCACTGTTTCATTGAGCGATTTTAGCGCTCAGAAGAAATGTTATGTTGAGCACTTTTTGCCCTAAAGAAAAGCACTGTTTCTGAGCGATTTGAGCGCTTAAAAGCACTGTTTTATTGAGCGATTTTAGCGCTTAAAAACAGTTTTGCTGAGACCAACTGAGCGATTTTAGCGCTGAAAAGCACTGTTTTGCTGGGCAGAAATGGGAATGCCAAAATGTCTGAAAATTAATTCCACTAGAAAGTGCTCTCGAGTAGAACTGATCAACGAACAACAACAACGTGCAACTGTCTTGTTAGCACGGTAAAAATTAGCGCTGAACAATTATAAAAATAAAACGGCCAGTATATTTGACTAGTATTACTTCTCGGCAAGCGGTGAGTTTCCCGCCGTTTCCGGTGTAATTTCCCCAGGGACCCTAATACGGTGCAATTTGCATACAGCAAATTGACCTGTGCCTCTCTACGGTTGAGGGTGACTTTGTCGTTACGGAGGGGTCGCTAAGCCAACGATTTTGAAATCCGTGGCCAAGATAACTCGTTACGGATCTCGACAAAGCAAAAATGGGCAGCCAGCGCTCGAAAAGGAGCGTTTTTCGGGCGGATAACATAAACCTTGGAATCCGAGGCGAAGCAACTAGAAAGAGGAATTGTCGACGGCTGCCGTGAGGCAATTTTGGCGGGCTCCGAGCATTTTAATGGAATTTATGGAGCTTTGAGTGCAAACCGTCGGCCGACCATGTCGCCAGCCTTTCGTTTCTCTTTACTGGAAAGCAAACTTGGAAAAGTTTAAATCGTCAAAATGGCTTTAGAACGACTTTAGAACGACTCAGCTGCCACAAAGAGTTCAAAATAACACAAATGCAGACTAAGGTAAGCTTCTTTTATTTAAATCCTTGACTGCAAGTTGAATTTAGAGCGATTTTTGAACCATTTTCATACATTCTCTTAAATGGCGCAATACTGTGACGTATGTAAATCACAAACAACGTCTGGGCCGCCTGTGGTCTTATTGCACTGCAAATCCGCTTGTAAAACCAAGCAAAATAATCAGTTGTTTTATCGTGATAAAATTACCTCTCAATACTGCGAAATGACGATTTTGGTTGGTCCACTTCGCCAAATTCACCCCTTTTTTCTCTTATTGTGGCGCCTTTGAGAGCAGTTACGCTTGAATAGCCCGCCAAACAAGCTCATTTATTATGCGCAAGTGTCGCGCTCTTCTTAGTGATGCTCTTCCCCTGCGGTTCTCCGTTACCATTGCCATAGCTAACATATGTGTAATGTATCGCTACTTGTTTAACTTACCAAATATCTAATAAACGACCGATGCAGAACAAAATATCCTGATCTTAATTATAAAAGATAATCAAACTCCATATATATGCCAAACAATAAATGCTGACGAAACTGGATATAGATGTCTTGGATTTTGAGAGATTGAACAACGAGAGAAACCAATAACTCAGTATTTGGATTCGGTTGTTTACCATTTACATGGGAAAACCGGTTGGTCGACGGTTTGTACAAATGGTAAGCAAAAATCCTCAATGAAAAATTCCGTTCAGGACTGGCGTGTACATTTGTACATTCCCTACTAAATAACACGTGACACGCCACAAAATTGGAGTAGGGCTTGGAACTGGTGAAAATCGCAAATGGCAAACACATTTTCCGTTCTGAAATTCCGGCTGGAAATTTTGGACTATCGTTCAAGACGTTCCCAAAATTTTAGAAATTTTCCGGTCGGGAACACCAAAATAGCCTTACATTTACATTCCAACCGAAATTTTTTGGTAAATAGTAACGAAACCTTGGACGATGCGCGCGTTACATCTTGGTAGACAGAGAGTCTTCAAGTATATTTAAATCTAAGTTCAAGTCCTATCTTTTTGAAAAAGCCTTTTTTCTTAGTATTTTTAATTATTCCTCAATTTTGTAAGGCGCCTAGAGCATACCTGTATAGGCGCTATCAGGAGCATGGCTCCTGTTTTCACTCATGTGACTTTCAGCCATATTGGTTTACTGAAGCAAAAGAAGATATTTCGCCTTTTGAGCGTCAGCTTTCACGTGTAGTGTCACGTGACTTTTGATGTAAACAAACCCCGAAAGTTCGGACATTTGGGAAGGTCGGACAAGAAAGCATAGAGTGAAACGGTGTTGCGAGCGTACATAAAACATTGACTTCTTTTTGCGAGGGACTTGAATATGATGCAACCGAGGTACTAGCCAGTTCTACCTTTAGGGTTTCATGTGGGACGAGATGGTTCTACGCACCCAGATGTACAGAAATTACGTGGGTAAGTCCGGTTTCGCCCACGTTAGGAGTTCCATAGCAGGACGGAAACAACATGTATTCTTTGCATTACTTTGTTATTACCAATACCCTCATGTAAAATTGCCACACGTCAATTCAGTAATAAAGTGTAGTGAATGTGATTTAAGTGTGTAAATTACAAATCTTATATATTGCGTGGGACTTCAAAGTGATGCAACGGACACAATTGTCACTTTCACGGTTGTTGTGTGTCGCAGAAGATTTCAAATACCCGCTCACTGAAACTCCACGTTCCTGCAGATATTTTTTAAGTTCTACAACATTCATTGTGTGAAAGTCGCACATACTCCTCTGCTTCGACATTTCGACGGTCGATTGTAAAAGACGTGTTAGACATTCAAAGTCATGAGGCGCGATATAAAATTTACACACTTAAATCACATTCACTACACTTTATTACTGAAATGACGTGTGGCAAATACATGTTGTTTCCGTCCTGCTATGGAACTCCTAACGTGGGCGAAACCGGACTTACCCACGTAATTTCTGTACAACTGGGTGCGTAGAACCATCTCGTCCCACATGAAACCCTAAACGTAGAACTGGCTAGTGCCTCGGTTGCATCATATTCAAGTCCCACGCAAAAAGAAGTCAATGTTTTATGTACGCTCGCAACACCGTTTCACTCTATGCTTTCTTGTCCGACCTTCCCAAATGTCCGAACTTTCGGGGTTTGTTTACATCAATAGTCACGTGACACTACACGTGAAAGCTGACGCTCAAAAGGTGCATAAAAATAGGATGCAATTCCCAGAGGTTTAATTTGGGACACCAACATGGCGGCCGTTTCTTTGTTTTGGGACACCAACATGGCCGCCGTGACGTCATGTGAAAACACTCTATATAAGGATCGATTATTATTATTATTATCATTATTATTATACAACGAAAACAGTCTCTTTGCAGACCTTGAATAAACAAGTAAACAAAACCACATCCTATTTGTGTGGTAGACTCTTTTTCTTTACGTTAACAAAAAACTTACCGCAGATTTGAAAGGGTTCTTCTCAAAACGCACTTTCGTTCTCGGTTTAATTGTGCGACCAACCTCTTTGACAGTGTTCAAATCTAGCCTCAAAATCCTCCAATCACCCATTCGCTGTTACAGATGGCAAATACTAACTTTCCCGTTGTTATATCTCTTCACTCGTACCAGGGTCTATTTACAAATGAACTAATACACGTTTGTTGATCGCGAGGTAAGTCTGCACCAAAAGCGTTCCGTGGCATTTTTTTTGGGGGAGGGAGAGGGGGAAGCGAAATACCCTTGCTCGGATCGACTGCGTTCCCTTCCTCCCGCTTGTTTCTATCATGGGGATCGCGCTTCTCACCTCTGCTTCGCTCCTTTCTTAGATTTCTCACTCGTTCTGTTCTAGTCAATGACCCGTGCACAATCCCCTAACTCTTGGTGGGCACGTGAAGTCGAAAAGTCAACAGTTTTTGAGTTTTATCTTTATCACGTAAAAGACACATCGAAAGTATACCTGCTTGTACGTGTTCAGCTCAGTAACGTGCTTTGTTTTGAAAATAGAACAACTTGAATTTCAGATTTTTTCGCTTAAGATGGATACTGAGAAACGTGTCACGCACATAAAAAAGAACCATTCACCCTGTGTTTTCGAGGTCTGAACAGCCAAAATGATGAGAGGAGTGTGCATGTAAATGTTTGCAAGCTCAGCCAAAATAAACTCCAGATGTTGCCACTTGTTTCCGGCCGCCATGCTGGTGTACAGCTGAAGTACACCAACATAACGTATCCACATTAAACTCTATAATTCTAGGTAGTACATTTTGCCGAATCACTCGCGTACGGGATATTACGACACGTTGTTTAATTAAAACTCTTGTACAATATCTCATTTTCTTGACTTGATTTATGGAATAGTTGGTTATTTTATTTTTTTACTTGCGTGACGTGCCCACCAAGAATTGTAGTGACCGGTAACAATGCAACTACAACTAAAACACTACACACCAAGAGCGTTTGCTACTTAAGTTAATTGATTTCATATCTGGATACCTTTTTGTTCATACACTATTTTCTCTTTGATCCTAAATATTTGTGGAACAAACGATACATTTCCTACCCACTGTGGTAATATCTTTTTCCTTCTTTGTTAGTACTTAAAATATAAAGCAAAAACGAAAACGCGCACGAGTAAACAACGTAAGCATTCCTTTCAAAGATCGCCTCTTTCAATAAGCTGTTTAAGGCAAAAAAAAAAATTAAAACTTCTTCACGATATTTAACAGCTGCCCTGATAATATTGCCTAAGTATACCCCCTCCTTTTGTGTGCTCCCTCATTGAAAACGTGCTGTTTCTGATCCGTACGTTTTTTGTTTTGCATTAGTCCACGACGGTTGTAATAATTCATTTACTGTTTGAACAAAAAAAGGAAAACGGTCAAAGGCAGGCGTATTCAGAAACGAAGCCTGTGATCGGCTGAAGTCTGTCTAACAAAGAGAGCGACCCCGGGAATAGAACGCATTTTTGTTGACTTAAGACTCCGAGAATTCCACAGTGCACAGTTAAGTATTGCTTTTTCTCCAATAACAAGTAATTCACACCACGGACTCCAATGATCTCAAAGTGCCTCCAGGCACAGCCGGCCTTGGAGCCTTAGAAGCTACCCAAGGATTAGTATGTCCATGTGTGTTGTTACTTAAACTCTGTACTGATGCTGCTGAGTTTCTATTGGGTCCGAGTCTTGTCTCGACGACTTCTGAACGATCTCTGACTGTGACGGAAGCCCGTGAGTCTCTTTGTCCATTTGCAGTTCTGTTATGATTAGCATTCGAGGAATTACTATCACTTAAAGAGGGATTTGATGCTTGCCTCGAGGCAAACCTTCCCTGTTGTAACGTTACTCTAACCTGATCCAATACTGAATCAACATTCATAATCCCCGGATACGGGGGCAACCCCTCATCATCGTCATCGTGTTCGTCAGAAGACATATGATCCGCATGGCGCGAGTGTTGAGGTGTCAACTCTGCTCTAGCCAAGGGAGAAATGCCCCGTTGTAGGGACACCCTGGAGGTACTCTGTGGACTGCTAAATCCCCGCCGTGTGTTTAGAAGAGGCATTCCAATTGGTGTTCCCACCTTAGGAACAAGAGTCGGAGATGGAATAGGCCTGTTGAGTAGTCGGTGGGGTATTGTTGGTGTGGAGACTGGGGATCCCCTGCGTGGTGTCATTGCTGGAGTGTTGGCTAGTGATCCTTGGCAAGGCGTGGGTGGGTACAGCTCGGGGAAGCGCATCACTGTAGGTAAAAGAAGAGCACAGTCGTGTTACTTCATCCTCCTACGCAGACCTTCTTTTGGTTCGTCACGCAATCTTTCGTCCCCAAAGATGGCCTGCGTAGGATGCTAGATTACTTTGTTGCATAGATAATTTCTCGTCACGCAATCTTTCTTCCCCAAAGAAGGCCTGCGTAGGATGCTAGGTTACTTTGTTACATAAATAATTTCTTATTTCCAGTCGAGGGGAACTTAACGTCCGGTTCAGCCGAATGAAACCCAAGTGAACACCAAGATTTTCTGGAAAATTTCAGGAACAAATGGCATTCTTCGTGGGTACGCCAAGCTTCCACTTTTACTAAATTTTCATTTGGCTTCTCGCGCCATCACGTAAGTCTTTTGCTATATACACTAATGTAATAATTGCAACTTGGGAATTGAAAGAGGGACTCTTCGCCTTGATTGAAAACGTCTTTCTATTTGACGGGGAACGTTTGCTGGTACTGAATCACACAGAACATTCCAACTGAACGAAAAGAGCCACTGGTTCGCTTTTAGTGTCGAATTCTTCTCAAGGATGTTTAGATTCTTTTTTACTCATGACCGATTTATTTCAACCAAAATCTCAGTTGTAAATGATTCAAACTCAGGATCCTTGTGTTGACTAGGTGAGGCACGATTTCAAGATTTCAAGTCCAGGACATGACATGGATTGACTTCTCGACAACCTGAGTGATGGTTGAGTCAAGTGATTTTTGTAACGTCAGTACATGGTTTCAGTACTCCCGTTATTGACCTGATTGGTCAACAAAGTCGCTATGTTATTGGTCGACCAAAAATATTGCGGCGATTGCGCTTCACTTCGCCACAAGCTACACTGCAGAATACCCCGTCACTTATTTGCATGAGAATAGCATGTATTGTTGTCTGTTTCGTTCTTCAAACAATGCCGCTACAAGAAGACAATAGAGCGTTTTCACATGACGTCACTGCGGCCATGTTGGTGTTCCAAGACAAAGGAATGGTGGCCATATTGGTGTACCAAGCTAACCCTCTGGGAATTGAACTCTATTTTAATGCAAATACTTTCTTTTGTTTCATTAAACCAACATGGCCGCTGGTCACGTGAGTGAAAACGCTCTATAGTCCATTTTACAGTTGTATGATGAGTGACCTGGCCTTTGAATAAAAGCGAGGCTGGGGGTGACCTTGTTTTGATAAAAACCTCTCTGTCTCATGTAAATGCAGACTAGTTACCATAACAACAACATGATTTACATGGGAAAAGCAGTGAGGTCTGTATCAAAACAAGGTCAACTCCAGTCTCACTTCTACCCAAAGGCCAGGTCACCGACCTCATAACTGTAAAATGGCCTATTGGCCGTTTTCACACTAGAGACGAACAAATCGTCTGGACGGACAAATCGTCTGACAATTTGTTCATCTGATGTGAATTTAGGTCGTACTTTAGTCGACTTGTTCGTCTCGACGGGCAAATCGTCTTGGAAAAATCGTCTCTCCAGACGGACAAATATCAGACGATTTGTTCGTCGAAAAATTTTTTCGTCCCGTTTGCACATCAGACGATTTGTTCGTCTGAGACGATTTGTTCGTCCTCTAGTGTGAAAACGGCCAATAGGGAGCTTAAGCAACGGCGACGACGACGGCAGCGAAAAGGGCATTTCAAAATATAACTTCGTTTTCGTAACTCTTTCGCGATTATTCCAATTTGTTAAACGTGATAAATGCTGGCGAGCTGTCCAGGGTCTAAATTACTGTGAACGGTGTTAAAGCAAAGAAAACGAAAGAAAAAACTTGCCGTTATGAGCTCACGTTCTCGAGAAAACCTAAAATTTGGTCATTTCAAGTCGTTGTTTTGCAGTGGACGGCAAAGAAATGTACCAAAATGTAAAACGCACGTGCAGAGTATTGTTTTTGCTCATTAAGTCTATTGTTTTGTGGCGTTCTCGTTGCCGTCGTCGTCGTCGTTGCTTAAGCTCCCTAATAGTGTTGAGAAAAAAAGTGGAAAACATTGGTCAAGAACACGATCATACAAGGAAACAAATGCATTATTGTATCTGGGCAAACTTTTTGTTGCAGAAATAAAAACATGGTGTCTTCTTGTTGGTTATGGTTTGTTAGTTTTTATCAGTTTTAAAGTATAAAATACAATGAATCAGTGTAGGCTTTCATTGCTGAAAACAAGGAAACCCAAGCTTACCATCATCGTACGTAGGTGGAGCATTCTGCTGAAAGACATCGTTGACAGAGAGAGATACAGAATGACGGTTGCTGCGGGTTAAACTGCCATGACGACGCTCCCTTAACCTCCTTCTGGTGTGACTGTACGTAATGATTGACAGTATAGCAAAAATTGCTGCACATGCCACGCCTATTACAATCCCAGTGTAGTGCCGACTGAAATCTGTCTTGTCATCCTCCGGTTCCTTGCCAACTATGAAGCAGAAAGAACATTGCTGTCAACTCACTGTTTTTTTTTATTCTATCTTTAGGTAAAAACAATACCATTACTAAGTCCCGTCCGCTCCTACGAAGAGCAATGGGCCAACAGAAGACGACACAACGTTTGAGCCTGTGTGAGCCCAGTATCCATCATCAGTTCAGAGATGTTTGCAACTTGTAGGGTTATCAGAAATTTTTGAAGTAGACTTTATCATTGAAGTAAATGTAGATGGCTATTTTGCCATCATAAGAGCAGGGAACAGGATAGTGGTGAGAGCGCTCGCCTTCCACCAATGTGTCCCGGGTTCGATTCCCGCACTCGGCGTCATAACTGGGCTGAGTTTGTTGGTTCTCTTCTCTGCTCCGAGGGGTTTTTCTCCGGGAACTCCAATTTCCCCTCTCCTCAAAAACCAACATTAGATTTAATTTACAGATTGTTTGATCTACAGTCTCCCCAATTAGTAGAGCACTCGTGTTCAGCTAGAGCGATTTGAGACTTAAATAAAGTTATTATTATTATTATTAATATGATTATTATATTAAACCAGGAATTATGAATCAGAGGAATATCTCAGCAGAGTAGCTGAACAGGAACACGACGTTAGTGGTTATAAATTTCGCCAGCTGCCAGCTACTTTTGACAACTCTGCAACTAATGGAAACTATACTTTTTGTAATATATTTAGGTTAAAACGCTTTGTTATTTCTTTGCGACTGCGTACACTGTACGCCTTTGAATTGACGTCTGTAAGAGATTTTCACTCATTAAGATGTTTTATCCACAGTTCACGGATATGATTATTTTCATAATTCCACATTACCCTTCAAACCCTAATATCAGCATGTGCATTCTAGGAAATTGGTCGTTTCGCTTGCAAGTCGTTTCGCCTACACGTCGATTCGTCCACATTGAAGTCGATTCCCCTACAAATGTAAAGTCGATTCACCTATAGGCGAATCGACTTGTGGACGAAACGACTTTCAGGCGAAACGACCGACATTCACATTCTCCGTATTGTTCTTCATATATCTTGTATGGTAACGTGCAGGGGCAACCAATGAACCAAATCAACCAGAAGCTGTAAAAAGACATTTTTAAGTACCTTACGGTGTTTGAAGACTGTTTTTAGTGATGTTTCCATTAGCTACTAGACGAATTTGATCTATTCGGATTTCTTAGCTGAAATTTTAATAGCCTGAAATTTTGGGAAAAAACTCTTTCTTTGAGAAATTGCTAGCTGAAGTGAACTATCAAGGAACTTTCAAGCGAACTATTTGCTTTTCGAAAATGCTAGCTGACGTTTTTGACTGCCAAAAACAGCAAACATGACCCTTCCGAAAACGTTCATCTTAGGGGCTATTATTTCCCATTGTGAATCTTTTAGGCCATGTTTCATTTACGAAAATCCGAGTGCACTCTTTGATCGACGCCGAAAACCTAAGGTGAACTACTCTCCACCGAACAGATATCTACTGAAACTTGTCGCTGGGTGCCCCTGATGATGAGGAGAATTTGATAAACAATCAAGACCTTTGTCACTTGTTGATCACATCCTTTTTTCTCATAACCTTTACGTTTGACTGAGCTTAGTGTTCCCATAAGGAAAAATTTAACATTGGCCACTCTTAGAGGTAAAAGGGTCGGTTAAAAACAAACAACATAGTTACCATCTATCAAGCTAGTACTGTAACTAGCAGTAAAACCAGAAGCTGAATGATTCTTGTCACTCACAAATTCCACTCTCAAACTATTTCCAGAGGAGGAGATTTCACCTTCCACATCAGACGAATCACCGCACACTGCCAATAGTCTACTGGACCAGCTGTTTATGCCATCAAAGACGATCACATAATCTGGGCATTTAGGCCATGGTCGTCTATATGAATCCTCCAAACGAAATGTGCTGTTGATAAGAGGCATGACAGTTTGTTGAGAAACGTGTGACTGTTGACAAAATCTATACTGAAAAGGGTGAACACTAAGTATGCACAAAAACGGTCACTTTTTCTTCTGCTTAGATTTGTTGTCACATATTAAAACACCTCTTTGGTATGTAAACTGTAACTTATCCCCGTAACAACGACAAAGTTATTTTCTTCCAAGACTAACAGGACATCAACAGAGTTTGAACCATTGAACTTGCAATAATGGTGCGACGCTCTAACCAACTGAGCTATGAAGCCACTGACATTGGGAGCAGGTCAATTGTACACTGTAGGTTCATGTGTTCCTGTGAAAGAGGTGGATATGAATGATGTATCTGAAATAAATCATATATGGACTGCAGAAATGAAATAAAATAAAGGATGATCCCCGCATTTGTGACTTCAATGGACTTCAACAGGGTTTGAACCTGACCTTGTGATACCAATACAAACACACTGCCAAATGGAATTGTCTTAGATAATTAAATTTTGTTAAACACCAATCCAAACGAGCTGAGTAGGACAGAATTCCAGCTGATGGTAAAATGCCCATACACCAGGAAAATCCTGTGAACTCTAAGCACTTGCAAACCCCTAGTAATGGAAAACAAAGACTCTGGGTACAGATTTGAAAAACCACAGACTTACCTAAATTTCAAAACAATGAAGTATCCACTAGGAACTTTTATCTCCCACACACACTTGGCATTATGGGGATAACCGGCTGGGTACCCTGGGGACGAGAATGTTCCTGACAAGGTGTTCATGAATACTCCACATCCAGCTGCCAATCAAAAGTATGGGAGAACGTTAGATCGCAAGATAAACATGTTTTAACATCTTTTGTTTTCATTAAGGAGCACATTAACCCTTTACACACTGAGTGATCAGCATCAAATTTCTCCTTGTCATATCAATGCTTTATAGAACAGAATGGTTATGAGAATTAAGGACAGGATCACACAAGATGAATTTGCTTGATATTTGAACATGTTCTCCCCACTACTTCCATAGGATTTGTATGGGAGCAACAAATGAGAATTAAAATTTTGATCTCAAGCCTTAAAGGTTTAATACGAAAAGCACCAGTATGTTACATCTGGTCTAAAAAGCAACAACTATACTTTGAAAGAGAAATAAAACTTACAATAATTATTATTATAATTATAGTACAAGTATAGTATATACCACACAAGTGAATAGTGCTTTTCACGTGTTCTGAATGGTTAACTCGGAGGTGATTAGCAAAGTACTATTCACCTCTGAGCAACCAAAGAGAAAGAAAATGACCTCCCCTTTCAGTTTTCCGCAGAGGAAATTATTTGAATAAATGCTAGTTAGTCAGCCTGTGTGGTATATACTAAAACAATTATTCACCTCAGTGTTGGTGAATGTGGTGGATATTTAAATTGCCGCTTTGTGGTTCGGTAAACATCCGACACTATTCACCTCCACTTCGGTGAATAATTGTTAATTATTAACTACTGGCATAATGCTTATGCATGTGATTTCAAGCAGTCAAATGACAACTGAGAACTTACATGGTGCAGATGTTTTTCTGCAGTCCACTGGAGCTGTTAAAAAGGAAAATCGCAAGAAATAATAAGTACTTAACACTTTGAGCCCTAACACTGACCAGAACCTACTTTCTCCTTATGCTACCATCATTTCAGCCAACACACTGGTTATGAGAATAAAGGCAATGATCTTCAAACAATTAAAGTCTTGATATTTAACCAAATTCTCTGAAGTAGTACAGTAAAAAAAATGTGAGAAGATCAATTAAGAGAATATGCATGTTGATATCAGGGCTTAAAGTGTTCAAACTCTACTAAAGTCCAACCCTAAAGGGGAACATGTAGACATGTTAGGTCCTATCCACAGAGTAGATTTTTGCAAATGAAAGAAAAAAAGCCAATCAAAAGAGAGACATGCAGTTTCCTGGATTGAAAAGCCACCACAGATAAAAGTTACTGTAATGAATACAACTCTCCTCCAAAGAATGAATTGTCACCGAACTAGGAAATACATGTATAGTGTGCACTAATGATAAGCCCATAATCTGAAATATGAATCTGAAGTATGAAGGGCAAGTTCAAAAATTCCTCTGTACGCAGTGTTTGGAGCTACTGTAACACAAAATAGGCTTTGTGTGTATTGTAGAACATGATACTATGGAGAAATGCCAAGAAATGAAAAATCTAGACACTAGTTTCCAACAATGTTGAACATTTTAAAGAAAACAAACTCAGGAAATCTCACCATTTAAAAAATTGCAAATTATAATATTATTATTGTCACAAGTTTCCAATAAAGCTGGCATTTCTGGCAGTTAAGATGATTTGAGAGTCAGTCTGAGATCTGACTTTTGGGGATTAAATGAGCATCTACGTTTTCAAAGCTATGCACTCCAGGGAATTTTTGTTTCGAAAACATCACTTTCATGGCCACCTGTTAGCCAACAGCCCTGGGAGAGGAACACCACCAACAAAATACAGGTAGAACTACACTAAGAATTCTAAAGTTGTAAAAGGATTCTTGACAAACCAAATACAAGATCATTTGGGATTTCAATATCAGCCCTGAAAATTTCAATCAGACTATGAGTTGTGACTTACCCTTTAACACCCAATTCTCCTTTCTAGCTAATATACAGTTCCTTGTACACTAGTTAAGAGAATTTGGGGTTATATTAAGATAACACCCTCTGGCTGATAAATTTGTCTATTCTTATCACCTGTCTGCTGGACAGTGTATTGGTATCATAAGGAGAAATTATAAGCTAATCACTTCTAGGAGTTCAAGGGTTAAGCCACATGTAGTTACAGTCTGACAAGGATCATGTACACAAGGCTGTACTCTAAGAAAAGTAGTTGGGCGCCCAAACCTCTAAACCCTTGAAATCCAGGGTGCCCAGCATATAAGTTTGGTGCAAAAACTAATATTTCCTGGTCGCCCGATGGCAAAAGTAAGTTGCCAGGGGCGACCGGGCGCCGCTAGAGCACAGCCCTGTGTACATGTTTTCTACCAATGCAGGGCTTTCAAAAAAGCTGGCTAGCACCTGAGCTCCAGCAGCTGTGAGCCATTGAGTCAGCAGCTACTTGGCCATGTTGGTTAACAAAATACTTGAAAACTACAACTTTTAAAATGGCTGTTTTGATTGCTACAGCCAATTTCTATCACACGGGTATACACCTGTTACGAATCGTATTGAAAGCCCTGGCAAAACATTTTTTAGAACTGATAACAATACATACGATGATTGTTCATGAAACATCTCTTCTTCACAACTGTGACTTCCTGTTGACTCAAAGCCCTGTCGTAGATCTGGATACAAGAAATTCTTCCCTCAAAACTATCACCTTTCCCATGTCCACTGCCCACTTGGATATCTCTGTGAGTCCTTAACTCTCGCTTTCCTATGTTTGTCTGCTGGACGGCATTGCCATCTAACCACAATGTTGCAGAACCACTGTTGTGGTCATACGATGCTCCAATGTATAGCCACTTCCCTTCAAGATTAATAGCATCATTGGTAAGAGAGGCAAGCGACTCTCCACTGCGTTCTACAAATATTGCAGAAATAGAATTAATCCTGGATGTGCGAATTTCCACAGAATTTGTCTTTTCTGTTTGAATCTCATCATCTCTGTTACTATCTAAGTACTGTATGATGGATCCCGGGTGACCTGTCTGAAATATCCAAACTAAAATTGTGATAGAATTCTTGGTATCCAGATGTTGGCTTCCTGGTATGTTGATATAACTTGTACCAATCCCAGCAAACTTGTAAGCAGTATTTGCTTCACCAGATGGGCCAGCCACTAGTTCAACATCCTGTGCTGTACCACCAAGATTGCCATAGCAACTGGCATCAGCTGTTTTATAAACGTTATTGAATGGATACAATCCCACGGGATAAGGCGGCACACCTGTGGGTAAATGGGCATAAACAAACAGTTTAAAAAACATCATTTGAAAATAATAGATGTCTTTAAACAAGAACTTAGACAGAAATAAAGGAAAATTAGCATGAGGAATCTAGCTTGCCCATACAGAGTGGCTGAAATTTTACCTTATTTCTAAATCAGGAGCCACCAAGGAAATTATTACTCCCCTGGATAGGAACAATAACACCAACCATTCATTTGGCACAAATATAAAAATACAAGAAAACAGCTTTAAAGGAAAAAAAACTTTAATAATATTGCTGTCTGCTTAAATTGATGCAACAAAAAAGCTTATCCATTGCAAGGTTTTCCCTATACATATATCACCAGTTCTTTTAATTTTATAACCTGCTCACTGACTGGAGAGAGACAAATGGCCATTCCGTACAGTTCATACAAATGACTCTGATCTCAGACTGGTCCAAGATCAGGGTGTCAAGTGAGAAATGACACTTAGAAAATAGGAAAATAGGAATGACAGTGGCCAAAAAATAGGAAATAAATGGGAATTCTCACCCCAAAATAGGAAAAAAATAGGAGGATTTCTTTGAGTTCTATCCTCTTAACACTCCCAACAGCAACTCTGTTCCACAACCCAATGCTTAACTATTTAACAGGCACCATGGCATACATCCACAATAGACCTTTTTACCGATACGGCGGCCATCTTGAATTCCGAGGAAATTATGGGATACCCAGGGGGCAGATGAGAAATAATTATAAAGAATACTGTGGCGTGAACTTTTAGCAACAATTTTTCGCTAACCATAGAAACCACTGCCAAATACCGTGACAGAAAGATGTAACACTTGTAATATTTGTTTTGGAATATGAGAGACAAGCAGTAAAAATTTATCCTGAAAGCTGTGTATACCATACAATTTGCAGCGATTGCCCCCTCGGCAGCCCATAATTTCTCAGTCAAAACAATAGAATTCAAGATGGCCGCCGTATCGGTAAAAAGGTCTATTCATTGCCGTATAAACAAAAACAAGTGTTACCACTTGTGTTACCGAGCACAACTCATCCTACAACAATTACCAGATTCCAAATTTCATTAGATACTTCACAAGATGATGATTTATTAGTCCTTCAAAACTGTGAGAATGATAAGCAACAATAATTTTTTTTGACAAACCAAAACAATATCAAAGTTCACTGTCACCAAATGTATGTCTTCCTTACAATAAAAGCCAACCATGGCTTTTGAACATCAACAATCAAAAGCACTGAGAAAGTCTGGGCACTAGTTTCTGAAGAAATCACTCTAAAGGCTTCAAACTGGTCTTTTTTTGACATGAAGTTTCAGTTTTTTGTAGAATTTATCAATTTTACTGGCAATTTTATTTCAAATATTTCAAAATGTTTCTGTGTACCTAATAAGACCCTAAAAAAATAGGAAAAACTAGGAATTTCATGAAAAAATAGGAGAAAATAGGAGGCAGGCCACAAAATAGGAAAAAATAGGATAAAATAGGAACTTGACACCCTGCAAGATTGTCTGTTACCTGATGGTAGTCTGAATGTTTAGATCAATCTCTGTCCTGTTTGAGAATTTGCATTGTAAGTGTCAATGGTTTTGAAGTGAGCCAAAAGTGCAGACAGCAAAACAGACAAAATGACAAAAAGAAAAAAAACAGTGCCCATTCCTAATGACTCATGACCTTACGGCTGAATATTTAGACCAATCTTGGCCCTATATTTTGAGCATTTACATTTTAAGTGTCAATGGTTTTGAAGTGATCCAAAAGTGCAGACACCACATAATAGCCTTGAACATCAAGTTTCTCTCCTCAAGATCAAAATCAAAATCCAAAAAGACAGAGACCATTCCTAACAACCTCATGGCCAGAGTAATAACAACAATTGAAATATAATATTAATTACATACAGTGTAGGTTGGTATACATGTCAGTCTGTAGGAGATCAAATTTAACAAGATGCCTGTTGTGGAATGCACTATTTAATGGAAAGATTAGTTTGATGACTCACTGTAGTGAGATGTCATTTCTATTTGCAACTAGATTGCGTGTCGAGTTTTTCACTTTTTAATCGAAAATGATCTTACGAGTCTCCTTGTTTGAAACTTCACTTGCAGCCGTCTCCTTTCCGGCTGTTACTGGGGATTAAGGACAATACAAGGCGTTGGAATAAATTTGACATATTTTCCAACAAAAATGTCAATGTTTACAAGATGCCAGGCAATATATTCCAAAGGAAAATTACCTTTATGTGCTAAATAAATGTGCCCATTCATTTAGCAGGTCTCGTTAAAATTCCAGGTCACACAGTAAAATTCCACAGTCATTTCATCTTTATCATGTTACTTTGTGACCTTGAATGCAATTGCTCATCTGACCCAATCAAACTGCAGAGTATAAATACTTTCAAAGTATGACATGACACTTCCATTGTTTTGTTGTTTGCAGCTGTCACAAGCAGCTATAGAGAAAGCAAAGCATTTCAAATATTTGAAAAATTTCAAAAATTAAAAAGAAACATGTCGATTTGTAGAGGAAATGAACCGATTTTATGATGTGGTCTGCCACAGGCATCCCATGTAATAACAGAAATGAATTTGCAAAACAAATGTCACATTTAATATTTTTAGAAGTGGAGGGAAAACAAAAATCTGTGAAATCCTATACTGTGTTCCTTTGAACTTAGAAAGGGTTGTCCAGATTATTTGTTGAAGAGAAATGCCACAGTTGCACTTTTCTAGTATCAGAGTTGAATATGGTTTACTATTTGACTTAATTAATAAAAGACTCAAGACTTATGTCTCTGACAGACTGACTGGACATTCACTATAAAACATTTACTGTAACTTAAATTCAAGCTACCAGAATACACGGTGATTTGTATTTTTAAACATTTATTTATTTGTAAATTGGATGAAAAAAAGAGCATAATAGCTTCAATTTGCACATGCATGAATAACCAGTTCATTTGTATAAACATAAATACATGAAGGAACGTCTGTCCAAATTACCTGCCCTAGATACTTAAAGGACCTGGTAAGCTCATGATAACCCTGCAGGTCGTTATGTATTGCAAACTGATTCTCTAAATCAACTGACAAATATATGGCTATCAAATGTATGGCTGTTGGTCCACTTCACCTACTGGAGCAGGAAGGATTTGATAATTTTTTTCCTTTTTTTGCTTGAGAAATTAAAAAGAGCAGGTGCAGTAGATGTCTGCTGAATTTATGATGCAGACGATTCAAAAATTTAAAACAATAAAAATCCGATAAAAAAAATTGGGGCTATAATGGAAACACAAAAGGAATTTATGGCGCTGTCATTGCGATGGGAATCCTTCAGACCTCTTAATTTTCACATCTTCGTAACAATATTACAGTACACACCACACATATCCTCGTATGGGCCACGCATATGATCAATATTGGCGTCTACAGCGTCTTCGAGCAAAATGTATTAATATGCAAATAGGGTTATGGCTTATGTCGCAAATAAAAATGTGTACTGTTATCAACAACACGCTGAGATCGTATTGAAATACACAACATGTATTTTTATCGAAAGTGTTTACTCTTTGCACATCGGTTGACATGCCATGCGCATCAAAAGCAATCATGCATTTCTCCGAGTCTGCTTGCGTATGCACTGCCACGAAGCAGCGAATAATCAATACGAACTAAGCTTAAAATGAAAGAAAGGACTACCTTTTCCTTCCCATATAGCCCAGGAAACCTACTATTCTAGAAACAAACTAGTAATTTATAAGCAAAAGGCAAACAGTAAGCTTATACAAATTTAAAATCGATCACAACCCAGAACTACACGTGCATGTGCGTACGTAAGATTCGAGAAAACATTTTGAAAAGATTTGCTTTGAACTTCACAATTAAGTTTAAATCAACACGAACGTAACCGTAATCATCGCCACAGGAAAAGTTTATGAAACGGGAGAAGGTCACTGTGGCACTGCAATTGATCACGACAAACCTTACCTTCAACAAATGCGATGAGTGGACAGAAGCTCACGGTGATTGTAAACAAGACCATACAACAACAACTTAGGCACATTTGGGTGAATTGGCGAGCCGTGGCGATCGGCAAAACCGCCAACCCTACTGCCCCTTTTTTACCTTGAACTTTGGTTCGTGTCTCAAATGAATATCCCACTGATTGTGGAATATCAAGCTTCTGCAGGGGCGTAACTTCCAGACGGTTTCGTGTTTCAGTATGCGTACGTGCCAATTATTTGTAGAATCGATGAGATGGCGACCGCTTTTTGCAGCAATCCTTTGTTTTGACTCTGTTCAACTAGTACGTTCATCATTTCCCCGTGTACAGAGCTTTTTGAAAGAGCTTTTGCTAGCCGCCAACTCATAAAAGTCTTCCAAATGCTGAGTACAACTAACGAGGTTAAAATACACAGCCATATGCATTTTCCCGCGTTCGCTAAGACAATAGTACAGTTTTTCTGTTACATCCGGAAGCCATAAAGCGGACACAAACGTCAATCAAGTTGAGGGCCTTGGGAAATCGCATCACGGACTAAAGATTTTAGGCAGATTTTAACGCTTTTTGATTGTCTTTAATTTTATTACACTGTACGTGAACTCTGAAAACAAACAGAACAAGGAACCGTCGGGAGGGGACTGTAGAAAAGAAAAAGCGAAGGAGAAGTGATAGGGGGAGGGGTGGGGTTAAAAGGTACCACAACAAGCTTTCCCGGTACAGATCTTGTTGTCGAAGTTTAAGCTAGTGAAAATATGAAGTATCTCAGAGTTCAGAGAGGCCGTTCCGAAACTTTAATTTTAAAAGAACGGAACAGAATTATAGGTTTTTTTGTCACACTCTGGAGTCTGGACCAGGCGTGGTGAATTTGGGGTCTAACGCTGGTCGAAACCGGCAGCAATGCAGCAATATGTCTGGCCGACCCGGCAAAATACAAGAAACATGCAATACGTCTGGCCTGGCTAACTATTTCAATGCATTTTTTTATGCTTTGATCGTGAACCTCTATCGATGTGTTACAAATAATAACATCATTTATTTTCATTCCCACGTACATAAATGGTATTACACAGGGGCACCCAACAAACAAGATTAAGAAAAAAAACCTTTGAGAGATATTTCTAGGCTCCTTGTAATGTTTAAAGACCGTTTAAAGAGTTGTCTTAATCAGCTAGAAATATTTGATCTGTTCGGATTTCTTACTTTTAACTGAAAATTTAAGTGCCCGCAAAATTTAGGGAATGAAGTCTTCATTTCAGAAATTGCTAGCTGAACGTTACCTTCGAAGAACTCCTCTGCGAACTATTTACTTATCAATGCTAGGCGACCTTTTTGAGAGCGAAAAATTGCAAAAAAATCCCTTCCGAAAATCTAAGAGACTATTTTCCCATGGATTTCTCTGGTTGCGAATCTTTTAGTTGATGTTTTAAATAAGGGATCTGTAGCTTTTTGGCAATGCATTATCCGGAAAGTCTTAGGACGAGTAGACTCTCTCGAACAGATATTTCATCGAAGTTTCTTGTTGGGTGCCCCTGATTACACAGCAACACAAACGATAAAAAACGAAAAAAATAATAAGATTAACATTATGAAGTGCCTTCTTTTTTTTATTTTCTGTTTTTTACTTCTTTTAGTCAGACAGGGATTCAAATCCACCGACCATGGAGGAAAATCTATTTTTCTTTGGTTTAATGAGCTTAGCTCAGTCAAAGCGCGTGATAACTTAATTTTGGCACCAAGACAAACTAAATTACGAGTTGGATTTTGCGAGTTGGATTTCGAGTTGGATTTTCGAGTTAGGATCTCGAGTTAGATTTTTGGGTAAGGATGTAGAGTTGTTTTTTTCTTTTTTGAGATGGTTACTAGTAATCCAGCTGCAAGGAATAGCTAGGAATCGGATAGTTTGTCCGGAAACCCGCGTATATTTCCAGTGCAATGCATTCAACAAAATAATTCCTCCTGTAGGGGTGGGGTTAGTGTTTTGCCTTTTGATGGGGCTTGATGTTAAATCAATGACCATCTGTAAAAAAAACGGCTAATCTGTAGAATTTTCGCTACTACGAGGAACATTAACTCCTGGGATAGGGATTGGTTCTGGGATCAGAATTGTAAATTTTGATGGTTTAGCGATGTTTCTCGTTACGTCACCTATTGTTATTAATGTGCCAACCAGCGCCGAAGTGCTCGAAGCATGGTTAACACTAACCTATACCATAACAACCTATAGGTTTTAATAGCGCTAACCATGCCTCGAGCAACTCGGCCCAGAGGTTTATTGGCTGTTGAAACAATACATGCTATTGTTCGGTGGCTGGCAAATTTGAATATCAAAAGAAATTTGACGTCAATCTTTGTAAACAAGAAACATCGCTATCGGAAAGTCAAATACGTTCGGCCTGAGATAATTTGCACCTCGTTACATTGACTTCTTCTATATTTTTATGTTATATATTTCTATATTTCTATATTTGGCACTTCCACTCGGCCCTGGACATATCATGTGCTTCTGAAAACAAAATTATAACCAGGTAACATTCCTAAGATCACATTTAGGTTTTGTCTGATGTAAAATTCTCTTGAAATTAAAAACATTATTTTACTAACGATTTTGATGGTTAAAACCCCGGCCGATTTGACACGCAAGTGAAAAGACACTCAACTAAAAGCATTCACTGAAGAGGCAGCTATTGTTTCCAGTCAAAAATACAATTACGAAAGCAATGCTAGGATAGATTAAACAAGATTGCCTTTACGGATCTGTCATCCTGCTTCTCCCCCATCTTGAAAAGACTAAACAAGACGATGTGTAAAACCACTGAAAATTTATTGGAAACCCGCCAAAAAAATCCTAACTCGAAAATCCAACTCGAAAATCCAACTCGAAATCCTAACTCGGTAACTAGGCAACCTCTTTGGGGCCACCTGATATTGTTTTAGAAATGCTAAGAATTTAAGGTAGCGCTGAAGGCGGCTGCGTCACTATTTTTTTTTTGTGATATAAGCCTACTACCCAGGCTAAAATAGGGAACTTAACCATCGACGACGTCGAAAACGTCGAAAACGTCATTTCAAAATGTAACTTCTCGTTTCTGTAGCTTTTTCGCGTTCATTCCAATTTTTTTAACACGTAAAATGCAGGCGAACTGTCCAGGGACTAACTTGTAATGAACAAATCAAAATAACAAAAAAGAAAAACAAATTTGCCGTCACGCTTTCACGTTCTCTAGAAAACATGAAATTTGACATGATTTGGTCATTCCACGTTACGTTTGTTGTTTTGCAGAGGACGGGAAAGAAATGTACCAAAATGTAAACGCACGTGCAGAGCTGGAGTGTTTTTGCTTATTAGGCTTATTGTTTTGTGGAGTTCTCGTTGCCGTTGACGTCGTCGAAGCTTAAGGGAACTTAAGCAACGACGACGGCGACGGCACCGAGAACGCCACAAAACTATAGGCTTAATAAGCAAAAACAATCGTAGCCTGTGTACAGCCGCCCTTTCCCCTCTTTTTAGAGGGGAAAGGGCGGCTGTACACAGGCTAAAACAATCGCTCTGCTCGTGCGTTTTACATTTTGGTACATTTCTTTGCCGTCTTCTGCAAAACAACAACGTCAAACGACCAAATTTTGGGTTTTCTCGAGAATGTGACCGCACGACGGCAAGTTTTTCTTTGCTTTAACACCATTCACAGCAATTTAGACTATGAACAGCCCGCCAGCATTTTTCATGTTAAACAAATTGGAATAATCGCGAAAAAGTTACAAAACGAGAAGTTATATTTTGGAATGACGTTTTCGTTGCCGTCGCCGTTCCTTAAGTTCCCTTTAAAGTATGAAACGACGGCTACGCCAACGAGAACGCCACAAAACAATGGGCTTAATAAGCAAAAACAATGGCTTTGCACGTGCATTTACATTTTGGTACATTTCTTTACCGTCCAGGCCCCACTTGCTCAAAGGCTGGATAGCGCTATAAATATCTATCCAGTGGATAGTGCAATTAGCTTTCCCATTACTTATCCACTGGATAGTGATTTATCCGGAGGATAGCGCTATCCAACATTTGAACAACCGGGGCCAGGTCTGGAAAACAACAACGTGAAATGACCAAATTTTAGGTTTCCTCGAGAACGTGAGCGTATGACGGCAAAATCTTCTTTCTTTTTCATTACTTTGACGTCGTTCATAGTAACTTAGTTCCCGGAGAGTTCTCCAGCATTTAAAGGAATGATTGCGAAAGAGTCGCAAAAACAAGAAGTTATATGTTTAAAGAACGTTCTCTATCGTCGCTGTCGCCGTACTCGTTTCTTAAACTTCCTAGTTCCCTATTATAACTGGGGAGGGGGTGCGGGACTTTTAATTCGTTGTCTTGCAAAACAAGACTCTCCCAAATCAACCGAGTCAGTGGTTTCAAAAGTAACAGAATGATCGTCAATTATATTTGGAAGCGGTCAGATAGACACAGAACTTACTTCCTCGCTCGGCATGTAAAAATATCAATGCACCGATGGTTTTCACGCCCCTTGCTCACAACGATACCGAGGCTAAGTTTATGACTGATCGTTATTCGGCGTAACACTGATCATGCCCACGTCCTCTATCAATGGTTAGCCCCGGAACAGGCTTATTCTAACAAACAAGATTAGGTCCGCCAACGTGCGGTTTTACGCACTAGTGTTTCTTCTTTGAGTAGAAACAGACACTAACGCCCGGGTTGTAATTGACTTAGTTTTAATCCCGCCGGATACGGGCGGCTTAAATACGGTCTCGACTGTCTTGCAAGCCAAGTTTCTTTCTCAGGTTAGGCGAAGGAACCACTTTGCTACCTGAGTCAGTCGTTTAAAAAAAGTGAGAGAGTGATAATCGAATATATTTGACACCGATATATGTCGAACCAAATCATGCCCACTCTGTCAGTGATACGGCCGAGTGATTGTAGTCCTGAACAGGACCTGTAGCTAACTAGCGTGCGGCACAAGTATTCTTATTTGCTTAGAAGAAAAACATACTAATCCCCGGATTGACATTGACTCAGGTTATTTTTCAAACAGTCTTTCAGTGAAAGATAAAATTGTCTTTTTATGGAGTCTCGTTTTCCTTTCTCGTTTTTTTGGTACTGTATTTCCATTGCTATTGCGTCTACTGTACCTCGCTGTGTATTTTTTAGCTCCATCCGTTGTCTTTGGAAAAAAAAATAGATATATACCGGTATAATGGCTTCATTGTTTTTCACATGTCATCAGCGACCGCATCATTTTGTTTTTATTTTTAAAAGCTTGTGAACATGTTCACTGCATTTAATCTCCTTGTGCAGTCTGATCGAATTGTAGTATACCGGCTGTACTGTCAAGTCGACTGAACGGGGAAGAAATAAACTGACAAAGAAAGAGAGATAGAGAAGCCATAATGCATTATTAACCAGTAACTTCATGAAGTAAGTTTTTAAGATGGTAGGTTATCTACTTGACAGACAACTTGTTGTTTTGAAAGTTAGCCGTCATTAGAGCTCCATCGACCTCTGCGAGGGCAATTAGTACAATGCCTATAGCTGACTGCTGACCGCACGACAGTGTTTTTCATTCCTGAAAACTGCGACTTGAGTTGCCTTATTTAGTATAATTTACTTTTATAACGGAAAACACGACCAATTTTGCCTTCACATAAATGAACAAATTCATTAGGATACGGCTTAAAGGTACGTTAAGACGGATTTACCGTTCAGTTAAGAATCTGGAACAGTTAAATCCGTCTAAAAGGAGTCCTTTCTTCCAGAGTGCTGCAAGCACCATTTGTAAAGACTATGAAGCTGAGAGCACCTTAGCTGTCCATGACTTGCAGCAGCTAGCCAGCCTTTATTTACGCACAAAGCACGTTACGCGTAGTAAGCTAGTACCAGCGATACAAAATAAAATCACATATTCAGCATATTCAACGTGTTGTGCTTGTGACTATGACCCATATGTGACCATGTTTTCGCACACGTTTGACTTCTTTGCAATCCGTCACGTACGAGCTGAGGCGTACAAAGTAAGCTTCGTGCAACAGCACGTTTTCCTTCAAAAGATTCTGGACAAATGTAACGCCACATGTAAGGCCACATGTTTGACGTAACCGAGTGTTGGTCAGTGTTGGATACAGTTGACTGACAATATCCGTGTTGCAAGCGTTCACACGGGCCTCGTTTCTAATAACAGTTGTTTCAAACTGACATGCTCATATGGCTCAACGTCAGTAGTTTCGTAGCTCATATCATGAATAAAGGGGGTAGTCTCTAAAGGAACTGTGGTGCTGCGTCGGTGGGGAAGTTGTACACTTGAATATGGTTTATCAGTGACGGAATTGAGGAAACGAGGAAAAATTGCGTGACAAGCCGAAGGAAAGTCTGCGTAGGAGACCAGTGATCTCTGACTCAGACTCCAGCTTTTGCATTTCTGAGAAGCGTTTTAGTTTTGTCATACTTTTTACTGCCCTCAAGTGAATAACGAGTTCAAAGGGGATGTTAGGGTGCTTCACGCTATCCCAACATACTTAGCTTGCACCAAAATTCCGTCCTCCCTTACACGAAAAGACTACTTACGCTTGTAAACAGTTGTGGAAATGCTACAAATTTCAAACATTCAATTTGTAATAACATAAAGCATAGCAAATAAAGTTTAGTGAAGGGTTTGTTAATTCATATGGTGCGTTTTATTGAAAATAAATAACAAATTTCATAATCAATAAAAATCAATATAAATCAATAATAATCAATGATAATCAACAAAAATCGATACTCACTCAACTTTTAGACATTGATTTTTATTGATTTCCAAAACCAATCAATTAATTGTTATTGATTATTATTGATTTTATTGATTTTATTGATTTTTGATTATCATTGATTGATATCGTCGGGGATAATCCACGTCCCCCGCAACAAGAGGGGAACGCAGCACAAGAATCGCTGAAGAGCTGACGAAGCGTTTGAATACGTAATCGCTTTGCTTTCACTTTCTAACGTCTGTATCCAGACTAATAACACACGTAATATGAGTGCGAAACGCGCCGCTTGTTCACAGAACCCGACATTGAGTACAGTCGCAAGCGCATTTAGCTCCCCCGGTGCGGCTGAAATAAGTCGTCTGAATGAAGACTCAGTGACATAAATATGCTCCCTGTACGTCCTTCCTGGAAGAAAGGTGACTCATTGATCGATTGCGTGAGTATATTCATAGACATACTCTAACATGCTTAGCAGATCTAGTCCACCAGCGATAAGGGCCACCCAACTGACAGGGCTGTTAACCTGGACGCCGTTTTCGCAGAGATAAAGGACACCCTGAGCCAACACGAAGCCTACGTAGTAGAGGACGTCTCCAAACCAAGTGAAGCTACCATCAGAAGCGGTAAACCAGGCTGCCGGAAAAAGGGCAGGCTTGACAGCTGTCTTCCAGGAGTGACCGTCTGTACCAGCAGTCGCTAATACCACCCACGTTATTAGCGTGACAAAAGAGAAGAGAAAGGAGAGTGCCTTGTATTCACGGATGCACGCGAACACCACTAAGGGGGTAAATGTATCGATAGTCATGTCATAGAAGCGACCGAAGTTGGTGACTTGATTGAAATACCGCGCGACGAAACCGTCCACAGTGTCAAGGAGTAGACTGGCCAAAAGACAGGTTACAGCGTATTCGTGGAGGTCTCGAGAATGGAACACAACTGTTGTGTATTGGCCATTCCGAAATTCAAATGGGAACTGGGGCGAGTTTTAAATTTTGAAGTAATCGATAAATTGACACCATCACATGAAAGATGACATTGAGTTTAGTCGTTTGACCAGGTTTGATCCTTTTAGGTTGAACAGAGACCAAGTTATGGACATTGAAACATGGCTCAAAATCCATACAAACGTCTCATGGGCTCCTGCTCTAATTAAATAATTTTGTGACAGCGTTTGTAAGGATTTTGAGCTATGTTTCAAGGTCTATAACTTGGTCTGTGTTCAACCTAAAAGAGTCAAACTTGGTCAAACGACTAAACTCAATGTCATCTTTCATGTGATGGTGTCAATTTATCGATTACTTCAAAATTTGAAACTCGCCCCAGTTCCCTTTTGAATTTCGGAATGGCCAATAGAAGCACGACCCTCAGGTGCCCGACGATGTTCGGATAGTACAATAGTATGCGCCAAACTGGAGTAGTAACCATGACTAGAACTACAAATGACTACAGAGTCTGAGCGATTCGATTCGCGGTAAAGCAACGCTTAGATGAAATAAATTCTTGTGATTGCGTGAGGCTCTTGTGCGTCACAGCTTACGTTTAGAGGCTGAGGGTATGGGGCGAGTTTACTTTGCAGTGCCAAGCACTTTTCGGTTCCTAACACTGCATTTCGCCGGTGTCAGCGCTTCAGGAAAATGGATTTTTTCCACTTGTTCGAGCAGTTAGCTTCTTACTGGTGGACAGTCTTCATCGCTACTCTCGTTGTTGTCGTTGTTTATCTCTGGGGCATTGCACCCTTTCGTTTCCTGAAAAACACCTTCGGCGACAAAGTCCCGGGCCCTACACCTCTTCCCTTTATCGGGAACATGTTTGATGTGGTTAGATACAAAGGTCTCTTGCATCTCCAAATAGACGACTACTACAAGAAGTACGGAAAAGTGTTTGGTATGTTCTTTTTCGGCAGAACACCCAGTCTGGTGGTCGCAGATTTGGAAATGGTTAAACAAGTTTATGTCAAAGATTTTCACGCATTTCGCGATCGGCCGGTAAGTTGGCTGACATGTATTAATTAACCCTTTCACTCCCAAGATCTGATTAACAATTCTCCCTTCAAGCTGCCATACATTTTCTTGAAAGTTACTTAAGACAATTTGTTGTTATTTTGAAATAACACCCTCCAACTTACAAATTTTTCTATTCTCTTCACCTGTTCGCTTTATACTGTATTGAAATCGTCAGGAGAAGTTACATGTTAATCAGTCCTTGGAGTTGAAGGGTTAAATACGTTCACTTGGTTTGGTATAGCTGGTTTAACTTAAATGAGCTTGGTTACTCCAATTTTTATTGTTGAAAAGTGTTAAAGAGTGTTGTGATCTACAATTTGTAAAGTTCAAAAAGTTGCGGGAGCAAATTCAGAGCCAGGGCTGTCATTAAGTTTTGAAGCAGGCGTAACATTCATGACCCCACCCGTAACAACTAAAAACATGGCAAAGACCCAAATTCATTATAGTGCAACCATCAGCTGTAACATCAACTAAGCTCAGCCGTGACAGGTGTTACAGGTTACGGCCCTTAATGACAGCTCTGCAGAGCTACCTTAAAATTTCAAAAGTTTTAAGTGACCCTGCATCCACTCATTAGAAATAGGGCAATTGGAATGGGCATTGTATTGTATTGGTGATGGGAAACACTATTTTCTGGGGATGGCCTCAGCCTTTGAAGGGGAATGACCAAGATTGAATGAGCAAGAGAAGCTAATTTTGGGAGACATCCATCTGGTAAAAGAGAGATTGAAATGTTTAAAATCTCATACATATGTAAAAAAGGTAGCTATTGTTGATACATGAAGCACTTTCCTTTCAATGTTTGATTTCAGAGCCCTTTAGGAACTCCCATGTTTTAGTCTCATGGTTGTTACCCTAATACAACTATCTTTCTTCGGACAGGTGTTGATTAAAACTCCAGAACCTTTTGATAAAATGATGGGCAACCTTGAAGGTGAAGAATGGAGACGGATCCGGAACACTTTGACTCCTACCTTCAGTGCACACAAGATGAAACAGATGGTTCCTCTGATGAATACAGCCTGTGACACTTTGATGGAAAAGCTAGAAGAAATCTCCAGGACAGAAGAAAGCTTTGACATTGTGAAGTAATATAGCTTTGCTGTGGTTAGACACATTGAATTATGAAGACAGTTTTCAAGGTTTCCTCAAGCCAGAATGACCCCTAAAGTTGCACTTTCAAAGGGCTCCACTCTGTTGACTGTTTTGAAAAGTTTGTTTCCTTTTAGTTTGTCTGTACGTGTGGATAGTATATGTACATGTACACAGTCATGAAGTGTGAATATGAAGTTGTGAAGCTTGTGGGTTGTGGCTTAGTGTTACCCCTCATATCTATCAAATGAAATGTGAGGCCAATTATTACTGACAGTATATAGTAGCCATGGAAACCTGTTTTGGCATCGTTAGGCCTCGTCATCTTGGCATACATGCAGGCTTAGGTTGTGTCATTTTACTAGATCAGCCGGTAGTGTTAATTTAAAGTATAGATTGTCCTTTTTTCTTATGACTTAGTTATCTCCAGGGAGTCACCATGGATGTGATTTTACGATGTGCATTTGGAATCCAAGCTGATCCGCAGAACAATCCAGACGAACCAGCCATATCTGCAGCAAGGAGAGTTGTCAATGGGAGTGCTCTGCAGAGAACTGCTGTCTCCATTCTTAGTCTGCTTCCATTTGGAAGTAAAATAGCTGAGCTCTTCCCTAGCCTGTTGATTAGGGATTTTTATGACCTAATGGTCATTTCAGAACAGATTATTGCTGCCAAGAAGTCAGCTGGAAGCAGTTCAAGTAGAAAGGTAATTGAATGAATTTTTGGGATATGTACCACTGTATCAACTGAATGAAAGTACTTAAGGCCATGTACACTGTATTATTTTTGTAGCTGTCAGCCTTCTTGTGCTATTACTGTGTACTTATTGACTGAGTGGGAGGCCTGGATGGGAAGATATTTGGCTAGAAGTCAATACATCCCAACTGAGAGCCAAATATTTTCCCATTCCTCCCGACCTAACGCAGTCAATAAGCATTTTATCATATGACCACAAAGTGGAATGAATAGGATGTGATTGTGGTTCATACATCAGAGGACCTCACATGAGTGTAGGGCTGGACAGCTTTTTACAGACTGGCTCATGTCAACCTGTCTGGTCCTACATGTCAGGTTTCATTTTGGTTTTATAGGATTAATGTGTGACTGGAGCTGTGCAGGTGATATGATAACTTCATATATTATAAAGCTATGGGTCAAGCAACCTTTATCTTGTTTTGTTGGTAAATTGGTGCAAAGAGGTAGCCAGCATATGCATTGAGCAAATTTTTTTGCAGTTAATCATTTTCATTTGTTATGTCTCTTTGTTAAAAGGACTTTCTTGACCTTATGCTAATGGCTGCTCAAGATGAGACTCTCCCAGAGGCTAAAAGATTGTCCGATTCTGAGGTGTTGGCACAAAGTTTCTTATTTCTGCTTGCTGGTTATGAAACAAGCAGCAATACTCTTGGATTTGTGTCCTATTTGCTGGCCACAAACCCTGATGTGCAGGAAAAACTGCAGAAAGACATTGACAGTGTGTGGGGTGATGAGAACAAAATGCCTTCCTATGAGACAGTAAACGAGCTGCCATATTTGGACATGGTAATATCTGAGACCCTGAGGCTGTACCCACCAGGTGAGTGGGATGAAATATTTGCTGATTTATTAGGCAGCACTTCAGGTTGTGACCGTTTTGGTCACCATGATGATTAGGAAAAAATTTTGGCAACTAAAATTGCAGTAAAAGACTCACCAATTTGGCAACCTTTGTTCAGTGGTCATGTGTTAAGCTGTAGTTTTTTATTAGTTTCATTTATGATCTTTGTTTAGTGAGATAAACATTAGTATGAAATATTATTTACGCTCCATCTGGCTGGTTCGTACCCAGATTACCTAATATAGTTGTCTTTGTGTGTACCTCAGAATTCAATCATGCTAGTTGAGGAGCTATTTTGATTATTATTATTTAAACAATATTTTATTCACTGCATTTGCTCTACGAGCACAAAGTGCTCACCTAGGGAGCTAACACAATTTATATTAAATGTTATGGCTTAGTGTCAACTGTCAAACCATTCCATACGTTAAGTACTCCCAACACTTATTTAGTATATTACTGTAGCTGTTTCAAAGGTATTTATTTTAAGCTAAACAAAACAAAATTTCGCCAAGTTTGAGTGATACTTCCTTCTTTGGAAATGTGTCTGTGTGAAAAGTTTCATAGAATAATTCACAATTCATTGCATTTTCAGGCAGTGAGATGTAAGGTAATTTGTGCCCCTATTTTTATCTTGTGTTTTTAGCTGTTGCCACCCTACGCCTGTGCACCGAGGACTGCATGCTGAAACACTTGAAGGTCCCTAAGGGCCTTGCAGTTATGATCCCAATCTACAGCATCCACATGGACCCCACGATTTGGCTCAACCCTGATAAGTTTGATCCAGAGAGATTTACTCCTGAGGCTAAACAGTCACGTGACCCATACGCCTACATGCCATTTGGTCACGGTCCACACAACTGTATTGGAATGAGATTTGCTCAGATGGAAATGAAGCTGGTTCTGGCTCGTATTTTGAAGAAATACAGTTTCCAAGCTGCCCATGATACCACGATTCCTGTCCAGATAATTCTCAAGGCGACCTTAGCGGCCAAAGATCTCAAACTGAAAATTACTAAGCGGAACTAGTGCGAAAAAGTTAAAAGCGGCCCTTGTTCACTCAAAATGTATTGTATGCCAAGCTGGTATTCGTGCAACTAGCAAATCTGTATTGGATGAACAGTATCATTTCCGTGTCTAGAGGCATTGTTAATACATGTATTTATCTTCATTTCTGCCCTGCGAATATTAGGCCCCGTTCAGACTAAGTGCCCGTTCCGCGGCACCGTTCCCGGGCACTAAAATTAAAAAAGACGCTGTCCAGACACCTCAGTGTCCTAGACAGAGGATGTTGACACTCGTGCAGAAGGCTTGGTGCTCAGTTTATCTTTTTGAGTACTGCGCAATATTGCCGCCAGGGAAACACGGGAAAAAAGGCGGGAACACATGAAAACGTGTTCACATAAGTTCCCGTGCCCGGGACTGGTGCCCGAGTGCTATCTTTGGAGGCAGTGCCCGTGCCCGGGCACGGTGCTCAGATTTGTGCGCGGGCACCAACGAAAAGCTATGTTCAGACTAGTGCCCGTTCCGAAAACCGAGCACAGGCACCTAGTCTGAACGGGGCCTTAGTCTTTAAAACAGGTAAAATCAAACCATGAAAGAGATAAAAACACACAGGGATGCAAAGCGGTTTGGGTGAAGGTGTCCTTTAACTTTCTTCTTTCTCAGTTTTTTTCACGTACGTTTTTTGATATAGAATGCATTTAAACATTGAATAATATCAAATAAGTAAAGCGTAGTATCATTCTTTTTCGAAGGCACTATTCATGTATCTTTTCAGACCTTGAAATTATGTTTTTATCAGTCGCCTGTACATATAGACTGAACATTCAAGGCGGATGGCAAAACATTTGAGGTGTTTAGAAGACTTGTTCAGGATGCTCAGCAGTTATGGCTGTTTATAGGTTGTTTTTCACGTTACGTGATCGCCGCCATGTTGGTGGACGGTAAACGATAGATCTCTCATTAGCTCGTTTTGTTCGTCCACCAGCATTTGTCCATCTCACCATAGAGTTCTAAAGTGTGACGTCACAAAAAAATTAAATCTGTGAAATTATGGGATTGGGCGCCATATTCGAATGGAGTATCCTTAAAAAAGGCTCCTTGCCAAAACTTAGCTCTTAATTGTAATTCCCAGCTAAAATATAAAGGATTGAAATTTGATACTGCCCCAGATAAATCTCTCTAGTTTTGAGTCTGTTCTAAACTGAAGGAACAGAAACAAATTTTGAAGGGTTTGTATGGAATGCCATCAAACTTTGATCCCTTATATCTCTACTGGGAATTGCAATTCGGAGCTAATTTTTGGGATGAGGACGTCTTTTAGCATGCTCTATAAGAATATGGCATCATATCCCATAATTTCAAAAATTTTATTTTTGTGACGTCATCACTTTAGAACTCTATTTTTATCTCTGTCTCTAGAGGTTGGCTGCAAACCACCTATGCCCAGTAGTTCCCAAAGAATGCATAATTGTACAGCTTTTGAAACAGCAATAACAAGGAAATCCTGGTCAAATAAAATTGTCGTAGCCTATTACAAACTAATTATAAACTAAAACAGGACCCAAGAAATCATAAACGAACACAGGAAAGGAAAGGAAAGGAAAATAGTGGTAATGTAGGGTAAGAAACAATTGCTAAATGAATTTCAGGTTTTTCAACGAAGGTCTCTCTCACGCATCCCATGTGTAGGGCTTCTTTCATCGCTTCTACCAAGGCCGAGATGAGCAGACCTTAAGTGGAGCATAGATTCGTTTGAGGTTTGGCATCTATTACTTGTTTATAAACTCGTGAGAAATTACGGTTCGAAAACAAATGCTTGGATAACCTGCTGTGTTCCGCTTTCTTCTGTCGTTACTTCTTGCAAGTATGCAAAAGATTACCAAGATTTTACGTCTTTAGTATCCCAAACGCACTCACTGCACGTGAAGAGAAAAACTTCTTTTGAATCTGAAGTGAAGAAGGTCATAGTATTTTCTTGGGTGAAAAGTTGGCCAGCTAAATGCGAAATATATGTGATTTTTAGTTTATGCTGTGGTTTTTAAAACCAAAAAGCAGCTTTCTTTTGCTTTAACGTTACCTGTTCGGCGAAATCTTCATTGTGATTTTTTTTGTTGGAATATGGGGAGTGCAGACCAAAAATGTGAGGGATGCCTAGGACCGTGTTACATGAGTTGAAAACCGTTGCTCCTTGCTTTTATAAAATAAGTAAGATAGTACGCGGGCTCGGATTGGTCGAGAGGCGTGTTTGTATGAGAGTATGTAAACATGGTTGTGACTTCAACTTGTTTGGCTTTCCGCGCGCTAATCACGCCAGCACGAATTTGAAAAAGGTTTTGAGTTGAAAAACTCGACAAGTTTACTTTATTTACCCATTTCCTCGTCGGTTGAAACTTGGAAAATCTTTAGAAACATGCTGTGTCAATTTTTTTTCGCTTGAGCTGACATTTTCAGCGAGAAAAACCCGTATTTTGGAAAGCATCTTTTTTGCAAAACAAAGACTGATTACGCGTACAAGCTTCGTGTACGAGACTTCGCGACTGGTAAGAATTTCTCTTTTAATCAATGTTCTAAACAAGAGCGTTTTGGTTTTTTTTGCTCGGGAAAGTTGTTTTATAAAAGCAATAGAAAACTTTTTTCCTGTGTTTGCATAGCCTGATATAAACACTCGAGGGGCTGGGAGAATTCTCGACAGTTATGCAAACCCTCGACTTCGTCTCGGGTTTGCATAACTGTCTCGAATTCTCCCAACCCGCTCTCGTGTTTATATCAGGCTATGCAAACACGGAAAACGTTTTCTATTGCTTAAATAGATTCAGCCTCGTTTTCATCCTGCGTGAACATCCCTTTTTATTTATGCAAACTAACCAATCGCATGTCATCAGTGTATTTCCGACTTTAAATATTAATTTCCAATATTTACTCCTCTGGCTTAAGTTTTTGACTTGATACGCACAGTTCGTGGTTTATCGTAACGCAATTTCTCATGTGGGTTCAACGAATCAATTAGAGGTAGGGATGGTCATCTTTTATCGAAGGAATGCTTTTTTCCTTCCTCGTCTACCGCAGGTAAATGCAATTTTCACCAGTATTTTCGTGGAAACGGAAGCTGGCTTTAATGCTTTATGCTTTTATAATATAGGAGAAGACTGTTATTCTCAGCCGAAAAAAAACTCCCGAATTGATTGAAGCAGATTCTCGGTCTCGACTAATCTACATTATTGACGGAATATGTGGGAATTGCTAAGGCATGTCTCAGTGTTATGAAAATAAGTTTGTTCTTTGCGACAGCTTGTCGTGAGAATGGTTTATGGACGCTTTTTTTCAAGTTACGAAAATTTATATACTGTCTTTAAAGTTAGCTTTATATCTCTGAAATTGTTCGCGCAGTCGGCTCGAGAATAAAGAAATTAAAAGTTGTAGAAATTCATAAATTCATGCCGGGGAAAATAAAACTTGTGAAAGACAATTTCTTGGAGAAGTAACGACAATTGTCCAGGTATCCTGTTAAGAGAATTTCTTATCTTGGAAAGCTGTAACACTACGAAAATGAAAGGAAAAAAATGAAAGACAAAAACGGGCGGCCAACAGAAGAAACAAAAAAAAAAGTTGTAAAGCTTGTGTTTTATCTATGTGATTGCCAAATTTAGCCAGTTGTGTTTACGAAATTAATCCATTCAAGCTGGTGACAAAAGGTTTTATGTTCTTGAATGTGAAAACACAAGGCGAAACGTGACTGAAATATTAACATTCTCGCATTAACTGCTTATTAAATATTGACACGCGAAAACTTTGAACCGAATACGGTCAGCATAAATCACGCACACAATGGCGTTTTTACTGAGGTTCCACAAAGATTTCTGTGGATGCCTTCCTATTTATATTGCACCTTGAGATAATAAGCTTAGTTTGTGAGTAAATGTAGGCACGATATTTCGCTGATTTACATTTCATGTTGTTATTCATTTGTGACGATGTAAACATAGTTATCGTTGGCTTTGGCGCAATACAAATACAATAGGATTTGAATGGCAAACAAAACCAAGAGGAAGTTTATCGAACGGTTAACTAATATGAAGAAATCAAGTTTCCTTTAAAGTCTACGATGTGGATATTGTGTGGCAGGAAAAATTTAACATCAAAGATCGTTGAAAGGATTTTTTTTATTTTGGTAAGTTTTCTTCCGAGTACTTCTGCAAGCCAATACTGGTAATTTAATTCTGTAGATTTTATCTTCATATAGTGTTCATACAACGGGTATTTTAATATCATGTCAAGGGATTAAAATTCAGAGCTAAGAAAATGATGGTCCTCTAGCTTCCTGACTTGATTAGGTCTGCTGCAATCGAAGCCATCGTGATAAGAGAATTGTCTCTTGCCTGACTAGAGTTTAGAAGATCTACAATATGAGCTAACAGTGGCGATAAGGCTGAGATTAGACGATTCCCATGAAATGGCACGCAAAATTGAAAAGTTGAAGCTGATAACCTAACAATCATATTCAGCTTCGTCCTTCAAAACGTTTAGTTTTTCTATATGTGAACACCAAGAACCACTGAATGCTAATGTATTCAGTCATCCCTTTTTGTAAACAATGAAGCACTCAACGCGGTTCACTCGTAAAATTGTTAAAGTCGCCACTTTAGCGTATTTGATTTTATATGTTGACTTCGGTTTTTAACTCTTCGGCTATTAGAATTAGGCGCCATGACAACCAGCGCTGTATCAAAATAATTTTGGACTTAAATAAGAATTTTACTCGATAAACGCCCCTTACTTGCTATGTATTTGTCAAGTCGTCCACATACAAATGTCACTCTGATCTAACAATGAACTATACGAAAAACAGTTTATCAGGTGAGTGAAAATAGGGCTCGAAACTACTCGCTGGCGATCATATAAAAGTCAGCTGGGAAGAAGCTAAACACTCTGTCTTCTTTCCCTTGTAATTATATGCAACCTTTTTATAGGAAAAGGAATACATAGCAGTCAGTGGCTATTTTAAGTTATCCTCCTCGGCTGAGTTTTCGATTCACGAGTGCCGTACGGTCAACTGTTTTAAATTAAGCGTGGCCTTTCCTTTACTGTTTGTTGTCAGTCGTGCTTGGTATATGTAATCGCAAGTGCCCTCGGGCAATGAAGGATTAATTTCACTTGTATTTCCAAAGTTTTCCCAATTACCCTCGTCGCTTCGCGACTCGGGCAATTTTGGGAAAACTTTGAAAAAACGCGTGAAATTAATCCGTAATTGCCCTCGGGCCCATGCGATTACATATACTAATAGGGACCTTTAGATCTGAGTACGAGTACAAGATCGAGTACGAGTACGAAATTCTAATTTCAAACATGTAACCTCCCTAAACCCACACTCCTCCTTGTTGCTTCCCAGTAGATCAGGAGATTATAGAAACAAGATTGATGTCACTAGTGGTCATCTGAAGCACGCGAACAGGATTTGAAAAGTCGTACTCGTGCTCAATCTCGTACTCGTACTTAAATCTAAAGGTCCCTAATACATGTATGAGGCCGGGGTGAATAGGTTCGCGGATCGACGGATTTGGCTAAAAATGTTGCTCGGTTTTCGGATTCTGAGGATATATTTTCCAGATTGACGGATTTTAAAACCTCAGTGGATCACGGATTTCTTCCGGCAATAGTTCAGCACGGATTGTGGATTTTGTTCGTTTTGAAGTACGGATCGTGGAACTTACATGAGTTAGACATTTCTTTTTTGAGTTTTTTAATGTTTTTTCTTTACATTTTTTTAAAAATGTTTTTACTAAAAACTAGCGAGTAACACACAGCAACAAATCTTGTTAACTTTGTTAGTACTTTATTATCCGACTGGTTTTGTCTGCTAACACAAACGCATGGTTCTAATGCATGGTTCAAACTTCTTTTATCAATCTTGTTAAATCCCTGATAAAGTCTCAGTGAGGTCAGTGATCAGACAAAACCAGGCCGATAACAAACAAAAGTCAAGAGAGGACCTCTCTTGACAAAGTTTACACAAAGCTTTCAAATCTCACGCATATTGAGCGCCACGGTGAGACTCATGCAAACGAATGAAATCTTAAGCTCTCATGCTGAAGCTATTATTTCTCACGCATTTAAGGTTTTTAATTTAAACAGTTTATTTTGAGGTAGAAAATTGCTGCTTAAGTACAGTGACTACATCATGGACCAACATTCTGGAAATACCTTACTCCATGTTCTCTTTGTACCGGCTTTGAACACTTTCCAACAGTGGCAATTCTCGAGCACAGGGCCTTCCCTACACTGGTCAATGGGTTGACTGACTATTGCACATGCTTACATGCTAATCACAGACCAGTAACGTAGACTCTGTTCAGTAATATTAGTCCAGTGAGAAGAACAAGGTTTTCTGAGCCTGCAAGAACGAGCATCCCCACCAAACCACTTTTTTTTTTACAGAAAACCGCTGACCCACAACCTGGTTCTGGCCATTGCTGTCCAAGTTCTCAACAGCTACTTTTGATGGGCCACGTTTCCCCTCAGAATAAAGGAAAAGATTTCTTAGCTACCTTAATTTTTCAAAATTTTCTGGGGGAGCACGCCCCCAGAACCCCCCTCCCCCCAAGAGAGGCCAGTGATGCCTTAAATACAGACGGCTACGCCATCAAAAATCTCACTCTTTCAGAACAAATCAATTAGAGAGCTCTTTGACAAAATCTGTTGCTGCGTGTTGCTCATTAATTCAGTTTTAATAATAAAAAAAGACTTTCAAAAGTAAAATATAAAAAAATAATAAAATATTTATTTAACGTCAGTGAATGTTCAAAGATGCTTACGTCTCTAACAGTACTGCAAGGCTTGCGGATTCGGAGTTACAAAAAATATATATATCAACGGATTGGCGGATTTTTCTACAAATTAGCACGGATCGACGGATTTGCTGACCCCTGTTCACCTCCCTCGTGTATGTAGGACCCTCATATTCATGTTTGTATCATGAAAATAGTCATTACGACCATTGAAACGGGTGGAGGCAACTGGGCAGTTCTTTCTAGTAATGATGCTCCCCTTTTAACACTGAATAGCCTGCGTTGGTACGTAGGCTAATATGAAAATTATTAAACACGTGCACATGTACACAAATATAGCAGTGAATATTGTCGTCATTCCATCAAAATGGCTCTCGGTAACCACTACAATCACGATCAACGTGAGATGTAAGACTTAACTATATAAAACATATAGACAAATTGGCTAAATAAAAACTTCTTAGAGTATTAGAATCCCTCCAAATGGCACGGCTCTAAAATTAGCTTAAGTATTTATCACGTGAACTTGCTTAGACTGAGTCAGTGAGGGAGTTCATTCCAAAGCCAAACCATGGGCTCCCGATATAAAAAGGACCATTGGCTGGTAGCTGTTCTGAAAAGCGGAACATCTAACGTATTTGTATGTCTGGTACTGAGAGAGTGGACATCAGCTCCAACCGTAATTATAAATGCTAATTGCACAAAATACTAGCTTATAATGTCATGCAGGTGTTCACAGAATTAACGCTGACACCAAGGCCGAGATTCGCTTGCTCTCAACGAAGTTTGTCGCGATCTGTCGCGATAATAAAACTTCTACTTCTGATTTATCAGTTTTAACGCTGAAAGACCAAGAAATAACACTGCAGAAAACCTTCTTTATTCTGACTTTTAGAAAATATGATTTCTTTTAAGACCGGTCGTTGCCACATTTTGGGTGCCTTGATAAGAAGTTTGCGGACGAACGGTTGAGTGGAAGAGGAGGACATTGTCAAAAGGTTGAGATGGAGATGGGGGTGAAAGAACTTTCCAATCGTACAATGCCCGATCCATCAAACGTTCTCGGTAAGTGGTTAGTGATACTAAGCAAAATAATCACTTTGCTTAGGACAAATTGAACAAGAACATGGTTTTCAGCAGTAAACAGTAGACAGACTCAGTGAGGGAACTTCCGTCGACCGGCCTCAAAGCACAACGATGCTGACCAATTGTTCCTCGAACGACGCCTAAAATACAGTTCCAGCAATAAGGACAATGACTGATTTGGGAACGAATCAGCGACCTGATGACAGTTCAGGTCTGAAACAAAATTGACAATTTTGGGTTTGTCCCGTTAAGTGTCTACAATGTTGGGAGAAGGGAAAAAATTACAATGATGCAACCGCTTCCGACACGTGCGAGTTTTTCCACGACATGATTAATTCAAGCGTGGCTCACTGTAAAACCTACCAAAAGGTTTACTCACTGGGCAAGTTTGCACGTGACTGAAAACCCACTCTAAATTCCCTTTATACTTTATTCTTTGCAAGTTTCTCGGTTTTCTTCGCCGTCCACAATTTTCACATCTGGAGCAGGTGTGTTAAATGGAAAGGCGAAAAATTGTCTGCAAAATTCTGAACAATGTAAACAGTGAATATAGTTTTCTGCCTTGCAATTGTCATCTCTGTGGCTATTTATTTTTGGAGTGCTAGATACCTTTTTCTGACAGACACCATTTGAGCCATTTATTGCATTTAACTTTGGCCCTTCAATACGACAGCGGTTATGGTTTTATACCTGATTACAGATAGATGGTTGTTCTTCAACAACGGAAAGTAACATCACGCACAATTCTCGTCCAATTACTATAATTTATCAGGGTGGGATTACAGAATATTTGAATTAATACAATAACAATAAGGAAAATCACTGGCTATGTAGATTCGACGTTATCTTAATTCTTAATATTCGGAAAAATGAGCACTGGCGAGTTAAGAAACATATAACCTCGTTTTCAACTGCTTTTCCAGAATTTTGCTATTTGAATTAATTTCTGCTAATTCTTTACTGTAAATGAAAATGAAAACCATACCTGTAAAAAGCAGCAATTGTCCACTAGCAAACGATGCATCTGCTTTCTCTTGAACCTTAAATTAAAACTTCTTGACTAGGAATCTAATTACCTGTTTGAAATTTTCTTTATTAATTGCAACTAATTGTGGAGTTGATTTGTGCGTGTTTGAGACATTTCGTCTCCCTATATTTTGGTAAAATACACCTGATGTTCAGTAGTTATTTCTTTGGATGATGACTTGATGAGAAGTTCGGGTTTCTCATCCCTGTCTGTGTCTTGTGTGACATCTTTTAGGTGCTCATAGAACAGTAATATGGGAGTTAAAATGGAAGGGAAATAAAAAAATCTCCCCTCTGGCGACGCCTGCTCAACCGTGATTTTGGTTCCTATAGAAAACTGTTATGCTATAGTTCTTCGATTTCTCCGGCATTCCTGCTCTGTCTTGATGGTATTACCATACTACAAATGAACAAAGGGGGTAGTTTCTAAAGAAATTGTGGTGCTGCGTCGGTGGGGGAGTTGTACACAAAATTTGATTTTATCAATGGAATTGATAAATTTAAGGTTGTTTGGAATAGTTTTCATTTTCCCGAGACAAATTCTACAAATTATTTTCTAAATTATGTTTGGTTCATCGTATCACTATGAAATTTGGCATAGAAATAAAAGAAACATCTTAGATTCATTACATGACATTTATTTCAGAAAAGCTGTTACCATGACAACCATGTGACGCATTCAGTTGACTCCCTAAAATCGAAATCTTTTATCTTATTTAAAAACAGGTCGGTGAAATCTTCTAAACTTCTATATTGCATCTTACTAGCAATGATCTTCAAAATATTTCAGTTCAAAAATAAAATAAATAAAAGTCGTAGATTTTAGGCCAAAGATTGTAGTGTTCTTACGTGGGACGACTAACTTTGTTGGTACCTCTCAAGCACTTCACATTATTACGTACGACGAACAAGTCACTTATATATCCCGGTAACATACCGTTTACAGCTTAAAAAATTAATATGGCAATGTTCTGTAGGCGACAATTGGACAAAGTTAAGCCGCAGTCATCATCACCATGAAGGGGCACCCGTTTGTTGTAGACACACCTTAGAGCTCTCACATAAAGCCTTTTCAGCTTCTGCTTATCAGACTCATTACAATTATTCCAGATCGCAGAACAGTAAGTAAAATAAGACATTACATACGAGTTGTAGAGGCACATCTTCGAAGAGATTGAAACGGCGTATTCTTTAGCCTGCTCAAAACGTCTAACTGATTTCCATTGGTCTACGATAGGAACCTGTACATCACTAATGCTAAAGGAAAGATCGCAAGGATAGTTTTTTGTAAGAATAATACATTTACATTTCTCGGGATTGAGCACTAGCTTATTATCGTCAAACCAACGACTCGTAACAGCTAGATCGCCATCGATTACAGACTTTACCACCTCAGGGTCGCGATCACTAAAATAAATTTGGTTATCATCAGCATAGTTGGACAAATTAGCACGATTAATAAAATAGAACAGATCATTAAGAAAAATATTAAAAAGGAGGGGCCCTAACACCGATCCCTGAGGTACAACCTTAGAAAAAACAACAACAATAAAGTTGTGTCACTTTTGATATCCAGCGTTTAAAGCGCACTGCAAAATGTTATTTAAAATGCTGTGATTTTAAAAGACTCCTCATATTCATTAACCTTAAGCTAAAACCAGCAGTATAGTGGTTGAAAACGCTGCAATCCAAATCTAAGTGACTAAATCAGAAAACAAACGGTTAATTCATGCATCATTTCCAACCACGATGGGTGACTAATATTATGTTTGCCGTTTCAGATAATACTGGAAACAAAGAGACAGTAGAGGTCGGAGTAATCGTGATAGGCCTATGTAGTATCTGCTTAGTGGCATGCGCACTAGTCTTCCTACAGCTCCGATCAAACAATAGACGCCTTAGGGAAAACCGCCAAAGATCAGCTAACTCGGACGGACGGTCAGGTGATCAGACACGTGATCCGCTTGATATAGAGGCACCGCCCTCATATGACGCAGGTACGATTTTTGTTCGATTGTTTTCACCTGTTGACGTTGTATGACTATCGACCTCATCAAAACTTTATAAAACGGACACAACAACTCTCAACATTGTTGGGAGTTGTTGGTCCGCCAGATGTTGGATCATCTTGGCAGTGGCGTGTAACAACTTGCAACAAAGTGGAGACACGCAATGTATAACGGAAAGGATACGACTTATAAGACTTTGTAAACTTACAATTCGGCTGCCATCTCCATGGAGACCATATGTAATGCGCGTGCGTTGCCCCAACAATGTTGGATGAATTGTACAAACGGGTACAATATTGTTGTGCTGCGCTTTAGTGATCACGGAACAAAAGAAATCTTGGAAATCGTTGACTCAAACGTTTGACCAGTTTCAAAGCTGTAATTAGATGGTATTTGCCTATTGACAAAATCCTCCGTATGCCCCAGCTGTTAAGACAACAAGATTTTAGGTTTCGTTCTGTTTATGATGTTGTCCGGTTACGGTTGTACTTTATCCCTTCGATTCTTAGACTATACTCTTATGAAATAACTCTTATAATCTTATACAATTCAGTTTTTGGACTGTATTTTCAAGTCTTGTGAGTAAACAATTAAAAAAAAAAAAACAATACCCCTACAGGGGTTCCGTTCTGTGGAATACAATTTTGAGGCACGATAGGGGATTCTGGGACGTATGTCACAAGGGACGGTACCAAAGAGAGTGGGCAAAAATGGAATTTTCAGGGATTTTAAATTTAATATGACCTTAGCCTCAACGGCTAACTTTACATGAATGCTGTACTGTATTGTATTTTATTGTATATTATTGTATTTTGATTAGTTGTAAAACAAGTCGATTTTATCATTTGTTAGTTGATTTTTACCCCACAACCCCAAGCTGCATAGCTTTAAAGTTTCTGATCGTGGATAAATAAAGGCTATGTAGGTATGTTTGTATTCATTTTCATTTTCCACTAAGAGATAGGCTACCGAAATGTTGCTTACGCGATCTAAAGGAGTACCTATCATTCCTTCTAATTAGTATGCTGTCTGCTAATAATTGCGGGATTATAATGCAACTGATTTTTAAATTGATTTTTCAGTAATCCGTTCTCCGCACTTGTACCCACCTTCCAGACGGAACTCCATGACGCTTGATGTCTCGGAGACAAGACGAAGCTCAGACTTTAGTACCTTCAGCTTGTCTCTGCAAAGTCCACGCTTTGTTCATCAGCCTCGCCAGCCACCGAGGGAAGCGTTCGAGGATAACCTGTCTGTGTACTCAGACACTCAACTGGCAGGAAACCAAGCTGAAGACACTGAAGAGCCCCCGCCTCCTTATCCTGGAAATATTGTAATGATATCTCCACGCAATGCTCGTTCAATGGATTATATTTGCAATCGCCATTCGAGCACCGCGGGACAAAGAACAAGAAATCATGAGAACGAACTCGAAGTACACAGTGAGAATGCACATTGTCCAGATGGAAGTAGTGGAAGGGCATCACGGTCAAGTGAAAGACATGTTGCCTGTCCGAGCAGAAATCACGTGGTTAACGCATGGAGTGATACGGAAGGTAGAACTTCACGTAACCAGAGAACCGAAGCATGCACAACACACGGCTGTCATTCAAATGCTAACACGAGAAACATTCGCATTTCGCATTCATCACGAGGGCCTCAGGAAGCAGCATCCACTACTCAAACATCCAGACCTGAAATTCTTCAGGATTTGGAAAGTTCATAACTTTCACTTGGTTTGTCCAAGTATTGGGATTATTACGGCGCTGAAGTAACGAAGACGGCAACGAGAAAGAAAATGTACTTTCAGCATATAAGCTTTACTTTAGGTTGTAGCTACTTTGCGATTATACTAACTCTTTCAACCTGTAAAATATCTACGAATTGTTACTTGTTTCTGTATAGCCGTCTAAATATCAAACACTGAAGTTTTACTGACGAAAAGACTTTGAAAAAATTCAAGTTCTTACCTCTCAGCGAGAGAAATTTCCGGGTTTCCTCGCAAATCTGAGGAAAAATCGTTCAATGTGGCCTATATGACGAGGTATATCAATACAATGACAAGGAGGACAGGTATTTAGGACAGGAGAGAAAAGGAACGACACCAATCATTCGCCCAAGAATCACTGTAAAAGACTTCAATTAGTATAGGTAATCACATGATTTTTCTCGTGCAATTTGGAATAAATAAGCACTTGTTAATTTTTTCAAAGACCACAAATTGCACGAGCCCTACGGGCTCGTGCAATTTTGTTGGTCTTTGAAATTTTGCAATTTTTTGCAATTTTGTTGGTCTTTGAAAAAATTTACTCGTGCTTATTTATTCCAAATTGCACGAGAAAAATCATGTGATTACTTATCAATAATACACTTGAAAAAATAGACTTTTTAAAAAGCTTCAGCCCATACATTGACTACTGAGGTACGCAGAAGGCATTGCCCTCGATCTTCCGAAACTTGGAGAAGCTTTGAAAATATCCGGAGATCACCGGAAGTGTTCGGGTAATCTTCGGAAATCTTCGGAAGTGTTCGGTTGATCTTCGGAATTGTTTGGGTGATCGTCGGAAATCGTCGGAAGCATTCGGGTGATCTTCGGGAGTGTTCAACGATCTTCGGAAATCTTCGTGTGGTCTTCGGAAATGTTCGGTATCCGGCAGTCTCCCAAATACACCGGTTGGTCTTCGGAAGTCTTCGAGTCTCTTCGTTTTAACTTCGGAAATCTTCGTTGTAATTTGTACTCGTGTTACACCTTTTTCCACTGGTGTTACACTTTCTGCACTTTGTTACACTTAACTGCACTGCTCTCAGCCAATCACAATCGAGTAATTTTTTCAAGTGTATTATTAGACTATTAACAGGTATTAATGTGATATTTAGCAGAGGTCAGTCGGCAAATGAATGTACAGCAATGTAGACATTTAGTGAGATTATCATTGCCATAACGGTCGTTCTTTCTTTACCTCCCAATTAATAGCTATCCTGTAGTTATTCGAGAGGAAGAGGTACATAAAATTCAAATGTAATCAACAGATTGAAAAAAAAACTGAGTTGTCTTGTATATTAAGCACACGAATCGAAAGCCATGTTTACCTTTTCTATCTGCTGTTGCTAGCAATTAGGAATTAGATAATTTCACATATTTCTAGGAATTTTAGTCGTTTCGGTATTCACTTTAATTTGCCGTTGTTGTTTATTGATTATTGCACTGGTCCACATCAGCTTTAAGCTGCCAAAAATCTGACCTGCGTCAACAAACAAATTATGTATGTATGTATGTATGTATGATTACAGCGCCATGGGCGCGGTGTGATGTGATTTGTTATTTTAACGACCAAGGGTCTTTGACGTTTTATCTATTGCTAATGAGATTATTGGCGACATTATTCAAAAATACCGAAAGTGGAAGAAAAAATGAATAAACAAGGGCAGTGATAATATTTTCACCGAGTTTTGTAAAGGGATGACAGTTGAAAAGAGGAAACAAATTATTTTGCGGTGTTCCGCCAGAGATAGGAAACGGGGACGTCAACGAGAACGTCATTTAAAAATATAACTTCTCGTTTTTGTAACTCTCTCGCAGTCATCCAAATTTGTTTAACTTGGAAAATGCTGGCGAATATTCCATGAACTAAGGCCTTGTTTACAAGCACGTAGGGTAACCCCAGCGATAGGGGTTACCCTCAGCAGAAGGGTTACCCTAGCGCTCTCACATTTCTTATTTTTTTGCATCGTCATGTTTACAAGGCAGCTAGGGTTCCCTAGCGCCAGACCGTTTGAATGTTGACAACAAACGGCCATCATGGCTGACCGAAACAACGCGACGCTCACAAGACGTTATAATCTTCCTTTTCTCTCAGAAACAGAAAATATTTCTAGTGCAAGGTAGGTAAGCATCCTTCCCTCGAATAACTTTCTCCACCACTGATTTGTACGGCCAACTTCTTCGTTGACCTTCGTTGAATCACTCTCCTGTTTCACATGTTCCGAGCGAGTGATGTATTGTATTCCAGGGTCGCGTTAACATCGCAACTTGTTGTCGTTGTCTAGAAATAAGAGGGTAACATAACAGCATTCCATAACACTCGAAAAACAGCAATAACAGGCTGTAGATATAGAAGAATCGAAGTTATTAGCAGAACTCATCTCTTGTTGGCCATTTTCTTTGCGATTAAGTTGCCCCGGGTCGTAGGGTAACCCTATCTTTGACCCACCTGCTAGGGTAACCCCAGCACCGCTTGTAAACAGGGCCTAAGTTAGTATGAACGACGTCAAAGTAAGAAAAAAGAAAAAAACGATTTTGCCATCATACGCTCATGTTCTCGAGAAAATCTAAAATCTGGTCATTTCACGCTTGTTTTGCAGAGGACGATAAAGAAATGCACCAAAATATAAATCGCACGTGCAGAGTGGTTGTTTCTGCTCGTTAAGCCCATTGGTTTGTGGCGTTCTCTTTGCCGTAAGGTAATCTAATTTAACATCATAAAAACATTCTCAATTATTGGGCAGGTAAGAAACGCTACCTAAGTGTCAAGGGTAGCAAACGCTAATATTAAGGACACCAGAAATAGGTTTTGATTATAAAAAAGATGGTTATAAATAACTGACTAGACGTGCACCAAATCAACCTCTTTATATCAGTAATACGGGGTAAACGTTTGTCAGTAACCTTATTTAAAGCGAGCCGTCAGCAAGTTTTATTGCTAACTGAATTACAACGATCCCAAAAAATCCTAAAAGACAAACATACAAGAGAAAAAAGGGGGTAGTTTCTAAAGAAACTGTGGTGCTACGTCGGTGGAAGAGTTGTACACAAGAATTCAGTGGGAGTGTTGTAGAGATCCCAGACGCAGCAGTCGCGGCATCGCATTGAGTAGCTCTGATGATGCGTCGCTCATTTCGTTTGACTGAGTCGTAACGGCAATACTCGTTGCTGCACTAGGACTGTAATTGAAAGAAAATTACGATTAAGCCCACAATACCCAAACACAAACTGCGATAGTTATAGAGCTTCAAGAAAAAAGCGAAATTGCTTTCCAAAAGAGCACTTTTTTTATAAACAGAGTATTCTTCACCTCGATAAAGGGGGTAGTTTCTTAAGAAACTGTGGTGCTGCGTCGGTGCATGGATTCTAAAAGCTGACGTTTCGAGCGTTAGCCCTTCGCTGTGACGAAGGGCTAACGCTCGAAACGTCAGCTTTTCGGTGGTCAATTTACATTATCAACTCCGTTAAAACCAAATTCTTGTATACAAAGGAAAAGGTGAGCTTGCACCTACCGTAGCTGAGACTATTAAGTAGCTAGAGACAGCCACTAGATTCGCTCTGACGAAGGGCTCATTTTCGAAAAGTCAGGTTTTTAAATCTCTTTATGGTGGCCATTTTCATTGTCACTCAATTGAGAAAACCACTGAATTGCAAATTTTCATGCAGCACTCCCCCACCGACACAGCACCACAGTTTCTTCAGAAACGACCATCCTTAATTCAACTGTTGAGTACCTTTTGATGTAATCCTCATGTAGCAAAAGGTCAGTTATAACGAAACCAATGCCTTTCCCTGCCCCTCCCCTATCAGGTTTTAATATTACTTTCTCTGTGTTTTTGTTAATATAGTCAACAAAGTATTAACTTGCGTGCAAGGAATTTTGTTTCTCCCCGGTCTAATTATAGTTGTTTTTAAACCCAAGTTATTTCCCTGCATTCTTCCGCGTTCGATTAAGTACGATAGTAAACTTTGAAACATTAAACCGGTTCTGCACGCTATATTTATGACCTGCACGTACGGTAATCCTGCCGAAAGCTTGTTAAATGAGCAGTTTACATGAGTGAACTCATGTCGGGATGAGTTTCAGCTCGGTGCCTGGTTATCCAGTTGCGATTTCGCGGATTGCTAACCACCAAGAGAAATAAGTTGTACTTCTTGGTTTGAGGATACCAACTGGGCACGCTGTTGTCATAATTATGTGTACATTTACCACTGAACTAACTTTGAATAAGAAACGACATCACGTCATGTCTAATTTAATGCAAACAGAGTACGAACCAGCCAGCAATGATTAAACTGTCGTTCCTCAAACTTTTGTCAGTCTTGATTCAAAGCTGGACAGAGGAAGACCTCCAAGTGATAACCATGAGGTGGTTTATTCTTTTCATTTCACTTTGCTTTTCACCCGCAGTCAAACTTACCTCGGCCTTTACACTTCCAAATTTATATCCTTTTGGAGTCAGTGAAGGAGACCAGATTGTTCCTCGAAATGACGACAGCAGCTCCGGAGAGGTGCAGATATCCATTGCATTTCCCTTCTTTGATCAGAATCACCAGTCACTGTATGTAAGTATAACTACATCCAGTTCTCTAAATAATTTTGAAAAGTTAATAATGAAGATTAAAACAATTTTTTCTCTTAAAAGGGCGGGCTTTAGTAAACTTTACACCTTCTAGCGAAGATTGTTAATTTTCCGGGTTTTTTTTTTTTCACGCGTATCTTTAACGTATCACTACTAAAATTAAACTCATGTACGTAAATGGGATCCTCGTCGACGAGGTCGTAATGCAGAGGAAATATCTCTCATCAGAGTGGGTAAACGTTTTTGTCATTGCTTACAAGTAGACTTACAGGAAGCATGAAGTCGCGGATTTATCCGACATTGTGTGTTTTCGTATTCTAGTGTTTTACTGTTTGTGTGACTGTCAAGGAATATAGTGCATTATTCGATACATTTTCCTGCAATTCTGTGAGATTTGAACCAATTCCTAACCCCGCGAACACAAACCGACACTATGCTAATTATTGTACAATTACGAGAACAAAGTGGCAAAAAGCTACAGCGTAAATTTGAAGTCTTTTTAATAGCCCATTTTGTAAAAGAGTACGGGTCTGGGGAACGAATCCAGGATTGACCGAAAACCAATCAAATTGAATTGAATGGTTTCTCATATGAAAGGTGATCCAAACATTTGTAGTTTTAGCAAGTTTGAGCATGTTTGGATGAAAAGCCGCCAGATAACATGAATTTAAAAATCAAGAAAACCTCAATGCACATATGTCTACTTCAGAAGGTACGTGCCCCCATTCCATACAAAGTCTATAATTTTCACGATTTTCATAAGCCTTTTACTGAGCTCCTACTCTTTCATGTCCAATCAATAAATTTTAAAAGTTCGTTCTCAGTCCCTTACTCTCCAAAGTGGGTTATGAGTTGTAGCTATCCAATCAACCATTTATTTTGAAGCTCTAGAGTTATTTGCGTGTTCCAACACACATCCATCAGGCCTGAGTCATTCAAAAGCACCGACAAACAATAATGCCACCTGGTTCGAAACCTTATAATACACTCAACAAAATTACTCGATTCTGATTGGTTAAGAGTAATACAATTAATCCCAAATATTTTGTTCTTCGAAGGAGTACCTATTAAGTTTCCAAGGCCCAGGGCGTGTAACACGAGGTAACTTTAATGGTTTAATAAGTAAAATCGGACTAAAAGACACTTAAACTGAAGTGGACATTCTGTTTAAGGATTTTATGGCTGAACTTAGTTGAATAAAGCATTGATATAGGATAAATGCATTACCTCGTAGTTTTGTTGAAAGGTTCGTGGTATTTCGAGAACTTTCAAAATCACCAGTACCTTCTGACCTCCAAGCCTTAGAAATGTCTTCTTGACGTTGTTGATAAAGTGCCCGTGGTCGTGCGATTTGATATAGTCAGTGTAGTAATGAATGTTAAAACGCAATTGGAAAATGTTACAAAAACAAAAAAAGAAAACAAACAAACAAACAACAACAACAACAACCTGTCTTCCGAGATCCAAGCTTAATCCATAACTTAGTACATTGTCAATCATACCTGAAAGACTGAGTAAACGAAAATTCTTGAAATATATCGTTTTAACGGAAAAAACTCACTGTCATCTCTGGTATAGAATTAATTCAGGTATTGAACGACTGGGAAGTTAATTTGAGTACAACAACAATTAATAGTACTAACACCTATAATTAGCTTGAAAGCATCTGTAATCAAAACGAGTTACTCTCGAAAGCTAAAAAACTGAAACAAGCGTGCTGCCAATTGGCAAAGGGTTTTTCTGTTTGTCAATGTTAGATGCACGAAACTCGATCTGCTGCCATTTTGGAGTTTATGGTAGTAGCGAGCGCGGGGGTCCTCGTTAGGCCAACTCGCCGCTAACATATAGAAGTCATTAATAGCGGCAGTTTGAGGCGACAGTACGATAGAGGCGCACGATGTTCGACATTCATACAGCTAAATAGGTAAATTTAGGTAACTAATACAAGGTAGTACGCTCCAGTGAATGGTATTCTACAACAGAATGGTAAATCAGCTCTGGGCGCCAGTGACAAGATGTTTGATGACTTGAGTTTTACCTGATTCAGTTCTTGGTATTTTAGTACATTTTAAATGCAGCTGCAGCAAACAACAACAAACAAGTTGAAAACAAGCTGAGCAAGGGTTCGAAACCCACAATGGTAGCGTCAATGTCACGCACTTTACCTAAAAATATCTACACGTAACGTGAAACAAGGAAAGACCATAAACCATTTATCACCATGCATTCGTGTCACACATATCATTTGTTCTGTAACTTCCTTCGGTTTTTCTTTTAATAGCACTAAGGAAACTCTTATCATGTACGTAGTCAGACAGATTCCAAGGCCGCTGAACATAATCACCCAAGTCCGTTTTTACTTGGTAGTATTGACCCTCCAGAATTCTGACGTATGCAGGGGGTTTCGACTTATTTTGGACCCAATTATTGTATTCAGGTCAACACAAATGGTGTTATCTCATTCCTACGCGAAGTTAAAGAGTTTACTCCAGCTGCTTTTCCTCTCAGTGGTAATCG
>OX419336.1:37107871-37167871 GCA_948470475.1 Galaxea fascicularis
TCTTTAATGTTTTTGTCCTTCTTATTACATTATTATATTGTTCTTGTTAAGATACGTGCTTTTGCAATACTGTATGAAGTTATGGTCATGCAAACAAAGCTAAGCTAAGCTACTTGTCTTGTTGTGCTTTCCATCGCTACGAGCAGAGCCGCTGACAATTTCTTCGGTTTAAAGTGATGCTTTAGTCCTTAGTTTATAAGGCCGAAATAAAGTCATTAATGATTACCGAGAAAGAAGAAAACACTTTTTCTCGGAATGAGCTGAGCATACGATTGCAGAAATCACTTCCGATCTTGCGCATAATGCATTTCCTTACAACTGATGACGTATTTCCATCACCGGTATCCTCCGGTCCACATTGTACGCAAGCGAACCTAAAACGCTTACGGTTTCTTTTTAGGGTTGGAGAGAGAATATTATTTCCACGCCACTTGCTGAAAATGAAGCATTTTTTATTCAAATCCTAGCGATTTATGGGCGATTGAAAATTGACCGAAATCGCTTTCATCCCTTGTCTCTTTCTTTACTAAAGCCTGGTTTTCACTAGCGACGCAAGCATAAACGCAAACATAAGCACAAGCGCAAGTGAAAACGGCAGCAACATAAGCATAAGCAGAAACATAAGAGGAACGAATCCACTTATTTTTCAAGTCTGGTTTTTACTACGGACGCAAGCACAAGCGCAAGCACAAGAAAAGGAAAAATTTTGATCCTTGTGCTTGCGCTTGCGCTTATGCTTATGCTTGCGTTGAAGTCGTTTTCACGGTGAAATAAGCGCTCTTGTGCTTGCGCTTATGCTTGCGCTTATGCTTGCGTCGCTAGTGAAAACCAGGCTTAAGTCATTACTGTATGCGGCTTTAGCCATGCGGATAGGATTTCAACCGCAGCGTAACCGCAGCGTAACACGATCGCATGTATGCAGTTTGATCAACAAGATCGTTTTCGGTGAAATTAACTAGCAATACGGTCAAATAGGACTCTTCTACTCCCTGTGGCTAAATTGTTACTCCTCTCCCTTAGACGGGACGCGGCATGGCAATCTTTCCCCTGGCTTAGTATTATTCGACGAGGTTTAGCCTAGCTATGTCACTCCCGCTCTCTATGGAAAAGGAAGGAACAGTTTCTTTCAATTTTGTTTTCTTTTTTTCAGGATCGCTAGTCATTTCTCCACAATCAGGAATTATGCTTGGAGGTGATAACATTTTATTATCAGGTCCCTGCTACAATCCTTCGCAACACATCGTGTGTGAATTTCCCCGCAGCCGACTGAGCAATGGAAGCTATATCAGCGACATCCGGGCATCTTGTACTGTGCCCATGCTTAACGTGACTGGCGTGCTGTCAATCAAAATGTCAGTCAATGGAGGAACGAGCTATGAATTTCAAGGAACGTTTACAAGCGGTATCGATCCCACTCACCTTATTTAAACAATCCAAGATTTCGCATTAGTAGAAATAGGAAAATTAAGCGAATCTAGGGAGGGATGGAGGGGGTGGGGGAGGGGAGTGGGGAGGGGAGAGGTAACTAATAATACTTGGAACAATGTACAGGCCCAATCTAAAACCGATCAACTTAATCCAGGATTACCGTTAAGTTTGGTTTCAGTTTTATAACTTTTGGGTGAAAGTTCCTTTACCGCATTTCGTTTTTCAGAATTGACTTAAATTTTGATCAGAAGCGATTTAATAAAGCCAAAACATATGTAAAAAGCCGACGTTTCGGTGTCATCATGGCGGTATTGAAGAGGAGCTTAGCAAAAACGAAACAACAAAGGCAGCGAGAGCGCCCCAAAACAACAGGCTTAATGAGCAAAACCAATGGCTCTGCGCGTGCGTTTTACAGTTTATTTTTTACATTTATTTGCGTCTTCTGTAAAACAGCAACGTAAAATGACCAAATTTTAGGTTTTCTCAAGATCATGAGCAAAATCTCCTTTCTTTTTGGTTACTTTGACGCCGTTCTCATGTACTTACTTCCTGGTACCTATATACCTACTTCCTAAACAGGTTGGCATGATTGCGAAAGAGTTACAAAAACGAAAAGTTTTATCGCAATCCATGATTTAATCAGTTCTAGGTATTTTTTTCTACCCTTTTTCCCATTGCATTTTGCGCATCATATATTACGTATATATTTGCATGTTTGCAATCACCTTATCGGCTTTTCTCTTTGGTAGTAAACATTAACAGGTTCAGGCCCCTTGTTACTCGCCTGGCCACACAGACCTGGATTGAGGAACGACCTGTCAAGATCGCTTGGGACCCAGTCCACCTCGGATCCGAGAATCAGACGGTGGATATTCAGTTGGCGCGGTATTCGATGCAAAATAATGGTCGTGTGTTTTTTCACAGTATGTACATTGTAGAAAGAAATCAGCTGAATACTGGAATAGCGCAGTTCAGAGTACCAACCGGAGAAGGACAAGGGTATGTAGTTGAGCGACCAAGAGTGACTTGGTGTCCATTTTAACTGTGTGACTTTTGAAAGGAGCAATATACCACTACGAAACTGGTGTAACGTGTTATTGAAAAGGTCTGCTAGTTTACAAAGATATATCGACAATTCGTCAGTGCGCAATTCCTACCCAAAATGAGGGTAGAGCTAAATCATGTTAGAAGAGAGCAATATCTTGCCATGGCACACTACGCGGAGACTGTACATATGGTATGGTTAGAGTATTGTTAAAGGAGACCACAAATATTGCTCATCACAAGGGTTTGATGACGCAAAAAAATTGATATGGGAAGAAGACTGTCCAAAACGTCTTCTTTCGGTCCCAGAGAGACTCAATCGTAACACAAATTTGATCTTAGATGCATCGCGACTTTAGTAGCCAGTTCGTTTTTTATTTATTGCCATACGATATATACCTCAGCTCTTCTGTTGGAAGCGGACGTTTCATTACACTTGTAGCAGTGAAAAGGACTGGTGACAAGAGCGGGTATGCAACGGCCGAGTGGATCTGGAGCGATCTGTTTGCTTGGATAAGCTATGATTTGGCCCACGAGCGATGCTTGGACTGGTTCCAGAAGGAGCCGAATCCTAAAGTGTACACAGGTAGAAGACGACTATCTAACAATGTTGTTTCTCAATTTACCAACGCTGCAACGGAGGAATGTTTTTTCAACAGAAAAGTCAAGCGTCTGACTTTCAATTCTTTAATTACTTGAAATTCCGTAAAAACTGAAATACAATAAGCGACAAAACTAAATTACTATAAAAATCTAAACAAAGAAACTATCTTAAACAAAGCACGTGCAGCGTGCATGCCAATACAATGAATAACCGAATACAAAGGAACGTAAGCGTAACAAATCATCTTGTGACCGAAAAACAATTAACCTAATAACCAAAATATGAAAATAAACAAGGTAGCCTACATCATTCCCCGCTTTACAGACTTTAACATAGCCACGATCCTTCAAACTATCTTTCAGTGCTTAACACGTATCTTGAACCGACTAACTGAAAATACCGACAACTCGCGGGATATCATCTCACAAAACAAAGTAGAATTTATACAGCGCAAATAATGACGTAAATCACGCAATCTTGACAAAATGATATCCGTTACAGTATCACTTACACATTTCAGCTTTGATAACGTCATCCCCTCGTTTTCGAATGTCTCAGTCGAAAGAGTTACCGCGAATAATTCGGATAGCATGAACGAAAGTCATTTAGATTCACATGGCAGCGATTTTGAGTGTCGTAAGACCGAAACTCACGTAACTCTGGTAAGTCGCAGCAACTGCAAAGAAAACAAGGAAAATCGACACTTATTTTTAGTCGTCAAAGATTACTTACTGATTTAATTTCAAATTGATCGTCAATTTTATGCAAAGTGTTTCTTGTTTACAGTACTCTTGTCTTGTTCCAGATGACCCTTCTCTTCTCTCCTGTCCGCAAACGCTTGCTCAGGCTTTGGCAGACCGTGGCAGGTTCATGGCCGAGGAATATGTCAACCTAGATGCTGGCCTTTATTGTGGTGTTGATCCTTCTGCAGCCTCGCATTGCTTCAGGACAAGCACTCCAAGGTAACCGAAAATATTTGCATATCAGTATTTCGACACGTGCAGATTCCGGCATTGATTCAACGACAATATTATCAGGGAAGCAATGCGAGTAAAGGAGATGCAATCCAGGATAGCGTTTCATGTATCGCCATAAGTGAGATAAGAATGCTTAACATTGAATTGAACGTTCTTGGAAACATAATCAATATATTTAGGAATCATTACAAAATATTGCCACTTTCTTATGACGTCATCTGCTTCGCCAAGTCTCAGAAAAGCAAAAATGCCCAGTTTGAAAAAGGTCATTTAACGGGAATTGATTTTGTATTGGCAGTAACACATAAGGCCTAACCCTGCATTGTAGGTGCAACTATATATTAATTGACAGTCGCAACAAACGATTTTTTACAGCAACCAAGGTGCAGGCCAACAGTGCTGTTATAACAAGCAACGGAACTTGATGGTCGGTCCTCTGGACGGAGGATCCCTGGATCGAGTCCATGTTGAGGCGGGTGTACCAGTCTTCTCTCATTTCTTTCACGATCTTGTTCCTTATTCGGATTGCTGCCTACTGTCTGCAAATTGTGGAATGTATTTTGAAAAACGACCTTCAGATGACGGGTCTAAGTACGATCCGCCTAGACCAGGTAACCTGAACGCCAAAGCATTGATGAGAACATCAATACGATGCTTATTACCAACGTAGCAATTTCAATTACAGACTTAAATGTGGAAAAAAGGGACTTAAAACCGTTGAGAAAAGCCTCAATGGCCGGCGCACGAGTGGAGAGACTATGGCCGGTTTTTTGTGGTATGATGATTTGCGAGTAAAGAAGGAAAGAGACGACAGTTTTTTCTCTCCAGACCGATCTCGGGTCCGCTCCGCCCGCCCGAGACCACACTTGGCCAGTTCCGCTCGCCCATTTCTTGTTCGCCCGGCATAACCAAATTTAGAGCCTCTACAAAGGCTAAATCCCTACAAACTTTGTATATAAAAACACTAACGCAAACAATGTTTATTTTCAGTCTGATGGTCGTCAAAATGTTTGGTTGCTGAGATCATTTTGCCACAGACTAAATTCTCTACCTGTCTTAAGAGAACCCTATCAACACTTGAGTCTCGGTTTGTTGTGTCTTGTAGCGGTTGCTTTTGGTGATCCGCACATCGTTACCCTCGATGGTGTGGAATACACTTTCAATGGTTACGGAGAGTACCGCATTGTCCGGGTAGCCGGCCCTGAATTTAAACTCCAAGGTCGAATGCTTCCACTGATTGATGAAAGGGGAAATGTTGGTCGTGCGACTGTCTACAAAGCATTTGCAATGAAAGAAAACGGCTCTGATATTATGCAGGTATGATATCATGAAAGATATTTTAGCTCCCGTTAGGCCTCGTGCCGTATTTTGGCTGAGATTTTGCCTCGTTGATCTGCGGGATGGAAACTAGTACATTAGCAAAACAATAATTTACCTGCTGGTGTTATTTTTGTTATATGGTCCAAAGTATGGAACTCAATTAGTGAAAATTTGAAAACTCTCTCTATTTCAAACTTCAAGGAATCAGCAAAAAGCGATCTTGTCAAAGATTGTTAGTGACTTGTATTCTTGTTTACAGTTTTGTTGTTTTCCCTAATTACCTGTAAATTAGCCTTTTGCTAAATTCTGTCACTTTTCGTAGTCTTAATGCTTTGTGTTTATATACAATTTATTATTTTAGGCTTCCCTCATCGTGTAGAAATAGCGTTCTTTGTTTTTTGTTTTCCTTTTCTCTTTTTAGATCTTTCTATGTGTGTATTTGTGCCCCAGTTTTCTTGCTGGCCTAATATTAATTTATTTCTATTTATTGGCTATGTTAAAGGACTGCCTGGCGCCGCTAGCCCCTATGGTTATTCCAGGCAGTCAGTACTCTAATTTCACCTTTGTTATTTTTCTATTGTCAAATTATTTTTTCAGCTAGGAGTGCAAATAAAGATTGTTGTTGTAACCATTGGCACGATATTCCATGTATTTCAGATCCATTATTTTGGTGATGCTATATTGTTATTAAGCCGTGGCTACACGTGTGATTTTCACCGCGCGCTGGTGACGTAGCCTCCTACGCAGACCTTCTTTTGGCTCGTCACGCAATCTTTCCAGAGAGGAAAGATTGCGTGACGAGCTCAAAGAAGGTCTGCGCAGGAGGCTTGAAGGGACGCGACGATTTAAAGAAAAATCGCATCACCATCACAGGCAAAAAATCGCTCTTGTAGCCGTGGCTTTAGAGACATGACAACACACTGGATACTATCTTGGTTAGGATCACAAATGCCACAATACATTTACCAACTTTCTTAATTTATTAAGCGGCGCCGAGACTGAAAATAGGAGATGCTACACCAATGGTTCTGTTTGAGGCCCCCTATTATATTGGAACAATCTGTCTGATTAAGACCATCATATGTCACGTGACAGAGTGCTACCCTCATTTAGTTTCCTTGTTTTTCTGATCAGCATGGGCTGTGTCTTGCCGCGAAAAAAAACAATGACATGGGCGGAGAAGTTTTAAAACGAACGCAAATAAAAATGAAGAAAATACTAATTTTCTATACCTATATCGCAAGGAAAGCTAGTTACAATTACGAGTTTTGATATCTTCATTATGCTGCAGACCTGATTTATGAATTGCGGTGAAGAACCAAGTTTACGCTCACGATTTCTTCTTGTAGGTCCACATCGACGGACGAGACAAAATCGAAATCTTGGTGAACGGAGATATCATGGAATTGGATGAACAGTTCATGATAGATTTTAATGGCTTCATTGTTTACAAATGTAGCAGAACGTCTAAATACTCCGTCATTTTTAACTCTGGTATATTAGTCACAATTGAGAAAGCGAATGACAAAGTTCTGCAAATGATGTTGCTGGTCCCTTCCAGGTTTAAAGGTACTGTATCAGCTATTTGTAGCCATACAATATAATGTATTCACATTTGGTGATTAACAGGAGTCAGAGCAACCCAAAACACAAAGTCTAAAATATCATGCTTTTTTGTTAGCTCATTTGTTTGCGGTTTTTAGTCCTGAGGTCTTTATCGAAAAACCTTAAGTAGACACAGCTTTTTTAAAAAAGATTTTTGTTCTATCGGCAGAAGTCCTTTTTCGTTCATAGTCATGAAATTAAGCCTGTGGTCAAGTCTAGAACTACATCGTTTTAGCTCTAGTTCATTTTATATGACTGTATTCACAAAGTGCGAACCAAAGGCCCCGTCCACAACTATCCGGATATTTTTACGGCGTTTACATATCTCATCTGGTGAGATATGCCGCTAGAATTTGAACGTCCAAGGTTGACTTCACAAATAGACTCCGTGCACTTTCGTTGCGTCTCAAACAACAAGGCTTTGAAACTAATCTACTTCGGAAATCATTTAATAATGATCATCGAAAAGTATGGTGCAACTCTGCGTGAAATGAAATTAGCAATCCAGGCTTGAATTGAAGCATCGTATCCTTACATCACATATTTGTTGCTTTGATTTGAGTTTCGTTTGTGTCTTGGCACGCGTGCGCGCGCAATTTTATTTTGTGCGCGTGCTTTATTTATCTAGTATTTAATTTACGTGTGCATTTAGTTCGTTAAATAACGTCTTCATTTCACTTTGTATTATTTTCCTTACTTATATGTGTTGCCCGTGACTGTGCTGACATTGTGGGTGGCTCCTCCTAAAAAGTTCTGCAATTGGTATAGGATTTCATGGGGCCGAAACCAATTGTGGACTTACAAACATTTTAGGCATCCTACTGATGAACAGTTGCGGCGCGTAGATATATATTTTGGCAACTACTACAATTTGCAGTCTGTCCACTTTGAATTTGATAAAGGAGCTTTTTTTTTTCTTCCGTCTTCGCCTTCCATCCATCCACACGTAAACGGCGTTTTTGGTCAACGAAAACGGAGGTTTTCGAATACGTGTCGACAGGCGAAAACGGAGTTATGAATACGTTGACGTCAGAGGCCAGTGATACTATAAAGAGCGCATGCGCCTTCATGCTCTAAACGGTAGGCCACCGTTTTGACATCGTTTTCGCGTTATCTTTTCTTATGGACAGGCCAATACGATCCATCGTGTAGATGCGGATTTTTTCATATTACGGATAAAATCTCCGTTTTCAAAAATTTCGTATGTTCACCGTGTTCTCTTCTTCTGGTCTTAGGGAACACGAGCGGACTTCTGGGATTGTGGGATGGAGACAAAGAAAAGGAATTCCTCCTTCCAAATGGTACTTTTATTGACACCAACTCAAGCCAGGCCGAGATTCATTTTAAATTTGGACAGAAATGTAAGCCAGCGTTCTTTCAATAATATTAATTTGCCTATACAGGCTTATCCCAGGAGAATATCCCATCACGTAATGACCAAGAAATCAAAATATCAAGGCCGTGGCAAAATCGAGGGCAAAGTCTACTTCTAGTTCCAAAAAAGGTAAAATCTGAAAGGGGCACAAAACGTCATATTAATGCACATGACACTTGGTACACAATGTTAAAAGATGATGAATTGATCTCACAATTCTATACAGGGGCTACAACCGCTAATGACTCGTTGTTCACCTACGACGAAGGCAAGAGTCATGCGTCATACTTTGATGGCGGATTTGCGCCGATATTTTTGGATCAAGAAAAGATGGTATTTAATAACGCGACTCTGGAAAAGTTGGCACAGAGTGTGTGCGGTGATAACAAACCGTGTTTGTTCGATATCTACACCACTGGTAAAGTCAGCATTGGGAGAGCTTCTAAACAGGCTGTGGAATCATTTATTGCCGTCATAAATGAAACGGAGACCCCGGGTAAGCCTAGGTGATACGTCTTCTTCAGCAAATATGTGTGAACAAATTGTTGTGTACCTCACTTTTGTTATGGGAATGACGTCACACTGATTGCTCCTATGTAAAAGAAAGAACACAAAAAGTAAATCTAAGATGAAGACGCAAATATCCTACTTAAGTCAATCACTTATGTCAATCAGTCAATTAGTGAATCAGTCAGTTAGTCAGTCAGTCAGTCAGTCAGTCAGTCATTTTTACACAATCTGTATCCTTTTACAATACCAACACAGCAACATGTTTATTACAGACTATTCTTGAGCTTAAAATTTGTATTAATTACCCCGAAAATGTGACTTTAGGTTGCGTTCCAATCGATACTAAGCAACTTGATGACGGAGAAGTGCTTCGACAAGACAAAAATGATGGTCGAATGATCTTCACATTCCAATGTAAGCCAGAGTTTCAGTTAAACGGTTCCAAAGTCATATCTTGTTTTAAGGGACGATGGAATGGCTCTAAACCAAGCTGCCAACAAAGAGGTACATATTTTGGTATTGTTATTTGCTGCTTTTTACGATGTAAACTTTATTCACCCCCAAGACTAGCATCACCTGTAATGCCTTCGAGCTACAATCAGGGACAAAACTTGTTGAGACATTCCAACAAAACAAATACTTTCGATATTCTGTCAACGAAATGGCAAAAACGATTCTTTTCGGGGAGTGTCTCAATTACTTCTGTCCTTGATTGTAGGTAAATTTTAGAAAAAATAAAACACAATTTAAAAAGTGGAAAAACAATCCACTAGGGGTGGAGGAGTTTCTAAACCACATTTACAATCAATATAGCCTGCTATCAGAGTCTTCCTATTATGTTCTCTTTACTTCTTACCTCCGCTGAGGCAAAACAAATAGGATTCGTAAGCCCCCGTCTTGGCTAAGATGCCTCTTCTGGTGTTGTTGTTTTGAAGAGAATGTCGCTTGCTGATAGCATTTTAGTTTTTCTCAAAAAACCTTTTCAGAAAAGTTAAAATAAAGAAATCATCAAATAGAAAAAAGTTAAATCACGTTTTGTTTCTACATTAAATTTATTAGGTTGTCCTCCAATTGTACCTGTGGAAAATGGTCTCATAAACGGCAATGGTAGAAGTGTCGGGTCACGCCATTGGTTCACCTGCGATAAAGGCTTCTCGCTGATTGGTCCAGACAATATCCATTGTGGAAAGAATGGACAATGGAATGGAACTTTTCCAAAATGTGTTAAAGGTAAAAAAAAATTATTCAATAACGTTAGGACTATGGTTAAACCGATCTATAGCGAGTGCATTATTCAGTAGACTGCAAAACAGTCGGGTTTTTTTTTTGTTAATTCACGTTTTGTTTCTACATTAAATTTATTAGGTTGTCCTCCAATTGTACCTGTGGAAAATGGTCTCATAAACGGCAATGGTAGAAGTGTCGGGTCACGCCATTGGTTCACCTGCAATAAAGGCTTCTCGCTGATTGGTCCAGACAATATCCATTGTGGAAAGAATGGACAATGGAATGGAACTTTTCCAAAATGTGTTAAAGGTAAAAAAAATTTATTCAATAACGTTAGGACTATGGTCAAACCGATCTATAGCGAGTGCATTATTCAGTAGACTGCAAAACAGTCGGGTTTTTTTGTTCTCCAAATCGCTCTGCGCAAGGCGCAAAGCACCAGGCGTGATTCTAATTGTGTCAATTTCCACGCGCCTAGCGCGCAAGCCTTCGCACCCCCAACTGCGGGCTTGAGCGTCTCTCCCCAGTCTCACTATACATTTTCACCCTTTCGTTTGACCAACACAAAAATTAGGTTGCTTGCAGTCTAATTATTCAACGTTCCCTTTAATTTCTCTGTTCGGGAGCTGAATCAACGACGACGGCAGCCGGAAAAAATAAATTTGATAAGCGAATGAAATTCCACTCTTGTTCCTTTTTTCCCGAAAAAGGGCAACTGATCATGAATTTTCAATCTCTATTCGCTTCCGTTATTTTTCTTTCATCCTGATTGTTTTCTTTCAACATCACTACCGTTCCTGCTTATTTAAATTCTGGTATAGTTACCAACATTGTGCAAAGTTTAATGAGTTGGAATATCAGCAATGTGTTTGCAATAAAGTGCATCAGAGGCCCTTTGCAGTTTACGATCACTTGGTACACAAAACACCTCTGCTGGAGATCAAATTGTGCACTGTGACATCCAAAACATAGAAAATAAAGTTAAGTTGCTTTGTTCTCGATGTGCTGAATTTCCTCTTCAGCAAGTTTTGTATCATGTGGTCGTAAACTGGGCCTATTCATGTTTTGAATCGGTCAGGCTGCTAACTATAAAAAGTAGGGACTGTGAAAACAGAAAGCTGTTGATAAAGCTAATAGAAATCCGCCAATCACAGCCCACGAGCGGGACTTTGGCTGACCCACTGACTTCCCAGCATAGTGAAAGTCGTTTTTTTTTTTAGATCTTCCGGACAGCGGGACACCTTGGTATACTTACGCCGCTGTGTCAGGAGCAGTGTCTGTTGTTATTGTGGTAGCCGTCGGCCTGATAACCTGTTTCCTCGTAACTTGCCGTCGAAAAAGGAAGCATCATGCCAAGAGAAAGACAGTGACAAAGTCCAAACACGTTCTGTTCTTCCAAAACCCTGAATATACATCATCGATCGATCTTAAATACTAAAATAACGGGACGAGGCAAATTGTTTTGTTGCCAGCTTGGTTCTGACTATGGAAGAATTGCTTTAACTAACAGGCTTTATACAAAAGAAATAAGAAATAAAAAAAGAAATAAAAACAACCGAGAAAAACGTCAGTTTATTTTAGATGACTAATATTATTTGAACCTGACGGTAAGTCGGTTCGGATTTTATCGGGTACACATAATGTTAGACGGTGCGTGCACGGCGGGTGCCGAAAGCGGAGGGTAACTGAGGGGAGATTCGCGAGCACGCGAAGAAAAAAGGAATCTGCCTTTCCCCTCTCGACGGCGGCTTCACAGGCTAATATTTAACAATTATTCACCAAAGTGGATATGAATAGTATATACCCCACAAGTTGAATAACTAGCGTTAATTCAAATAATCTAATTTTCGGAAATCAAAACAGGAAACCGTTTTGTTTCTCTTCGGCTGCTCGGAGGTGAATAGTACTTTGCTAATCACCTCCGCGTTAACCAATCAGAACGTGCGAAAACCACTATTCACTGTTTACTTAAAATGTTGTACGATCGAAAAAAATCCATGCAATTTGTTTGACTACTGTTCTGAGGTTCGGTTAGTGATAACACACTAAAACCGACCTTCACCGCCAGTGACACTGTTGGATGGCTAAGCGTGGTGAACGTTTCAAAACACGGAGAACATGCTTATTCAGTGAGAACGTGACTGTCACAGTTTCACACATGGGTGCATGCTACTTGTAAAGAAAGACTCGTATTGGCATACCCAAAGATCGTAACTTTGCAACTCCTTCCCAAGGTGTTCAGACCATGCTGTAGTACTCGAACAAAGCTTTGCTGATATACAGCTTTCAAATCAAAACACTAAAAGTAAAAAAACTGATGTATCACGCGTGACTGAGTTTTTTTTATCAGCTTTTAAGATATTCCCCGAAAATGGCTTGACTGTCTGTTTGCGTTTGCGTTTGCTCTGAACTTGGACAGCCATGAACATCAGATTACTGTAGTCTCCAAAAATATTCACTAAATCTAAGGTTGTGTTGTTGATTGTGATCCGCAATGACGCAATGACCAAAATTAGATATTACAGCGATTGAATTGGGACTTGACCCTCCAATTTCGATTCGCTTGGTAACTCAGTGTTTACTTTTTCTTAATCATGAAGCAGTGTCGATGAGTATGACTCTTTTACGAACCTAAACTTTGGATCCATCCAAAAATGGTGCTCTCAGAATGTACGGTTGCAAAAATACATGCACAAGCAGGCCAGGAGAGGCACAACTGCACTGTCGTGACAGAAAACTAAAGATAGTACTCGGGATAGTGGCGTCACATCCGAGAATAATAGGGAAAAAACCCCAATTCCGGGTAATGTACAGTTATAAAATCTCACTGGTATTTAGTCATTTAACGGAGCAGTGCAGCTTTTTCGAGGTTTCAATCTGGTTGTTTCTTTTCATAAGAATGCGAGTACTTTTATTTCTGCTTTGGCTTTCGGCTTGGCAATTTAAAATTTTGGAATCACACAAACTTTCAAATTTTTATCCTTTTGGGACGAATGAGGGAGACCAGATTGTTCCGCGAAATGACGACGGCAGCTCCGGGGAGGTGCAGATATCCATTGCGTTTCCCTTCTTTGATCAAAATCACCGGTCGCTGTATGTAAGTATTCATCCAAATCATTAGTAACAAAATAGGCAAAACCTGAAGACTTGACTAGTGTAAAACGTAAATAACCGCTTCTAGATGAACCATAATCGAGTATAATTTGCCCGTAACTAACAAAATGGACCTTGCCGCAATCGTCTCCAACTACCAGCTACGCAACATATACAGACCACGTAGACTTATTTCTGAGGGGTTTTCTGCAGGACTAAACCTACGAAACGCCTGCACGTTTATGACCTGCAAAAGATAAGGTCGTGGAAAGTGAACCACCAATTTTTACTGACAGGTATTAGGAATTTCCTGTCTTTTGTTGTCTCAGGATAAACTAATGTTTTACAGTTTCAAAACGATCGGCCTACGCTTCGTCATTTCAGTATGAAGACTGCAAGGATGGGGATCTTTTCCCAAAACCGGTTCACGATATTCAGAGGAATTTTTGGCATCAGCATTTTGTCATACGATTTGGCATACACGACGGCGACGGGTGCATACATGACGTGAGGGAAGTCCCTTGAAGCGTTGAAATTGATGTTTGGCTGTATACAAAGGAGTATCTGATCAGTCAGTTCGTTCCCAGGTCTCCGTTTTCTCCAGGAAACTCAACATAAGCCTTGACTATATCCTCACTATTTTGTTATTTTTACTAAAGGTGAATACCAATGGCGTTATCTCCTTCCTGCGCGACGTATCACAGTACACTCCAGATGCTTTCCCTCTCGGTAGTAACCGCCGGTTGGTGGCACCATTTTGGGCTGATGTTGATACCCGTGTTGGGGGACAAGTATTCTACCGAGAGACCTCGGATCCAAGCCTCCTCCATCAGGCCACTCATGACGTCACAAATACATTTGTGGATCACAGAACATTTAAAGCAACGTGGCTATTAATAGTCACGTGGTACGAAGTGGCCTTCTATGGCGCAAGTGGAAGCAACACTAATAGGGTAAGAGGATTAGAAGTACGTCAGACAGACACAGACACAGTCAGACAGACACAGACACACAGACAGACAGACGGCATACTTTACTTTTCTAAATATTCCTAATCACTGCTATTGACGAGGCCCTTGTTTATTTGTAGTCTTTGTAGAAGTGATTTGTCACGAACAAATAAGACGGTACCAATTTACAGAATTTCTTGCATTCTTTAATTTGAGCTTTTATTGATTATTTTCGTTTTACCTTGTATTGCAACAAAAGCAGACCCCATCAGGTCCTCGAAGCGTTGGGCAACCGAAATGACAAACGTTTTCTTGAGTCAAGAATATGTTTCTCGCTATGACTAAGTCTAAGATACAAAAATGAGTCCTTATTCAAGCACTTGTTAAACCGAATTGAATTTTTTTTTTATCATTCATCTACCTAAAGGACGTTCGCGCTAATTGTTCACGCGCATCCCTACTGCGCACGAAATCCATGTCGCAAGGACATGCCACGTGTGCACGCTGGGAAAGAAAGCTAAGCAAGTAAAAGGATGGTAGCTGTTGCGTTCCCTTCGCCATCAGTTTACTCTCTTAAATGGTCGGTGACCCCTACTTTTCTTTCCAGAAACAGATTTTATTTACAATTATATCCACATTGTCCAAAAATGAACAAAAAATTAATGTGGGAAGTTGAAAAAAATTCAAGACCTCTATGCACGGGACATCGAACCTGCCATCTTGCGGCCGCAAGGCGCGTGAAACTATGGTCGCCAAATGCAAACTTGTTCTTTAAGGGACCTCACCAGATGACTAAATTCACTTAACAGGTCCACTTAAACAACATTTGGCAGAAAACATTTAACTTCAAAGACTTAATTGCAATATTTTTGGGCTTACAGTCACTGTGGCCTTATTAGCTAACGAGGCCCGATTTTTTCAGATTTAGGGTGTGCTTCTGGGCATGTTATCTCCAAACGAAGTCGGTGACCTCCCATTTTTTTACATTTCTGACATAACTAAGTCATGATCTTACAGTGGTAAAAGTCTCAGAAAAAAAAATCAATGTTGGAAAATTTTCACCCGAGCGTCCTTAAGTCTCTATTTTTCTTGCACTTATACGTCAATTCTTGCGAAGTTCGTCAAGAAAAAGTGGTTAGTAGTTCCGGTTTATACTTGTTAAAACAATCTTCTATTTTATCTTTCAGAGAAATTCTTTCCAGGCAGTCCTGATTTCAGATGGAAGACATTCGTTTGTAACATTCAGTTATAACAAACTCGCATGGACCACTGGCACCGCAAGTTCTGGAAGTAGCTTAGGCCTTGGAGGCACACCAGCACAGGTCAGTACCAACTTTTATCTCGTCGACAAGGGAATAACAATTTCTCACCTGTCGTGATTTTAAGGCTTTCAACCTTGTGATTGAAAAGGGAATTTACGGCATTTGGGTTTGTGTAATTAGGATTCATAAAGAGTAGCGTTGTTTTGATCCATTCGTCCCGCCAATGACGGAACCTTCTTTTCGGTTAGGCGCATCGTAAAATGGTCAAGGAGGCGCTGGGCGCCGTTCCTTCGTTTGCGCGGTTTTTTCAGCATGAGAGAAAATACGCTCCCGGAAATTATTTATTCGCCCCGAATTACTCTTCAATCTACAAAAGTTGCTGTTAAGCATTTTGAGGCTATTTCTTAAAAATGTTGTTCCTTTGTTATCTCTCAAATTTCACTTGAGGTTTAATAAGTTGCGTATTTTCGCCATTCAATCACAGGACGAGGTATTTGGAAACTGAAAACCAAAGTAGACCGCGTTATTCATTTAAAAACAGCTCTAAACGACTGATCAGGGGATTCCATTATTATCAACAGGCAGGCTTCAACGCAGGTGACGGTATGCGATATTTTAATATCCCGGGATCCCGTACTCAAGAGGTCCTGAATCTTCTTGACAAATCCAACGTGGGTATTCCAGGCCGGTGGATGTTTCGCATCGACAACGCAAAGATCGAGGCTGCCGGCTGTGATTCTAAAGGTAGAAGCATGTCTCTAGTTTTAGTTGCATTTTATGAGCGTAGACTAACGTCACAGAACTCGATTTTGCTACAGTTAAACTTACCGTAAGTGGGCATTGTCGGGACCGACCACAGGTGTCTGTGTACAAGGGGGCAAACCATTTACCGTATGGAGTAGGGTGTGGCAGTGTTGAGTTATGTTGTGTTGAGGGACTGGGGTCTAGCTAGGGGGTCACATGGACTTGTGAACCAAACGTCATTTCATGCCTTCGATTCAGTGAAGTTCGCAAGTCAAACGAAACAACAATGCTAACTGAACGCTGACAATATTTGAAAAACTGTTCGCCCTCTGAATATGGAAGAAAACGTCGATAGAGGTAAGTGGAAGTAGCTTCCCTATAAGCTCGACTCTCAAGGGGTCTGTTCTCTACTTTTTTACCCGGCATGTTCAAACTCTGATTCATATCCCATTCACCGCCTGCATTGTAAATGAGCAGTTTCAACGGTCGAGTTTCAGTGGAGAAATCGCCTGGGTTGCGGTTTGGTGTCCACTTCACTACTTGTGGGAGATTCCACTGTACTTTAACGATATTACGATTCTTACTGTCACAAAGAACTCTTGTAAACTGGAAACTTAAATCTCCGTTTTAGGAGACATGAAACATTTTTGCCAGTAACTGGTGCCGTCATGCGTTAATTGAGTCAAAATCACTGATTTATCGCCCGATCTACAAATAAATATCACATGCAATGGCTCCGGCGGACTTTCAAGACTTTGAAACTCTCTGACTGTGACCTCGGATCGGTTCGCTTTCGTATATAATCAGCTGAGGTGGGAGAATTGAACCCAAAATGACGAAGATGGGGAAGCGAGTGACTGGGGGTCAGATAGCTACGCCTGGGACTTTGATTTGTTGAGTGCGTTTGAGGTGGGATAATTGAACCCAAAATGACGAAGATGGGGAAGCGAGTGACTGGGGGTCAGATAGCTACGCCTGGGACTTTGATTTGTTGAGTGTGTTTGATGCGACCAAAGTTTAAACCACCATTACCCATCAAATTTACGAACTCAAATGAAGACTGATCCTCGCAGTTGTGTACGCAATTATATGCAATTGCGTCGTAAAGAAGCCTGCACATTCTTCACTTTCACGGGAAGATATGAACCTACAATTGACCTGTTCCCAACGTCAGTGACTTCATAGCTCAGTTGGTTAGAGCGTCGCACCGGTATCGCGAGGTCACGGGTTCAAACCCCGTTGGAGTCCTTCTTTACAACGCAATTGCACACAACTGCGAGGATCAGTCTTCATTTGATTTCATTTCCGCAGTTCATATGATTCATTTCATATACATCACTCACAAATTTACGAACATTTACGTACAGAGTAAAGATGCGTAAATTCATGATTTCATGCTGTACACTTTAACATAGCGATTTCTATTGACATTCTTGTTTCGTGAAAAACTAAGAACTTTCATGGCTTTTTCAGCACAATTTGTTTTAATTGCCACTATCTTACAGATCAGAACAGCTTGCCGTCAAAGAACACCTTAATGTGAAAAGAGATTATTCGATTGTACAATCATTTTGCTTCAATCAGAGCGACGTCAAAACGAAGTAGCAATTAGTTTAAAGAGCTGTTATCGCATACCAGATCACTGTACGTTTGGCTAGTTCACTGAACCAACCGTACCCAGCACGGGTTTTGTCTCATGGCTAACCCAATCAAATTGTTTGCCTAATTGGCAGTTCGTAGTGCCTTATTGTTCAGTTCGTCTGAAATCGGTTTCAAGGTCAAACAAATGAACTCCAAACTGATAAAAAGACGTTTGCATTTCAGGATCTCTCGTAGTTTCACCTCAGTCAGTTGTTATGCTCGGAGGTGATAACATCTTTATATCTGGGCCTTGCTTCAATTCATCGCAAAGCATCGTGTGCGAATTTGCCAACGGCCAGCAGAGCAAAGGAAGTTATATCAGCGACGTCCGGGCATCTTGCACCGTGCCTATGCTTAACGTGACTGGCAGGCTGTCAATCAAAATATCACTCAATGGAGGAATGAGTTTCGACTTTCAAGGATTTTTTACATCAGGTAATTTCGCTTATTATTTTTTTTAGGTTACAATTGGTGTATAAGATATAAGAGCAAGAGAGCACTATTTACGTACAAAGCTGCGTTAGATTGTTTACTCCATTAAGAATAAACCGCTAATATCATCTATAATGATTTGTCTCGAACAAAGTTACCTATAAGTCGAGTACAGTGAGTTGGCGTCTCAGTGAACTTTGATTATAGTTTATTTCTTGCCTTAAGAGATGCTCCTAACAACATATTAATTCAAAATAATTATCACCAGTCCATTAATCCATTACTATCTGGAATGTTGCATTTTGGAGCCATGTTGGTTTGCTGGCCAACCAGGCTTGCTCTTCTCCCATGGTTTAACTGTGATGCTTATTTTGTCAAACAAAACATTATTCGGCCGAGAGGTATGAACAGCCAGCTTCGAGCGAAAACGAGTAACATGCTATTGGTGCCCTGTAAATAAAAACAATTGTGGTTAAAAGTATATGACAAAACAGAAACTTGGAGTCCAAAAACTCTTTGTGCAATATGTGTGCGTCCACAATTTTACTAAAAGGTGTTTTAACTTCTTCTTTTTCTCATTTGCTTATCGCGGCCTGCATAACCTAAGGCTGCGCGCGTGTACTGTCCTTTTTGTGACTTCGCTAATACCCACACTATTAACATGCCTTTTATTTTGATGTAGTGGGCATCAACAGGTTCAAAGCCCGTGTGTCTGGACTGGCCACAGAAAAATGGGTAGAACAACTACCCGTCAATATAACATGGGACCCAGTCCACCTCGGAGGCCAGAATCAGACAGTCGATATTCAGTTGGCGCGTTTTTCCATGAAGAATGATGGTGACGTGTTTCTTTACAGCATGTCCAGTATAATAACAGATCAGCTTAATACCGGAGAGGCCCAGTTTACTGTACCAAAGAGACAAGAACAAGGGTATAGTTGTAGTTTTAAAACTTGATGCCAGTATGTTGATCGGGATCTGACTGTCTGAAAACAAATCCTCATCTTCTTAATTATTTGTGTGTTTGTTTGCTCAATTTGCTATCTCTGCAAATATATATGTGGTGTTTCCACTGAAGAAAGCCTCAAAATTCTGTCTACGGGCGTAGACACTGCAAATATCGCAAAAATGCTAATCTTCCCCAGCGGAGTTCGAATCTTAGATCAGAGCATTGATCGTGGTACCCTTCAAATCACTCAATCGTTGTCCCAAAAGAGCGATAAAGCCTCAAATAACGAAACACGAACAGGCAATATTCGGTATTACTACAGGTGAAAAACAAATGTTTTTGTCAAAGGGAGTAGTTTCTAAAGAAACTGGTGTTGCGTCGGTAGGGGAGTTGTACACAAAAATGTGGTTTTATCAACCATTGGCGACTACGACTGAGACAGGAAGACGACCAGGTGACCGATTCCGCGAACGCCTTCGCGATGTTGAGGAGAACGACAAGGATGCATCTAAATCAGTCACTCATCATTTTAATCTCCATAACCACTCCAAACAACACATGGCTCTCTGCGGCCTTTCCCTTCGGCTAGGTACGACGGAAAGCCTTAAGAATCTAGAACAATAATCCCCTCGGTGTTACGAACGCTTTTCATTTAACTAATGTATTCCTATTTTTCACATTGCCATGTTACCACCAATAGCGTAGCTCCTCCTCCACTATTTAAACTACACACAACCCATAATTCCTCGATTCGCTCTGACGAAGGGCTAACGCTCGAAACGTCAGCTTTTAGTTTAGAATCCCTGTACGGTGGTCAATTTATATTATCAACTCTGTTGATAAAACCAAATTTCAATTAATCACAGGTCGTCGTTGCTTTTCTTTATGTTCTACTGAATCTTTAGAGATCCTGTTGGAAGCGGTCGTTTCACCACAGTGGTGGTAATAAAAAGGACAGGAGACAAGCGTGGGTTTGCTCCGGCAGAGTGGATCTGGAGCGACCTTTTTTACTGGAAAAGCTATGATCTGGCTCATGAACGGTGTATGTACTGGTACGAGAGTGAGCCGAGTCCAAAAACGTGGACTGGTAAGGAAAATGCTTTGCCTCATGAAACATGCGCAAAACCTGCAGAAATCTCAAAAGGAAGCAAAAGATAGGTTTCGCGTTTGACTTTTAAATATAAATAAGTTGAGGAAAGGAGAAGGACCGTGCTATCTGGAAAATCGCCGTATCCTTACGGCGTATAGGCACCGTCAAGTAATTTACTAGAAGAGGATGTTATGGAAGTAAGTAAGGAGAACAAGTATTCTTAAGCCGTTAACATAACGTGGCCTTTAGTGCTAACCCTAGCTTTAGCCTCATTGGTATTTTTAAAAGCCAACACAGGGAAGTCATGTGAGCTGTATAAAGGCAAACTGAATGACAAGCGGGTACAGACTGGCGAGCTCAGTCCTCAGGACAAGCCCGGAAGCTATTAAAAATGTCCTGACCTAACAATTAAGCGATTTATCCAAACTATTCCAGAGTCTTGAGCCCTGATTCCAGAGTTAAGGACCGTGATGTTGCGTTCTGTTAAAAGTCGGTATTCGTGCGAATGAAACCTACGGAGCTTTGATCGATGATATTAGTTTCTATCGGGTTGAGATAGCTCTTGTTAATACTACCTGTCTTTGTTTCGTTAAATCATTGCAGAAGATCCTTCTCTTCTTCCTTGTCCGCGTACTCTTGCCCAAGCCATAGCGGATCGTGGTCGGTTCACTTTTGATGAGTTTAACCTTCTCGAACCCGATCATGACATGATGGAGCTGTATTGCGGCTCATATCACTCTACAGCCATGCGCTGTTTCAGAACCATCATTCCAAGGTGAGCTGTCAATTGAAGTTAATGGTGTTTTTCGTTTTTTTCAAATTTTACTTCTACCTCATTTGTCTTTAATTGAGACCACAGAATTACTTGTAAATCATTTTTATTTGATACGACACCACTTTGTGGCACACAATTTAGCCACGTGTTAATCATGGTTGTTTTTCTGAAGTGATGTTCCTCATATCTGATTGTGCGTGCTTGTGTGCGTATATGTCTTCTGTGAAAATTACTCAGGTGCAGCCAGATGTTTACTTTGCGATGCTATTCTTGGCTTTAGAAAGAAAGAAAGTTGAATGAAGAAGAAGAAGACGCTGTGATGATGTTAAACCGTGATCTGAATCGAAATAAATAATTTTTAATTTTAATTAAGTATCTTTCCATTGGGGAATGACCAAAGCACAACTGTGACACATCTCTGCTCTGTTCTGCTCTGCTCTTGCTTTTCAATGACTTTGGCATATTTTGATTTTACAGCACCCTAGGTGCAGGCCAACAGTGTTGTTATAACAAGCAAGGAAATTTGATCGTCGGTCCTCTGAACGGAGGATCCCTGGATCGAGTCCATGTTGAGGCGGGTGTACCAGTCTTCTCTCATTTCTTTCATGATCTTGTTCCTTATTGGGATTGCTGCCTGCTGTCTGCAAACTGTGGAAAGTATTTTGAAAAACGACCATCAGATGACGGGTCCAGATACATACCAGTAAGGCCAGGTGAGAATCCGTTGTTGATAATGACGACTAAGGTTGCTATGCCTTATGAGGGTGGTCTTGATTTCATGCTGATACATAACAGAATTCAAGTTGAAACCAACTTACGGTTCTGCGCACTATCTAATATCGTTGCTAAGAGGAAAACCGTTTCTGGTTAGCTTGAGGCATCTTTCAGGGAATTTCCTTTTAGCTTCGATCTGTTTGAATTGAACTAGATAGAAAGCGAAGGAATCCGGTGCGGAGAAGGGGGGGGGGGCTGTAGTAGTGAAGCTTGGAAGGAAACATGGCGATTTCCGCTGGGTTTTTGCCTTTTCATTGGTCACTTCAAATAGAAGTAACGAGAAATTTGTCAAAAAGTTGTCATAAATTAATCGATGGCGCATAGCATAACAATGTCAAATTTTCTAAAAATGATGAATTTCTACATTTGATGTATCTTAACTCACTCTATTAATCGCTAAATCCGAATGTTCTTAAGCAAAGAAAGAAGCAAAGCATTGTAAACTTTCAAGGAAAAAGATCTGTCGGAAGTTTCTATTCATCTTAAGAAGTGGTATTCGAAATAGAACAAAGTAGACTTCGAATTGCACATTGCTTAAAAGATTGATTAATTGATTGATTAAATTTCGCATTAAATAGTGAGCTTTTATGAATATGTTTTTATTGTTTGTACGTGTGCGTGGTATGACCTCGTGGAAGTGTTATCGGAAAATCGTTTCATCTGCATTTATGCTTGGATTATCCAACGACCTTTAAATATAGTTTAAAAAGGAAAAAGGTATAGTTTCTGATCTCTAGTTTACTAGGGCTTAGGCTGCATTCTCAAACGTGAAAACATTTAATTTGTAGTTTTGCGTTTTTCCTGTAGCTACTACTTATGGAGATCCGCACATCGTTACCCTTGATGGCGTGGAATACACTTTTAATGGTTTTGGCGAGTACCACATCCTTAAGGTAGCCGACCTTGAATTTGAGCTTCAGGGACGCATGCAGCCACTGATCGACGAAAATGGAGAAACTGCTCGTGCAACAATCTACACAGCCTTTGCAATGAGAGAAAACAGCTCGGATGTAGTTCAGGTAAGATTCGGTGTCGAAGATATAACTAAAAGGACCAAGAGCACTCATAACAATCAATTTCACTCACGGATTGAATTTCATTTTGAAATTGTCGGTAAAATTGGAGACAGGGAAAATAACATCATCTATACGTAATTAGAGGCCTGCCAAATCCAATCTGGATATGAATATATGAAAACTGTATACATTGAACTGCGGATTACATAAATGAAGAGAAGGAGGTTCTGTGAAAAGGCTCCTTATTAAAGTATCGGGAGCAATAGGCGCGCGACAAGGAAGAAATTCCGCGAGAGCACCCACTCCCCACCCCTTCCCCTTTCACAGACCTGAATCTGCTCGCCGACTATTTCCGACTTGTTGCTCTGTCTCTAATCGTCCATTGACCCCACTAAGCATGAGCCACATCACAGACTACCAAATGCACCCGTCTCTAATTGAGAGGGTACTGACTCTTTGTAGGCTGTGCAGCAAGTGTATCTACATTTCACCTGTACTCCTAAGGGAATGGTAAAACAGAGAACTGGTCTCTTTTCTTTACAGGTTTACATAACTGGACGAAACGAAGCTCAAGTCTTGGTGAATGGATTCACCACGGAATTCAATGAGTCCATGATGGATTTCAATGGCGTCAGAATTTTAAAATGCAGACACACGTCTATATACACTGTGATATTTAACTCTGGAATATCAGTTTTTATTGAAAAAGCTGATGACATTTTGGAAATTATGTTACAGGTGCCGTCAACTTGGAAAGGTATGGTGTACTGATTTCAGTTTTCTTGAGTGGACGCCGCGTAAAGGATTCTGCATTTTTACTCTGCATTGGTTACCTTTGCGAAGATCAGTGTAATTATAATTATTACTCGAAAATTGAGTAGAGGATTTGCCATAAGGATGCACTAGCCTTGATCTTTAATGCCATAAATCATGTTTTTGAATTTTTGTGAGCCTGTTACTAGTACAATTATTGGTTTCTATCTCCTTGGCGAAGCAGTGTACAGCTTAAGTTTTTCGGAAAAGGTTGTCCTAAAGAAGAGAAAAGCGTACGAGGCATGGTAAGTAGCACCGGTTTCCATGGTTAAGAAGTCCACATGCGGAAGCATAATAAAACTATTTATTGGTTGTCCGAAACTTTCTGCATTCACTTCCCAAGTACCGTATTTACACACAGCGTTGTATGGTTTTTGACGACATGCAAAAAATAGAAGCCGCTTTATCTTCAACTCTTTCATCCGTATTATACCAGTACTGGGAATTAGAAGTAAACGCAGAAAATTTCGGACGACCAATAAATAGTTTTTTATGCAATTACACGTGGAATTCTTACTCATAAAAAAAGTGCTACCCATCAAGCCTTTAGAGGTTGTCGGGAACGCTTTTCTCTTCTTGAGGACAACCTTTTCGGAAACAGCTGTATGAGCGCGAACGTGATCTCGTTACTTTCCCATGAATATAGCCTTAAATTTGCCAAAACAGCTGTCAATTTGAAATTCCTCAGCACGTATCTCATAGTCTAGCAGGCGTAGTAGGCATAGTTGAACTCCCTTTCTTTTCTTACTTACTTTATTTTGTATCAAGGAAAGACAAGTGGCCTCATGGGTTCGTGGGATGATAACAAGGAATTTGAATTACTGCTTCCCAACGGAACCTTCCTTTCCACTAACTCAAGCCAGGCCAGAATTCATTACGAGTTTGGACAAAATTGTAAGTTATTTCTGCTTTTCTAGAGCCCAGCTCTAACGGAAGTAAAATAGCTGTTGTTTGCTCTTTGTCCACCTCCAAGTAATAAGCGCCTTGCAAAGAAAATGGATGCGCGAGCTGCTTGGGACAGGTTTAATGGCGTGCTGGGGTTTTGGGGAGGACCGTTACAACGCAGTATTTCATTATACATGGAGAGCAAAATCAAGGGCAGAATATATAACCTCACTTCCGTCTTTCGTTGCAGGGGCCACAAGCGCTAACGAGTCGTTATTCACTTACGACGAGGGAAAGAATCACGCATCACATTTCGATTCCGATTACAAACCCGTGTTTTTGGACGAAGAGGACTTGGTCTTTAAGAACGCCACCCTAGGCCAGCAAGCACAGAGTGTGTGCGGTGATAGTAAGCAGTGTTTGTTCGATATCTACACCACTGGTAAAGTCAGCATTGGAAGAGCTTCTAAGAAGGCCAGGGAATCGTACACCGTGGTTATCAACCAAACAGAAACTGTGGGTAAGCATATAAATATCGCTCACTTTAACGAGCGTAGACTCCTGACAAAAGATTTCTAATTTTTGTCAGGCGGTTTTTTCCCTGTCTGCAGTTTATTTCCACTTTACACCGCAACTGTATGAAACATTCCGCCATGTAGACATGGACCGATATAGCCGCATCATAAGGCGAGGGTTGCATAAAGCAAGCAAATTTTTAAGGTTTAGTAGCTTGAGTATACTTGAACTTTCGAGTTTTCTAAATTCCTAAATTGCTTTAAATTATATTCCTTCAAGTTTTTTTTTGAGAAGGAAAAGGTTATTTCGACATCCTGGGATGGCCTGCCAACATGAGGAAAAACGTGTATTTCTAATCATGGAAATATTTGTGGTTGTTTCAAGGCCGGCAAAATAGGTTTGGACTATCAGAGCTGAAGACGTTGAGTAAACCTGGTGACGCTTGTTTAAAAAGCAAACAGAGTGTCCAGCGGATTAAATGAACTGAAAATGTACTTCTAGCATTTTCCACCCTTTGCTTCTGGCAAATTATGTTCAAATTGAAATTTTGATGTCTCAAGGAAAGGAAAGCTTCTGTAAGTAAATCGTAGCGTACTAATGAAATCGTCGTCTTTGGTTTTATTTTTCAGATGTGCGTGATAGCGGAGCATGGTTCTTGTACCTGACATCTTGCGAAGCTGTACCCTTTGTTATCGCTTTGGTAGTCATCGTGGTCACTTGCATCGTATTTAGCAAAAGAGGCAGGAAGTTTCTTCGTGGTCACCAGCAGCCGGTTTCGCAAGTTGGAAGAAGCAGCAAGGATGAACCGACAAATGAATCATCCAGCGATGCTAGTGTTAATACTCCTGGATTAGAAACAAGCAGCGAGCAGCGCAACGAAGAGCTCGTGGAAACAGGATCCTAAGATATGGAAAAGCTGAGCTGTCTAACGGCTGATGAATCATTTCTTAACGATTCACAGAAAAGAAGGAGAAAATGTTACTCAGTTCTTGATCTGACTTGTCCAGTAGTGTTTGTTTGAAAGACTTAATCTTGTTATTAAAAAGAAATACTTATCGCGGGCCCGGCATACGTAGAATAATACGTAGAATAATATTATGAATACTGAAATCAAAACTGCTGGTAGCCAATCAGAGTGCAAATTTTTTTCGTAATGGTTAATGAGTGATTTCTCGGCGTGGAAAAGATTTTAGCCCGGCATTGCCATCGACTAGCATGAAACGAACCTTTTCCACAAGGGTTTATTCAGTTTTAAATGTGAAAACGTACTAACGAATAATAAACATTAAAGTTCAATGCAAAAGTAATTGCGTTATTTAGGTGCAAGTTCTTGTCAATGAAATTTATGACTAAGAATCGTTATAGAAAGTCGTGTGTCGTCACCATAAGAATAGGGACCTTCAGATTTGAGTACGAGTACGAGATTGAGTACGAGTACGACTTTTTGAATCTTGTTTGCGTGCTTTAGATGATCACTAGTGACATCAGTCTTGTTTCTACAATCTTCTGATCTGCTGGTAAGCAAAACGGAAGAGTGAGGGTTCAGGGGAGGTGACTGGTTTGAAATTAGAAATTTGTACTCGTACTCGATCTCGTACTCGTACTCAAATCTGAAGGTCCCTAATATCTGCACCGGCGTCTCCTTCTGATTAACACTGAATATCCTTACTGCGCATGATACAAATTTTGTGCGCACATTCAAACCTTAGAGGATTTTGCTTGATTCTAAGCTCAGTCATTCAATACAGAAGACAGGGTTGTTGCATATCCCAACTGAAAAAGAGGAGCTACCTTTTCACGACGTTATCAGTTGCATTTTAATTCTTTCCTTGGTTGGTTTGCTAAAGAATTGTTTGTTTTTCCCAAAAGCTAAAACTAGACTAGATGGCTAATCCTTTATTAAAAACAAGTCACGTTCATTCAGGGCGGTGGCTGGTCGTTGTTTCTTTTTAAGCCGGAAGAAACCTCGTCAGTCTTCGGCACCTTCCAAAGTCATCTCAAGCTCTGCCCATTGCTCGGGAGGCAAATCTGTGGGGTGGACGACAAACATTTGTAAGATACTACAAAGAAATATATCCCATGAAATTGTTTGGAAAATGAGTAGTGGCCTATTACCACGGCAGATGTGACGTGGTTGTTCATCCGCGGCGAGGCAGATAGGATCCATCTAGCAAATGGATGGTGGAAACAAGCACCAGTTGTCCATCGCGAATACTATCACTTGTGTGCATAATGTCAAGCAAAGAGGCACACACCTGAATCACTCATTCAAAAGCCAATCAACTAAACAAGTCAATGATCAAACAAAAGATCTGAGAATGACCAAACCAAGTGATGCCTTTGAAGGCCAAGACGTGATACTTTTTTTAGCTCCGATTTCGGCATTTATTCGGAATTCCTTCATCGACACTTTGCTGCAAAACAGACTTACGGACTCCAAGCCAAGTGTTTTGTTTTCTCTCAGTTTCGTATAAGATTGAAGGTCAAGTTTCAATGATTTGTGCTAATACTGATAAGGGTAGTAAGAGTAAGGAAATCAGAACTGAGAATTCACGGCCTCGCTTACCATTAAGCACCTTGAGGACAAACCCATACCCCTGAATGTCATCCTTAGACCCGTCGTCGTCATCAATTAGGGCACTCAGATTTATTACTTTGTCGTTCGGCGATGAAGGGACAAAGATGCTTCTTAGGAATCTGCAATCATCTGTTGTCAGCGACTCATCAAGTGGAAACTGCGGCTCATTTTTGGCCAATGCATGTTCAAACTGTGAAATGACGCCAATAAAAAGATATTATTCTTAGGTTAATGTAATTCTTTTACCAGTTGGTTCTGCTTTACTTCGCTCTCTGATTGTTTGCAGACCTCGAACCTTTTTCTCAACCAATCAGAAATTAAACAAAATCTTAGCAAGTTGGGACCTTGCAGGCCCACATGCTTTTGCACTTGTAACTGGCTACATTTAATCGCTACAAGTTCTGAATCGATAACTGCGCCCAACTGTGTTTGTTTCTGTTTTTGCTACAGTCAGCTGAAGACCGTTATTCACCAAATTTGTAATGTTCCAAACTTCACGAGTGTATGGAGTTATAGGGGAGCTCCGGGCATCGTTAGAAAAGAGAAATTTTGGGTATGAGGTCACCGGACATCTGTACTGACGGACGCACGTCGACCCCCTTGATGTAAGCCAAAGTGAAATGTGACACTTGAGATGTTGGCAACCCCTCGTGAAATAATGAATGACAAGCTGATGACGAAACAAGAAACTTATGATCTTTTATCGGTAGCGGTGTTGTTTTTTAAGAGCCTTTAAACATTTTCAGTTGAAGGCAGAAACTCAACCTCGTTGAAAAAAGCCCATCAAGCGCATGTGCATGTCTCAAAATCTGACAGACAGATGGCTGTCAAAAAATATATATCACGCTTCATTGAAAAAGTCCAAGTAAACAACATTCGCCGCCCACCATGATTATTTCTCGGTTTTTTATTCGAAACGGTGAGAATCAGCGTTTGGATGTTAAGGGTAGCGAAATGGATTGGCTTGCTCTGCTATTTTGTACGTAGTGTACGGGTCTGCGAGAGAAAAGCTCGTGCCCTCGTAGATTAGTTGAATTATGAATAAATATACGACTGTCGTTAAAAGCAGTTACGGGAAGAAAAAGTGGAGAGAAGGCTACTAGAATTACTATTTTCTTAGAAATATGTCAAAGGTACATGAATAATGTGCATAGGTCTAAACTTCTGGGACAGGTTCTTGATTGTACGCAAGAGGTAGTTCCTAAAAGAAGGAAGACCTAAAAAGATCTAATATGATCTAAAGTTAGATCTAAAATGACCTAAAACGACCTAAACTGACCTTAAGTAATAAACACCCGACCAAGAAACGGTGAAATATTTATTGTAAACGATCCAAAGTAACCTAGAACCAGTTGCACGTTGGTCAGAAAAGCCTCACAAAAAGTAGACACGCGCACGCTGCGAGTTGAAGAACAACCTGGGTACCACAATTATGCACGTGAAGAAAAGCACGCCGCGTCTTTGTCACGCAATGCCCGTGTTGAAGCGAAATTACTCTACCTTGCACCATGGGTCGATTAGGCGAATTTACGCTGTTTTTTGTGATCACCGTCATAGCATCGTTCATCTTAAGACTGCTGTAAGACATGTTGTAAGTCTGTAAACGCCTTGAACTGTAATAATATTGCTGACTTAATTATTTATTTCCATCTGCAAGATTCCTCCTTGGATACTTCAAGCATGTGATAAACCACTCTCCTGGACCATGCAGGATAATTGAAGGTAAGCAATGCTAAAGAGGCACTGTTACCTGTTGCTTTTGTCACCTTGAGAAAAGCAAAGGCAATATTGATATCGAAGGAACCGTTGAAACGAATGAAGAAAGTGTTTGCCACAGAATTGTTTGTTCAGTTAATTAAAGATACTCTTTTGTTTATTCCGTGCAGTTTTGACCAAAACACAAACCTCCGTGACAGTTTCTGTCAAATTTACTGCTTTTACCTGCTTTTTTAGCGCCAATGTGGTGGCGATTAAACGAGCAACATATCCACTGCACTCTTCAAAAGAAGTGAATTGCTCCAATGGAGAGCCGTTTCTTATAAAAACGCGACCGAAATAATGCGCGCAATTTTCGCCCTTAAAACTGACCTCTACGCACTGAACGTTTATTATGAACAGTATGGCACACATGTGATTTGTCTGATTTAGTCGTTGATTTAGTTAGAAAATACAGAAATAAGCAAGTCTGTGCTTGTTTGTTATTATCACGCCCGGGAGAGGATTCTCTTCCATTGTATGATACTTCCAAAACTTCGTGACAATAATAGATTTAAAATGAACTTCAAACTCACGAGACATAAGCATGTCGGCATGAGTCATGCCGAAACATTTCTTTTCAGCTGTTTTTAAAAAGTTGCCTCGTGAGTTTGAAATTCATTGTAATTATTCTCTCATTACCACACAAGTAAATAGATCTATTTCGCTGGAAAAATGGGAGCACTGAACCGTGACCAGTGTCAACTGAAAATCTTTAACATGCCAAAGCCCCAAGCCCCTCACTCAATGTTTTCATGGTCTCATCTTTTCCCATCCTTGAAACGTTTTTCGGTGTGTTCTGTGACCTGGCCTTTGAGTAGAAGCGAGGCTATAGGCGACCCTCTTTTGATGCAAACCTCTCTGTTTTTCTCGTGTAAACGTCCACTAAGGATAACATAAGAAAAACATTTACATGAGAAACGTAGGGAGGCCTGTGTCAAAACAAGGTCAGTCACCACCAGCCTCGCTTTTGCTCTAAGGCAAGGTCGCTGAACAGTCTGAACTGTAAAATGGCCCGGACTATTTGGGTGAATTATGGAAAGTCTTGGCTGTGCATGTGACTGAAGATATAGTCCCCAGGGGGTGGGGGTACTCCGGACTTCTAGTGATTGGTTGGGTAATGGCTCCTGGTTTGAAATTTTCGATTCCGGGATTTTTTTTTTTTTTGAGTTTCGATTTTTGCCTTCATTGGATCATTCCCGTCCCGTGAAGTCGTTCGTAACCGCCGCCCCCCCTCCCCCCCCGGGATACACTGTCACCTCAGAGCGCCGTTACAAGGGGCAAAATTACTGGATTTGGTTGAGAATAAGACTCGTTGAATCGATTGCTGGTTAAATATTGTGCTTGCAGCAAGCGGGCTTCCCGGAAATAAATAAATCAACAGTATGCCTGAGTCCCTAATTAATTTTGGCCCTTCAGTGATACACAAGTAATCACCATCGTCATTATATCACCAATCAATCAATCAATCAATCAATCTTAATTAATCCTTATCGGCCGCATCTGATTACCTATTGAAAACATCAAATGGCAGCATGAAAACCAGGTTTGAAGTTTACCTATTTAAGTACAGAGTTACAAAGAGCTTGGTGGCAAGACATCCAAAGAGCTGTATACCTGCGACACATTTTCAGCCTTGTCAACTGAACCAAGTCTTATAATAAATGTTATAAAAATGATTCCTGACTTCTTCATTTAGTGAATGGATCCGAGGATCTTGCTCTTCTTCCAGATGGACTTGTGTTTTTGCCTACCGTGAGTATTTCACTGTCAAAATAATAGCAAACACGAGAGGGCGTAGTGAACGGTAGGTTATGCGAGCTTGAAATTCTATGTGAGCAACCCCCTGAAGTGGCTCAAGTGTTGACGTGTTTGTGACCGACGAGTGTCTATCAAAGTATTTGATAGCGCAATCAGGCTCGGCGCCATCTTGGATTTTCAAAACTTAGAGAGTTGGAGGCGTTTTTCCGCGCTTGGGGCCGACTACACGTGATTGAATTGTGACTGGTTTCTTTTGCTGTTTGCACCTTTCACGGTTGTAACTGGCTAGCGTTTCTTCGTGTCCACATGATTTCCTTGAGTCCTAGGTTTTCCAATACGGGGTATTCAGTCTAAGGCAGAAAACATTATGTATACTCTTGCATATTCTTCGTGCATTACTTTTTATAATAAGGTTTTGATACACAATTTCAGAATTAAAAACGCTGACTGACTTCCAGTAATGGCATATCAGCCCAATTTTGACGGAATATTGTTGATTTTCAACAGGGATTTCACTATCAATTGACGCTCACGTACAACACAGAGCTTGACAAACGAGAGAGTAAGATGTTGACATTTGACTTCAACAATCCCGATCAAAAACCAGTTGAATTAACTCTGAAGAACTTTAATCGTACGGGATTTAACCCGCACGGGATCAGCGTGTATCGGGACCAATCCTCAGGCTTGGTATCCGTGTTCGTGGTGAATCACCGGCCAGACGCTCAGGTCATTGAAATATTCGATTTTGAACGCGAAACGCATTCACTGATCCATCGCCGGTCGGTGACTGATGAACTGATCTGGAGTCCGAATAATCTGTATGCAGTAGGTGAGGATGCATTGTGTGCTATCTCGTTATCAGTTTAGGGCATCCTTGGATGGCTTTCAATCTACTTTGTTGTTGTTGTTCGTTTGTTTGTGTACGGCGATATATCCATGCACAAAACACAAGACAGTGAAAGAGACCTTAGATTAGATAAAACATGTAACTACACACTTCCTTTATTTTTGGTGGGCGTAATCGCACAGTATTACATGTATGTGCATTGCTAGTGACTCCGGCTTAAGGAGGGTTCAGTAATTACTCATCCCTAAAAACAGTTGTAAAAGTGTAAGGTTTTTAATTTGCCCAACAACAAAACGTAAAGCGTTTTTCTCAAATTGTTTTCCAGTTATCCTTAATCCTCTTTCATTTGCGTGCCTCGTGTATATTTGTTTTTTTCGTTACTTGAAGGGTCGTAAATGGCTAAAATAAAAAACGATTTTTGTTTTTTCCAAAATTTGGACCAGTTATTGTACGGAGAAAGGCTTCTCGAAACCGAGAGAAACCGAAGGAACCGATCGAACGAGAAGGAAACTGACTAACATCTTATAGACCTTACACGTGTTAATAATAATTCAGTAATGATCTTTTTCTGCAGGCCCTGATAGCTTCTATGTCACGAACGACAATTTCTTTAACGGGAACAGCAAATTTCTGTGTGTACTGCAGGGATTTTTTCTTCATGACTTCTTACACGGTAACATTGTGTTTTTTGACGGATTTAAAGCCATGACAGCGATTGGAGGACTAAATCCTAACGGTATTACCATGGATAAGAATGAAAGGTTAGGCAGGTTGATAGTTGTTAGTAAATTCGAAAATGGTGAATCTTCTTTCCGAAGTAACGATACTGGCTGGCGTAAAGTAAAATCATCTCAAACTGGAGCTTGAAGTTATCCCGTTAATAGTTAACAATTATGACAATGAGGTGAATAATTCTTTTAATATATACTGAAACAGTGATATAATAGAGCTGAAAAATGATGATTCAGTGAACTTATTTATTCCTTTCAACGATTACGATTTTCGCGCGAGTCGCTGCGAAGTGAATAGCACTTGCTATTCCGAGTTGGAGTAGCCAATCAGAGCGCGCGAAAAACACTATCCACTGTTTTAGTATATACTAGAATCGCATAGCTATATGAATTCTCGTCATCTGATTGGCTACCGAGGGTGGAATTGAGACTTGAAAACGAGGCAAACCGATATCGGATGATAAAAGTATTCTGTTAAATGATTTTCACCCGGAAAATGATATCATTTAAAGCCGCCTCTGTAACAGTTCAGAAAACGAAGGTTTGTAAAACACCAGGTTGAAATAGTTTTGTGCATTATGACTGATTCCTATTCGTTGGCTGCTGACAGTCGTGGCAGTTGTTTAAGTTGAAATGGCTCTCTGAGCGCTCATTGAATGTTACAGCATTCGCGCAAAGGCAACTCGGCTTGGTTTTCTTTTCATAAATAAGAAGCTATGCGATTCAAGAAAACTGATTAGTCACCTGACTCGTGAATTTCACTTGAAAAACCGATATCGCACTCATCGCGATATCGCGGTTTTTCACGTGAAATTTAACGTGGAATTCCGGTGAATAATTTTCCTATAATATAAAATGTCATCGTCCGAAGAAGCAGCCTAGGCATGGAATGTACTGGAATGATGGTCTGCTGAACACCATTGCCATTATTGAAGCAAATTTCACTGATTTTTTGGGTCGAGGATGTAGATTTGTTTCGTCGGTGAACGGGAGCTTCAGGCTTTTTGGCACGCAGCTGCCTGACATCGATAACGCTTTGGCAGGGTAAATCGAAGTCTTTTTGAAATGGGAAAAAAAATTCTGTGTTTATAGTGGAAGTGCACTTAGCTATGCAAGCTAGTTTACAGGCACTCCACTTAAATCCAATCGGCCATCCTACCTCCTAAAAGCTTGTTGTTAACCCTGGCCTGACACGTTGATACTCTCTACCGTTGGTTTCTTTTAGGTTTGTATTTGCCTCCACATCATTTGGGTGTGGTGTAGCGGTTTTCAGACGCCGTCAGGACAACACACTGGAGTTTTCCCAGGTACAGTTAACGATTTAATTCTCATTTCTCCCTTCTAGCTGCCATACAGTTCCTTGTACATTAGTTAAGAGAATTTGGGAATATATCAAGATAACACCCTCTGCATGGATGATAAATTCTCTATTCTCATCACATGTCTGCTGGACAATGTATTGATATTCTAAAGAGAAGTTACGGGCTAATCATTTGATTGCTCATTCTGGAATTGTCGTTTCAGTTGATATATAGTTTTGGAAAAATAAAGTCGGCGTGTGATGAAACGTTCCAGTCTCATGGCTGGATTACAGACTTTCGTAATAATATGTACCGTAAACCAGTAACTCGTATTTTCTTGAATTGCAACTAATTTTGGAATAAGTCTTTAAACCTTTTTCTCCTCCTCCTCCTCACTGCTAACGTTAATACTATAATGCCAATAATGATGATGATAATCATACGTCTTACTTTCTTTTCAACCCTAAAGGAAATAAAAATTGGTTCTTATGTAGACAACGTCAACGTTGATCCAGCGACGGGAAATCTTTGGGTTGCCGGATTGTCGAAGGGGATGGACGCTGCTGAGCACGCAAATAATCTCAGTTATCCATGTCCCTCTCAAGTTTTGACGGTGAAGCTTGGAAAACCATCTACATCCGGGATAGCATTTCCTGAAAACGAGGTCCGCGAGGTGTACGTGAATGATGGGAACGAAGTGTCCTTCGCTACGTCGGCGATAGTCTATAAGGATCGTCTGCTTATTGGTTCTTTAGACAGCAATATGCTGTATTGTGAACTGAAGTACTACTAAACAACCACTTCACTTGTGCATTTTATTCTCGTAATGTTAGCTAAGAGTTAACTCCGAGAGTGTCGTCCCGCTACCTTTTTGCTATTTTTTCATTATTATTAATCGCGCCACACCAAATACTCTCCGCTTAATTAAAACTTACAAATAGAAGCTCAGTTTTTTTTAACTGAATGGATGGATTTAAAGTTAGTACAGTTTTATTTTTTAGGGCATCCTTGTGTCAGTTACGCATAATCTTCTGTAGCATCAAGTTGTGTTCACAGCGCATGGACCTGCACAATTTTGTTACTGGACTCACCCATCCCAAATATTTTCTGACTCGAGCCTTTCTTCGTTCCCGGCTCTTCTCAACCATCAACACTTCTCTCTTTATAATGTCCAACTTCTCAATGTCTTCTGCTGTCCAATAGTCTAATTAAAAACAAAAAAGTACCCAGGCGATTTCTTGTTTTATTGTTTACAGGTTCTTTTAGTTGCACAGGAAGAGGGGGATGAAGGGTGTGACGGTTGAGAAGGAGGGGGGGGTAGTAGTGGACTGCTATAAAGTGGGGTGTGGGGCACGGTTGTACTGTAAAACGAAAATCTGTAGAGTGGCTCTCAATAAAGTGTTGTGAGTAATTCTTGTCTGATGTTTTTGGCGTTGCTACTATCTCTAGTGTACCTTAATTGCAATTGGTTTAAACCCAGGGGTCATATCATACCTGAAGTGAAGTACGATCGTTCGAGTGAGTGTAGTCCTGAGAAGGACTGTTTAAAGTGACATTGTCTGACGTCTCGACAACCTGGGCGGAAATCAGAGTCAAATGATTTGTGTAACGTCAGTAGGTGGTACAAATTCTCTGGTCGTTGATGTGATTGGTCAGCGAAGTCGTGATGTTATTGGTCGGCCGACAGTTAGGTTTTGTTGTTATTGGCTGTGAAGACTGTAAACAGTCGCTGATGCGCACGCCCGACGTATTTTTAACTATCAATATCTCTAACCTGGCATATCTGTTTCGTCTTCGTTCAGAGAAATCCACGCCTCCTCCTTCTCCTCGTCCTCGTCTGCCCTGAGTCCACCTCTTGAACTGAGTTTGCCCACAAACTCCCCTTTCTCGAGCTGCAGTCGTTTGGTCTCTACATCATAAATGACCCGGCAGCATTTGAACAGAATTGGACCCCGTACGTTCCTGGTCGCTACCCCGGGAGGTACAGACGTTGCCTCGTACTGACCTTCGAGTGTTGATTTCAAAATCTGGGCAATCTGTGGTGGTGTTTCCACATCGCCTACCACTTTCACCTGTGGATCAAGGAATTTATCTTCTTTGAGTACTTTTCTGTGCTTTCATTGTAACCGGTTGTGCTTTTCCGCTTGATCGCTTGTACGATTCATGCCGATTTTTAAGTTGATGACCCCACCCTTGAATACATTGCGCAGTTGAACACGCTGCGTTGCAATTGACTGAGAAAGCCGTCTCCTGGGTAGGGATTTTGACATTTACGCGTTGGCCCAGGGTCGGGAATTTGATGTGGCCGCCATCTTGGAAGACGTGACTCTGATAGAAAAAGTTACCCCAGGGGTGGGAAATTGACATTCAGTAGGTGCCTGGGGGTGGGTCAGTCGTCCTAATCTAAATACAATATTGTCACTCGTCAGAAAAACACTTACTTGTTTGTCAGTTGTCAATTAAATATTTTGAACCGTTTGTCAGCTGCCGGATAACTGCGTCTATGCATGGCCTAGGATTTGGCCTGAGCCTCATCAAATGAAAACATCGTAACATTTAACAGGCAAAATCTATTTGACTGAATAAGATGAATACCTTTCGCTGTCTGTCTCCCTGAATCTCAAATCTCTCACTGTAAATCACTGATGTTATAAGAAGCAGATGTTCATTTTCGAGGCGGGACATCTTGTTAGTGTCCAGGGTTGTTCTTGCTAGAATGTCGCAGAGATCTGGGTCTGAAATGTATTCCTGGCTTAGTTTGCCGAGCTGAAGGTCTCCCAGATCATCATCCAACTGTATAGTGATGCCTGCAGTTTCTGCGACGTCAAGATCAAATCTCCTATGGCTGGGATTGAAGAAAACATAAACTTCTTTCCATTGAGCTTCTCAAAAGTTTTTCAACTCTACTTGTCACATTTTCAATTTGCGCGTAATAATGACGAGAGATCTTTGCTGGCTGTGTATTTCAACGTTATAAAAGCTTAAGCTACTTGATTTACAACATTAATAGGACAGCTACCGCACTGTCCTGTGGTACAATTAAAGCTGCCCCTGCCTTTTTAACGGTTCTCAACCGGCGGAGGTTATTCAACATAATCAACTCGGTGGAACTGCGGAAAAGCGGAAAACGGGTCAGTAAATAATCAAATAATCCATTCTTTACCACAATGATAAAAACTACATTTTCATCTCACACTAGTTTCCGATATTATGTACGCTATCGAAGTTAGTATGTGCCGGCACAAAAGACCAAAGTGTGGGATCCATTCAACCATTTCTAGGTGGCATTTTCGATTGGATAGTGTCGCCTTTTAAGGTGGCAGGGTTCGCGTAGCATGGTTTGGAGTGTAAGCGTGGGAAAAAGGCGGGGGGGGGGAGCTGAAGAGCGAATAATCAGCTGTACGTGAGCGTGAACTAACTAGGGGGATACGTGTTTATTTCTTTGTTGCCTTTTGCGGATTGGGTGCCACGTGGGTGGAACGGTGGCTCAGTGGTGTGGATGCATGGCGTAAGTAGTATAATTATTTAATATCATGTATCTGTTATGTGATGTAAAAAATGTAAACATTATGTAGGCGTTCGGGGAAGAGGAACACATGTATGGTTAAATAAATAAATGGTCTCCCTGAATATTTGAAATGTCAAACAGTAATGCTTAAATTTGCAACGATTTATACGAACTAATCTATTTTATAATTCTATCATATTTGTTTTTTACTTCACAAAAGTGGGGGGGGGGGGGGGGGCATGAGGTGCCAAGGTGGACCTTATTCCACAAAACGGAACTGATCCATTCAGTTTCGAAGCGGAATTTCCGGATAATTTGATAGCACCTAAGCCTGTCTTCTTACCTCACCTTTCCATTTCAGTTATAATATTCTTGCACTTTCTATGGCGGCCGAAAATCCAGTTTCATTTTAATTAAATATATCAGCGCTGCCCAGTGGTTAGAGAATTCGTGGAGGACCTTATTCACGCACGCAATGCTCAGTTGCCCAACAACATCGAACATCGTAGGGTCAAACATGTTGGATACGTTGACTGTTTTTGGGAGTTGAATGAACACACCCATCACGGTTGGACTCAATAATGTTAGGAACGAGAGGGGCACTGTCATGGGGGTTTTGCTGTTTTCTGACCCAAAATTCACACATATTGGTACTTATGACCTTTACTCAAGCCAAAATATTCCTTGAAATGTAGAAGAAATATATCAATCAATTTTTTGCAGGAAAAGCCATCCATAGTACATTTTCGCCCATGCAGTCAAGATGGCGTGCGAGAACTTTTTTTATTTAAAATGCAATCCATTCCTTTCCTTGCCATCCGTAGCAGAAGACAGTACAGGGGCACCCAACGAGAATATAGTTCAAAACCACTAAACGTAGCATTGTTGAACGTATTTTAGTATTTAAACGGTAGATATAGGCATATTTTTATCTCCTAAAAATTTTTCATCTGTTCGGATTTCCTAGCTGAAAGTTTAGTGATCCGAAAATGATAGGGATCAAAACTTACCTTTTCGAAAATTTCAGCCAGAAATAATGCTCCCGAAAATTCTAGGCGACCTTTTTAGAGTAAAAATCCGTTAAAAATGCGCAATTATACCATTTTTTTAGATGTTCGAAAATCCTAGGAGAGGCAGGCAAGCAAGAAATTTTACAACAAATGTTAATAAATAAATAAATAAATTCTAGATCTCAAATCGTCTTCCGAACAGATATTTTCCGAAAATTGACGTTGGGTGCCCCTGACAGTATTTAGCCTCAGTGTAGTAACAAAGTCCTGAGTAAATAACTGGCTTGAATATTTTTAGGTTTTTCCTGATTTGAAGACATTTTTTTGCATCTTACAGCAGACCGAAATAGCATGACACTGCCCCTTGAACGCTTTCCATTTGTATGAAAAACCGGTGAGAATTTTCCGCCAAATGGAAGAGTACTATACTCTTTTATAAGGATGTTGCTTTTCCGACTCAGGCTAAATATTCTTATTTTTCTGCCAATTTTAGGCTGAAAATATTCTTGTATTATTCTTAAATTATAACTTATGACATTTCCGTTTTAGCATTTATTGGGATCAAGTGTTTGATATCTAGATCTGTATCGCGTTACATTGTGAACGTGCTCCATCGCTTTTCGTTGCAGTCATGATCAGCGAGGTCAAGATGTCACGTCAAAAAAAAAGCATTTCGCACTGAAATCTCAGAAATCTTCTTAAAATATTCTTAAAATTTTGCAAATTTCAGCCTCGATTTTCTTATAAAATATTCTTATAGAAAAAAAAGTGTACGCCACTCGAACGCTTTCCACTAGTATGGAAAAGCCGGAGAGAATTTTACGATAAATGAAACAGTACAAATTTATCCGGGTTTGGGAGCGACAACCTGCTCATTTTTATGAAGGAGTGCAATGAGGCAATTGAAATGGTTCAGTGATAATCGGGTCATTTTGGTAAAAACGAAAGAAGACGAATACATTCTAAGGTATTCCTTTTTCCGAGAAATTTCCAGTGGGAAGGACTGTTCCATTTGTTGTCCCACCGGAACAAATAGCTTACTCGTGCCCAGTCTAATAAGCGCAACCTCTGACTTTACATCATATAATGCAAATAAAATTTACCTGCTGGCCGGTGTACCCTTTTCTTTGTTCAGGTTTCCTTCCTCTCGAATGATCTTTGAATAAACAAATTGAACATGGGCCTCTTTATCTTCGCTCCTTACATACTTCTCCAGCTCATCAAGGATTATCATTTCTGATTTACGAAAGGGACGTTTCCAAATTGAACGATGTCTTTTGACCACCAGAGCCAAAGGTTTAGTTGTTTGTGTTTCGCCATGTAATACGGGCAAATATCTATCACTGCCGAAGTTCTCTCGGGCAAACAAACGAAGCGACTCTTCAATCATCCTAAATTGAAATGACGAACAGAAGCGGAAGTAAATTTAAGCTAATCTTGACACATGTAGATGTACTGCTCTACAAGACCACCGAAATGGTTTAAAAGTGGAGAACGAAAGTTATGAAGTACTGACCTCGAGAACTCAATTTCTTCAGCCAAGAGATTTAACTTTCCCGTGTAGTCGGGTTGCAAAGATTGATGAGCGCAACAACAATCGCAAGAAATATAAAATACAACTTGATGGCCCGATTTATCGTATGACCCGCAACTCAAAACTGAAAGTTTTCGTGCCACGTCCGGCATTGACAAAGGTCGTCACTGCTGATTGGTCGAAATGAGCATGTAACGAAATCTAAGTATCACACCAACTGCATGCTTGTTTTTCAAGCCGGACGTATACCAGCCACGAAATTTAAATTCTTCACAAGTACTCAGTGACAATTTTTATTGAATGTAATACTCATAAAGAAAACATTACAGTGCGACGCGCCTTACCGTGGCCACCCAACAAACATTTTTACAAGTTAGCTACTGATCAAGGTACCCGAATTTGATTGACAAACACGCCTCCGTAGGATGTTTCAACACGTAACAACCAAATGGAGACGTGTCTGTCAATCAAATTCGCGTACCTTGACTGGCTAAGCTGTAAAAATGTTTGTTGGGTGGCCACGATAAGGCGCGTCGCACCTGTAATAAACAAACCAAGAGATGAATGAAGTCCAATAAAATGTTACACTTCGTCATTTCACAAACTGAGGAGGCGAGTTTTTCTGGAATTTGTTCACCATTCTGTGGAACATTATTATAATAATCCTTTTAATAATTTGCGTAGCAGATATTTCAGCTATTTCGGCAAGGCAGGCAAAGGCTAGTGTGTGTCGTAGATAGTGAACACGCGCTGGGTTTGATAGTCTATATCACGGTTTTTACCAAGGTCTCGAGTGACAAGTCTGTCTGCAATGCAGCCATGAAGGATGTCTTCGCTAGTTCAGCCGTTCATTAAACTCGCTTCGCATTAGAAACAGCTACAAACTGTTTAAGTTCAACCTTTAAACTTGTTTGTTGGAAGAAAGAGCTTTCAAGCCAAAATGTAAATCAAGTCAATAAAATTTGATTAGAGCTTACCCCAATATTGGTCTTCGGTCAAGATTTCTTGTAAACAGTTTCACTTTCTGTTACTATTTCCAGAACCGATATTATATGTCACTAATGTATTTATTTTAATTAGGTCAACCTTATTTTTACTCGCATGCATGTCTGAGCGGTTGAGATTAACTGATGAATAAAACAACCTTAGGCCCGGTTAAAACGTCGAACTTTACACGTGCCGAATCCAATGCAAATGCATTTTGACCCTTTAAGTCCCAAGATCTGATTATTAATTCTCCTTTCCAGCTGCTCTACAGTTCCTTGTACATTAGTAAGAGAATTTGGGATTAGATCAAGATGTCTATTCTCATCACCTCTCTTCTGGACAATGAATTGATATTACAAGGAGATGTTATATGCTGATCACTTCTGGGAGTTAAGGTGTTAAGAAGTGGAGTTCTGTGAAACGAGTACCGCGGAATGTTTTTAATGTACATGTGCTGTGGTATACTTGAAGTAGCCTTCACAAACTCATTAATAATTCATCAAGTTAAAACAAAGGAAACCACAACCGTGGCCTGGGCCATTTCCGAGTTCGCTTGAGCCTCTATTTCAAAGCGAGGTAAAGTGCGAAAGTTTTGTGATGGTAATAAGTTCAGCGTTCCATATGAGCGAAAACTCATTTTCATTACAAAGACTTCGCACTTAGACTCGCTTTGAAATAGAGGCTCAAGCGATCTCGGAAATGGCCTGTTAGCATAAATTTTGAAGATTTTACTTACGTTAATTCTTTAGTTTTTGTTTTAATTGAGAAGATATATCGGCCATCCAAACACCTCGAATTCTGTCAAAAATACTCCGCTAAGCGTCGTATTTTCAACTCTCTTCTCGGTGTTTGGATATCCCGATGAAACACTGTCTCTCGTATTTGATATATTACATTTAAGCAATAGAAAACGTTTTCCGTGTTTGCATAGCCTGATATAAACACGAGAGGGGTTGGGAGAATTCGAGACAGTTATGCAAACCCGAGACGAAGTCGAGGGTTTGCATAACTGTCGAAAGAATTTTTTCTTTGCCTCGTGTGGTTCCCTGATACCCTTCACTAGGGCTAACGCCAAGTGGTTTTTCATGGGTTTCTATTAGCACTTTAATTTACACTTCAGAGTTAATTCTCTGTTCCATCACTTGTATGTGTTTATAGTATAATACTCTGCCCTGGGTATTGTTATTTATGACATGTAAATAAGGTATGGGAAATCGCTCTGGCTTGGGACAAGCCCAAACCAGACGAAGAGCCTGGAGGATGCGCTCCAAAAACCCGGATTCCTCGCGGGGTGGGAGGGCGGGTCGCTAGATCTGATCTAAACGGCGGCCTAGAGTAGAGTGCAAGGGGCGGGCCGAACACGGACCTTTGTATTTATAATTTACAAGTCCCCAGGGCATATTATTAACATATGTAAATGACTTAGCATAGTGCTACGCGGCACAACATATATATCTACCCTTACTTTCTCTTCGCCGCGATTCACCATTTTAATCGTCCCCGACTTTCTCTGTCCGACCTCGTAGCTTAGTCGGCAGAGTAACGGTAGATCTAATCCGGAGGTCGTGGGTTCGATTCCCACCGAGGTCATAAGAATTTTTTCTTTGCCTCGTGTTGTTCCCTGATACCCTTCACTAGGGCTAACGCCAAGTGGTTTTTCATGGGTTTCTATTAGCACTTTAATTTACACTTCAGAGTTAATTCTCTGTTCCATCACTTGCTTATCACAAGACCCGAGCGGCCCGCTGACGCAAAGCTAAAAGAAAAAAAATCAAACCACCAAACAAAACTGATACAAAGAAAAACGTTTTATCAAGTACGGTTTATTTCGAAACACTGCCATCGCTTTGTACATAAGTTATGCGATTCAATAACTTCACCTAAGCCAACAGACACCTTCTATTGCGATGACTTTAGCTCCCCATTTCTGATGTCGTCAAAAACCACATCCATTCTGTCGAAAGTATCCACCAAAAGTGTATACACCTAAAAAACAAAAGGTATATTAAATACTTCAATCGTTCGGTTCCTCGTATTTGTGAAATGTCGAATTTTATTTCTTTAACGTCTGTGGGACCTTGTTCAATCTCGTACTTGAAGGAACAAACGAGCGACTCTCGAGCGAATAAGTTTAATGAGCAAAACATTCACTCTACACGTGCGTTTACATTTTGGTACATTTCTTTCCCGTCATCTGCAAAACAACTACGTGAAATGACCAAATTTTATGTTTTCTCGAGAACGTGAGCGCATGGCGGCAAAGTTTCCTTCTTTTTCCATGCTTTAACGCCGTTCATAGTAATTTAGTTCCTGGACAGTTCGTCAGCATTTTCCAAGTTAAACAAATTTCAATAATTGCGGAAGAGATACACAAATGAGAAGTTATATTTTGAGCTGACGCTTTCGTTGCCGTCGCCGTCGTCGCTGCTAAAACTAGGGAAACTTAAGCAAAGACGACGGCAACGGCAACGGCACCGAGAACGCCACAAAACGATAGGCTTAATGAGCGAGAACAATGGCTCTGCACGTGCGTTTTGCATTTCTTTACTGTCCTCTGCAAAACAACAACGTGAAATGACCAAATTTTGGGTTTTCTCAAGAACGTTGCTACACGACAGCAAGTTTTTCTTTCTTTTTCTTTGCTTTAACAGTAATTTAGACCCTGGACAGTCCGCCAGCATTTTTCATGTTTAACAAATTGGAATAATCGCGAAAAAGTTACCAAGACGAGAAGTTATATTTTGGAATGACGTTTTCGTTGCCGTCGCCGTCGTCGTTGCTTAAGTTCCCTACTCCCTAACAACGCGGGACGACCAAATACCATGTTTTCTAGAGAACGTGAACGCATGACAGCAAATTTGTTTTTCTTTTTCCTTTTTTTAATGCCGTTCATTGCAATTTAGTATCTCGATAATTCGCCGCTTCCAAGTTCAGTAAACGATTGGAATAATCGCGAAAAAGTTACAAAAATTGGGGAGTTTAAGAAACGACAACGGTGAACCAAACGCTTTTTACACTAGGTCGTCAGGGATGACCTAGTATCGAAAACGTTCGGCTTTTGCTTTTTACATTTTTTGATACTTTTTAGCCTTGTAAACATTTTCATTGTCATAGTATAATATAATGATAAAATAATTAAAATAACATATGCATTATATAATGTGATGAAATAAGCAAGTAATGACAACAAAATGAAGTGAATAAGAAAGATACTGTCTTTTGTGCGGTGGTGACGCAGACAGGGCATTTGGCCCAGCGCAACTGCCCAACAACGCGATGATCTACACTGACGCAAATGTTGAGCACAGAGCCCGCACGATCTTACCAGTTATAAAGCTTATAACTATTCTAACCTGTGTGAAAAGCTTCTTTTTGTACTTCGCTTCCAAGACTGGATCAGCAGAGTTGTCACCTGTCAAGCCATCCACACTACCTGGTGTCTGAAACCGTTTAGTGAAAAAGGAAAGCAGAATTATCATAGCAGGACGTCTCCAGTCTGAATATCGTTCTAGGGCCGCCGCATACGAAGCCGATTTTTTTGTCGGGGTCAAATCGGGTTAAAATTTGTCCGGCCATCAGCTTGCCAAACACTAGCCAATTTTTTGTCGCAACGAACCACGATGAGGCTTGAGGCCAAGTCATCCAAAATCAAGATGGCGCCAATTCCACTGACGCGGAGAAAATTGAAAAGCCGACAAGCCGAGCACTATCAGATATCGAGTTCACCGCACACTAGCCGACAACTGAAGATTTTTCGTCGGCCGAATAAAAATCGGCTAGTGTGGGGCAGCCTTTAGCAGCGCTAATAACATTTAGACAATGATCTCACCCCAGTTCTCTCTACTGCAGTTTCACCAACGGCTGATTTTGACTGTGAGGAGGGAGTACTGGTACCTAGAAAAGACAAGGTCGCGTTTAAATTGACTTGCCTGGAAATCTTGTTGTTTGCATCGGAATTTGGAAGCAAAATTATGTGGGAATCAGGTACGACAATTTAATATACATAACTTCGAAACAAGATCTTTATTAATCAATCAAAATAGTTTCAAATTGGACTGTTCCATTTTTTTTAACTTCTGAACATGAAAGCGAAGAACTCATACGCGAAAATGTTGAAGGTCAAATTCTATTTCAGGTTAAAATGATTTCAACTTAAGTTCAAATCAATTTCCTTTGTGTCCTAACCCTAATTATTCATAGGAGACAAAGGAAATTGATTTTAACCTCACATCAAATTTTACCTGTAACATATATTTCATGGCTACCGAGTGACGTTAAACAAACAAATAAATAAACAAACAAACAAACAAACAGTGTTTTAGGGAGGCTATACCAATGTAACTGTACTACAAAGCTACTACAAAGAACGTCTGTACCTCTCCCTGACTTTTTCGCGGATAACTTGGAGCGTTGAGTGGACGTCGGACGATCCTAATAAGACAAGATATCCACTGATAAACTCCAATAAGAACTTAAAATATTGGAGGACAACAGGAAAACAATTAGGGGAGGCGATATACAGTCTGTATAAATGCGTTATGGGGCATTTAATGGTGTTATATGTAATTTTTACTGAGTGGTACGAGTGGATCGTGCCGGGACAGAGATTTGAGCCTTCTTTAGACGTTAGCGGATAACAGTGTTTTGAGTGCATGTAAAGCCGTTATAGAACGAAACTGATTTCGAGCTTCCATCTTCAAAACTAGATTGCCAAACTGGCTACATTGGATTCTCAATTAAATCATGAGAATACCAATGTTGAGTGGAGCAATGATAAGTTGCTACTAGAAAGATTTGATCTGACATAGCCTGTGAGCAAGCTCTCTATTGGGGTTTCACGCTAGGTTTATGTTCGCGCGCGAGCGGTGGATGCGAACGGTGAGCGAAGCGAGCCGCGAGAGGATCCTCGCTCGCTGCTCGCATCCAACGCTCGCGCCCGAAAATAATCTCGCGCGAAACCCCAATTGAGAGCTTGCTCGAAGCCTAGTTCTGACAGTGCAATAGAAGAGAACAAGCCACAAATAAATTTCCCATCGCTGAGAAGTCAACACAGTTTAAAGAGAATGCGAGGGGATGGAAGTACAAAGTCATGTACTAACAAACAACTCCTGCCATGGTTCGGAAGAAAGTTCTTCGTCAGAATTTAGATTCTGAAAGACACCGATTTACTCGATTACAAACGAAGAATACTAAGACAGGGCTACTGTTACAAGCTTCCTTACCAATGAGTTGAATGATATCTTGTTAAGAAAGAGACCTGAATATGCACCCTGTTCAGGCCATTCAGACCTGGTGCTAACCATAATAATTTGCTTAAATTTAACTCATTTTTATGAGGCTCGGCTTAAATTCTATCTGGCTGCAATTTAATGAATGAATAAATATTATGAGTTACACAGACACCATAGCATTTTACAGCCCTCGCTTCAAGTCAATCGCTTCAAATGAACATTGCCACTGAAAAGAGACACCAACAGACTGAAATACAGGACAAAACGGACTCACTGTGTCGACTATTTTAGACGTCTTCTTGTCTTTCTTGTCTCCCTTCTTGGTGTCTACCTTCGTTTCAGAAGTGGTTCCTTTGCGCAATCTCTGTGCGACTGACGAGAGAGAAAACTACTTTTAAACATTAGGTCTATCAACTAAGTTGAAGGTAGCGCGGTCAAATGGTTTGGAATGCCATCCTCTACCGAAGGAGTGTCACAGTTTCTTAGGAAACTATGTCGCAATGATTTCTTAACGCCTGCTAACTTTAAAACCGTTTATTTAGATCGCCCTCGCCCGAAGAATACAATCGCTGTTTTTTCTCTCGCTCCTCTCTCCTCGTGCTCACTAGACTCGTTCTGAACCGGTCTCTCTGACGTCACGTGATTGCGTCACGCAACTGTCACGTTTTTCGTTCCGACAACTATTTCCCTGACCCACTTCACGAGAACAATGCTGTCAACTGTTATTGTTGTTGTTGTTGATGATGTTGTTGATGATGATGATGATGATGACGACGACGACGACGATGATAGTGACGATGAAGAAGAAGAAGAAGAAGATGATGATGATGATGATAACGATGAAGTTTGGTGGTAATTTTACTACTTAATTTTATCGCAGTCTTTGTCTGGGAAGGGGGTGTGAAGAGCAACCCAAGTTATCGATAATAATGCGTGCGTTATAAAAGCAGCAATGGATCATAGCAATACATCGTTGTTTTATATATTATTTTAAAATGTTTGGATTGGTGACTGAACTGAACTGTCAAACTGACTCCACCGAACACTATAGGCACTTAAACCAACTTCGCCTCTGACACAGTCACACCATTAAAATTACCTTCATCTTGTGATGTGTCTTCGATAACTTCTCGCTCAGGAAGACCAAGTATAGCTCTGATCATATTAGCCTGACACACGATACCGTCCACCATCTCGCAAAGGAGGTGATACCTAACAAGCAAACACCGGTGAGCCTCGAAATGACCAGAACCAGGTTTTCTGAGCCCGCGAGAATGGGCCCACCCCCCCCCCCCCTCCCCTCTCCCCAGGCAAACCATCGTTTTAATGAAAACCGCTGGTCAGCAACCTGGTTCTAGTCATCGTTGTCTGACGGGTAGTGTTTGTTTATATTTTTGCAGGTTAAACGAGTTGGAATAATCGCGAAGTGGTTGCCATGACAATTTTCGTTGCAATATTTACAATATTTTTCGTTGAAACCGCATAATAATAATTGCGCGTGATTCATAGTAAGATACTCATACGCGTAGTTAACATTCCTAAATTCTTAACAATTCTCAAATCAAACCAAATCAAATCAAATGTTGGTTCTTAGAGTTGGGGGAAAACCAGAGTAGCTGGAGAAAAACCTCTTGGAGCAGAGTAGAGAACCAACAAACTCGGCCCACTTATGACGCCGAGTCCGGGAATCGAGCCCGGGACACACTGGTGGCGAGCGCTCTCATCACTGCGCCAACCCTGCTCCCCGTGTTGTAACCGTATTCACTTTAGCTCCCTGATATGTTGCTGGACTCACCCTGCAGTATACATGGCGTGTTTCACAGGTGTCATTGGTGGGAAGGACAAGGTGGAGATACAGCTGTTAAGAGTCTGGAGCAAGCTGTCACGCTCATCACCATCCTCAACCGACATTATTCTCTACAAACGAAAAGCATAACCGATTGAAGATGCGAGACATCATCGTCATTTTGAACGCTACCTTAGAATGCCTGAAACAAATTTAAGCTATTTGAACCCATGACCTCTGCAATACCGGTGCAGGGGACCGTTTCTCGAAGCTCCCGGTAATTACCGCGGGTCCGTTAAGCAGTTTTGTGTTCCATTCAAGATGGGAGTTTCAAAAGTTTTGAAAATTACACAGTGAAGTTATCAGCTAAAGAAACAAAATGGACTCCATTAGAGGTCAGGGACCGTTAAGTTACCGGGACTTTCGAGAAACGGGCCCCAGTGCTCTATCAACTGAGCTAACAAACCGACTGGGAGCTTGTAATTTTGTTGCTGTGAAAGATCGTTACACAGGTAAACGCTACTTTATGAGTAGCGAAAAGGAAGCCTAAATCATTTGCATTTGCAAAACATGAAAATCCGCCACACTAAATTGTGATTCAGGACTTCGTTGAATTGCTGTTAATGGGCTACCTGTTGAAGCGACTGCACTGACAAGTCCCACTCGCCTTCCTCTTCAAGTTGTGCATAAATCTGTTTTAATTCTTGAACGATTTCGTCTTGGAAATACATCTGTTAAAACAAAATAACAATCACTTGAGTTCAAACAGATTTCAGTCCAATTATCAATCTTGGCGAGATTTAAAGTAAATAAAATTTCACTAGAAATATCGATCTTAAGGTACATGTAGTTTATTATGAGCGTGAAGTAAATAATGGGTGCCTCGCGCAGAGCGTTACGTGGCTAGCATTACTTTACTGTAACTCAAGTAGTACGTGTTTCCTCATTCTTACCCCTTCGTTAGCTCTTCTAAAGATCTCTTCCTCCTAATTACAAAAAACAAATCACAAGAATCACGTCAGTAAAACCGTAGACCTCCATTGTAACATTCATTTAACAACATTCAACACCTGATTACGAATTTTACAATCTGTCCTTCCTTGTCATAAGTTAACTGTGAGGATACGGGCAAGCCTCCATGGCATTCGGTCACTTGGCAGGTTAACACAATTCTTTAACACGAGGATAACTTTCTTGTTCAGCAAGTTAGATAGCTTCAGACCTCACACGCAATAAATTACGTTATTCACTTTAAACACTCAAAACAGAGATCCACCAGCCCTTCATGAAGTTCCATCATTGGCCTTTTCCCTACTAGAGACGGAAAATCCGTCTTAATCTGAAAACGAGTCGTTGTTCATTTGGGACGGATACTCCGTCGGATTTTATCCGTCTGTTTATCTGTCTATTTAGACGGATAAACGTCTTTTTTATCCGTGTAGATGGATAATGTGACTCTAGTATAAAAACGGCCTATACCACTAACCGTAATATAGGCATCCACTGGGGATCTCGCCCTTTCAGGCGTACGGACCCCATCAAGGATCTCATCAAGAATTCTTGCTGCTGTCTCCACAGCTTGTCTGTGAGCCAATTCCTCCTCAATCTGCTGCCTCGCATCTTTGTATATGTCTTCTTCTACAGCTACACCTACGTGTAAACAACACATTTAGAACTGACCCAATAATAATTTTACATCACAACGAGATATAACTTTCACAAGAAGGACGTCAATTCAACGATATTGCAATCAGCCAGACCAATCAAACCGATGACAGGACATACCTTTCTGTCGCCGTTCTTTTATTTTGATGTTACTAACAACTTATTAACCGAGAGTGAGGTCTTAAAAGAAGATCTGAGGCCTTGCCACTGAGGCGATAGCATAAATTCGTACTCGGTCTGTGGGCATTACGGAACGATATTTAGTCGTTCTTTTCAACGGTATTTAGTGGATTATTTTAAGGCATTGCAATGTTTGCCGCTTTCTCTCAAAGTGTTGGGGTTTCTGGCACTTTCCAATATCCTCCCACCCCAAATTTAATTTTATTTTACCATCTTTTACTGGACAGCAGACAGGTCCACAGGTCAGCACTAGGGGTGGTCATAGCCAGGGTTTGTTAACTTCCCACAGAATTAATTGTGAAGAGTTGTGAGACGGGACCTCCGGTTTATCGTCTTATCCGAGAAGACTAGAAAGTCTAACTATTTGCACTATTTGAGGCTTGAACCCACGACCTCCCGCATGGTAGTCTACCAACTGACCCAATCGGTCGGCGGTTAAAGTTGAGTATACAGTTCTAGCTTTAGTAGTTTCAGTACGTGTTTTCTCCCTACAGTACTCACATATTTCATATGTTACATGTTGGGAGAATTTGTATAAATGTTAACTCAACTGATCCCTGGTGATCATTTCCTGTATTCTCATGCCCTGTATACTTGACGACTATCGATATGGTAAGGAGAAGTAAGATAGTGATCACTATTGGGACGTAAAGGGTCACCAGGGATTAAGAACAAATTGAAACTGAAAAATTCTAACTGTTAATCGTATCTATAACAAAATTCTCGATTCTGATTGGTTCTGCGCGCGCCTATTTGTAATTGGACACCCACGTGATCGCGCGCCAAAAAGTTGAAATTGAACACCTACTCCATTCACGCGTCAATTACGTGCACTTTAATGGCTTCCTTCATGTTTTCCTACTGTTAGTAAGACTGTTGGAACATACCACTGTCTTTTTCACTCAAAGGAGGTTCTCAAAATGTTCTTAGTCTCGCAGTTTGTTATTGATACGATTAATTAGTAATTGAACCCCGTGTCCTACAATTCAGAGAGTAATCGTTCTCGTAATTTCAAATCGGACTCGCGCTGTGCGCTCGTCCAATTTTGAAATCATTCGCCCGATTACTCCCTGAATTGTACTCCACTCGATCCAATTACTATTACAAATTTCATTTAAACAACAGAAACCACGCATGTAAATATCACTTTAGTTTCTTGCCTCTAAGAGTAATCCTGATAGGAGCACCACCACATAGTATCGGCTTGGTCATCAGTTCCCACGTCTCCGTAAAGATGCCCGCGTTCGGTGATTTGAAAATGAAGGGGAAATTCAAAGTATCTCCCGGCAGAATCACACCACTCTTGGTGTCAAAGTAAAATCTCTGGGTCTGTCCAGCCAGTTTTGTGCCTAGAACATTGGTTCGTGGGATTTTCTGTTGAATAAAATCCCCAGGGAAAGGTTAGACTGTTCAGAGTTTAAACTCCAATTTTATGTGTTCCTTCTATTAGGCTGCAAGCTATGTACACCCTGCTTTCAAAACATTTATGTACAGTTGTACTTATTTTGGTTCTCTTGAGTGACGCAAAACCAAAACCAAAGAAATCACTTGGGCCAATCACAAGTGCAAGCAATGCAAGGAGCCAATCAGAATACAAAGCAAATATATGCCAAGTGCGAGATAATGCCTGCAAGTGCGTCGCGATTGTTCTTGATTTTGCTTCTTATTGGTCGAGAAAGTTGCGCAACCAATCACTGCGGTAGCAACACAAACCCAAAGCATGCAAATGCAATTAACTTTCGATGCTTGATGGAAAACCGTTCTAAACAAAAGTCAGTGAGATCAATTGCATCTAAAAACTATAGGTACATGTACCTACAAATAATCTTACAGTTTGTCTAAAGCAGGTAGTTTCTAAAGAAACTGTGGTGCTGCGTCGGTGGGGGAGTTGTGAACAAGAATTTGGTTTTATCAACGGAATTTATAATGTAAATTGACTACCGTATAGGGATTCTAAAAGCTGTCGTTTCGAGCGTCAGCCCTTCGTCAGAGCGAATCAGTTTGTCTGTTCATTCAATTTTAATTCAACAGAAGAGGACCCTCTTGACTGAAGTCAGGGGCACCCAACGAGAATATAGTTCAAAACCACTTAAACATAGCATTGTTAAACTTATTTTAGTATTTAAAGTAGATATAGGCATATTTTTATCCCCTAAAAATTTTTCATCTGTTCGGATTTCCTAGCTGAAAGTCTAGTGATCCGAAAATTATAGGGATCAAAACTCACCTTTTCGAAAATTTCAGCCAGAAAAAAGGCTCCCGAAAATTCTAGGTGACGTTTTAACGGTAAAAATCCGTTAAAAATGGGCAATTATAGTAGTTTTTAGATGTTCGAAAATCTTAGGAGAGGCAGGCAAGCAAGAAGTTTTACAACAAATGTTCCGAAAATTCTAGATGTCAAATCGTCTTCCGAACAGATATTTTCCGAAAATTGTCGTTGGGTGCCCCTGTGAAGTGGGGTTGTAGACGTTATACCAAAATTTGCCTATTTGACTTATTCAAGCTACCCTTGCGTATACCTTCCAAGAAAAGTATATAGCAGTCGTCCCATCATTGCAGATATTCAAATGAGAAGTAACCCTGTCCCCCACACTGGCCTCGAATATCACACGAGAGGCCACGCCCACTTGTCCTGGGACCCTCTGCCCTCTTGATCCATTCCATTGGGCTGTGTGGCCACCGATCGATAGCGAGGGTCCAAATATGGGCAGAGGCACTACATCAGCAATTCCCGCCAAAGGATCCCTGAGAATTAGAAGATCAGTTTATCATCTTAATTTACTTTAGGCGAAAAAGATACTCAGTTGTAATAGGCCATTTCCGAATTACCTCAGGCCTCTTTTTCAAGGCGAGTGTTAGTGCTCATCCTTTCATATGCAAATCAATTTTCATTCACATGAAAATGAGTTTAATTTGTGTGAATGAAAATTGATTTGCATTTTAAAATGATGAGCTCTGAGACTCGCTTTGAAAAAGAGGCTTGAGGTTACTCCGAAATGGCCTATTGAGCATAATCTGTTATTATTCTGAGCTATAAAGAAGGTATTCACCAACTTGTCCCTAGACTACAGCGTGTACAAATACCACCCTATTCCATAACGTTCTTCAGTATCATCATTATTTTATTTCTGTTCAAAAGGCATATGAGCATTTTTATAGTTTAACACTGACAATAAATAGTATTCATGACGCTGGAATCTCTTTGCAACGACCAATCTACTCAACCTATTTTACCAACTTATTTTCCACAAACAAACGAATAAACTTTATTTCCTCTGCCCTACTAATGTACATATAGCACCACACTTCGTTTGGCTCTTATTGCTGGATTGCATGTGACGTCATGGCAGCCATGTTGGTGGTCAAGGACAATAGTCTGTCTCTCCGCTGGGAACTAAACTTTATTTTTATGCAAATTCTGCAAAATAAAATTGTATTGTTTTGACCACCAACATGGCCGCCTTGTCACGTGAGTGAAATCAAGCAATAACCCTTTTTTATGTTTATTTAAACTGGATGATAATTTTGAGGCTAACCTCTCATTTAAGGACTCATCTAACGTCTCACTATCCTCCTCCTCTTCCTGTACAACAGACATCATGTCAAACTTGGATGAACGCCGAGGGTGGTTTGTCCCAATCACTTCCAATTCATCAAGGTACTAATGAGCAGAAAGGAAAGAGACAACCAATCATGAATTGCACAATTACATGTATGTTATTATTGAGAAACGTGTTTAATTTATTTGTTGTATAGGCCATCTGTTAGGTACAACTCAAAGATCCAGAGATTTACTGTAATACGGAGATTTACCTTAAAAAAAATGAAAAAGGTTAACCTAAAATAACTTTTTTTATACTGAAATTAAAGGGCAAAAATGTCCATATAGTTATCTAAATGATAGAAATATCTTAATTCACTCTTGAACCAGTTTGAGTTTGGATTTCTTCATTGCATGATCATGAACGAAAGATGACAGTCAAATGATAGCAATCAAATTATTGGCTGTAAAATCCAAGTGAATACATGTACACAGTACTATAATTCATTGTTAAGAGGGTTCAAGTACTTACAGTCATTACAATCAGAGTCAAAGGTGCAATGTAATAGGCCATTTCCGAGTTCATGGCTGCCTCCTCTTCAAAGCGAGTCTAAGTGCGAAGTTTTTGTGATGGTAATTAGTTCTACTTTACATATGAATGAAAACTAATTTTCATAACAAAAACTTCGCACTTAGACTCGCTTTGAAGAGGAGGCAGACATCAACTTGGAAATGGCCTATTGAATGAGTTTGTACTGTACTTACTGGCTGGTGTGGATCCAACTCATGTAAAACATTTTGTAGCTGGTTAGTTCTTTCCCGAAGGTATGTTGATTTCTGCCAAGGCTGGTGAACTGATGCTGATCGGTGTGTGCTTGACCACTCTATGCCTAAACAGCAAAAGCATAAAGGTAAAGGTACACCTTATTTAACATCGGTAATTCCTTTACTCTCTCAGAGTATTCTCCCAGCAAGCCGATGGTGCGCTCATTTTACCCCCCTCTTTCCATCAGTGCTCCGTTTTAAGGGTATTTAAAGCTACTTAAGCTACACTGAAAGGAAAGAAGTCGAAACAAGGATGTGAGATCCAGGGATCAAACTCAGGACCTTAATTGCACCAAGGCCGCGCACTAACCGACTGTGCCACCCTTGCTCCTTAACAGACAACCAAGTTTAATCATTATTCCAGACAACTTCTCACATTTTATTGTGATGTATAAAACTTAAGAGCTGTGAATAAAAATCAAATGCCTTCTGTGAAAGGACTTTGCTGGTTGACCTTTTAACTCAGTTTAAATCAGTTTGGTGAATGTAATACCTAACTCCAGTAGAATGGACACAAAATAAGCATGAAGGTATGTACATGTATGAATAGGAAATTTGCAACACCAAACAACAACAGAGCTCATCCATTGACAAGTAGCCTTATGGCTCCAGAAATAAAGATAGTAATGGCATTATCGAATTAATAACAATAATGATCATCTTTGTTGATTTAAAAAACAAATGCTCTGGGCCAGGTTGCTCAAAGCATGGTTAGCACTAATCCATGGCAACCTATAGGTTTTAGTACAACTTAACTGATGGTTAGTGCTAACCATGCATCGAGCAACTCAGTCGTGGATTACAGTCAAACTAGAAAAGCTCATTACTAATTACTAAATTTTCAAATGTTTATTTGTTGAGTTTGATGCACACTTTCAGATTGATGTTATTAGTACAAATATTAACCATGATTCCAGAGTCAGAAAAATAAATTATACAAAAAATTCAAAGAGGAGACTGTGCAACCATTGAATGCCAAATGTATTCACTGTAAATTTGATGGTAAATACACTGTAGTTTGAGCCCCATGGAGTTTGATCATAAGGAAATTGTGGAGATGATAACTAATTTATTGTTAAAGGAATTACAACATTACAAATATAAACAAGAAATCAACAAAAGTTATGAGAAAATTGTATTAGACAACAAACCCATTTCATTCTTGATATAAATTGGCTTTCCTATGTGTTCAACAGCAGGTGGATAACCACGCTCAGTCTGTGTCAGTGTCATGCTGGATAAAATACATTAAGAACATTTATTATAATTTGTGCACAAAATCAAAATAATTGCTTCTTCCACCCTCCTATTTGAGCCACAGTTTACTTTGGATCTAGCAATGTAAACAATAAAAACCTACTTTATTCCTGTTTCATCATCTCCTATTTGCTCCACCTGTTTCCAGAATTCACTGCCAACACGATCTACCAGACAAAAATGAATGTGACTCACACAACTTGTAGACTGATAGAAGGACATGTAACACATTGACAAGATTTCTGGAAAATATATATATTTATACCGGATTTAATGGCAAAAATACTACTGATTTACTAAATGTTTTCCTCACTGTTTACTTACATCCTTTCCCATAGTCAATGGATGGGATAGCCCGGTCAATGGCATATCTAGATAACACAAGAGACACCACTCTTACAATAGGAATCATTTAGTTGAAAAATTAAGTTGAAAGAACAGTCACATACTCTCACAAATTCACTAATACACAGATATAATACCAGGTTCAAGCTTAAGGTCAGAAAAACAGTTAATATCTTGAGAAATAATTTGCAATATAATCAGCCCTGTCCTAACTGAACATCCCCTCCCCCCACCTGACGAGGTTATGATTCACCTTTTGTTTATTGTTCAAACTTTACCTGTTTTCTTGTGTTTCTCTGTACTCCTCACTTTGATTCATCACTAACATGTCAGTTGAGGTGTTCAGCACATCTAAATCATAATATTACATAAGAGTTACAGTGTAGTTTGTCTTAAGTTTTGCTCCCATAGTACTTAATAACAAAACATACTCAGCTCAACTTTAAGATCTGAATCAAACAAATAGAATTTGGTTCATCTGTGATAACATACAGCTGTATGAAGTTTTTGTTATGACGTACACATACTGAGATGTTACAAGTTGACATGTCAATTAAAATTAGGCCTACTGATGGAGTAGCAAGGGTTCTCCTAAAGTTCCTCGCTTATAAGGTCCAAGCTGCATGACCTTTGGCCATGTACCAGTGTCAGCACAGCAATGGCTCTTCAAAGTTCTATCAATTTTATTTGAGAACCCTGTAGAGGCTACAAAATGTACAGTATCTTTAGTGTAGGCTGCACCTGTTGGCTCCAGATTGCTTCCCACAAATAGCTGTTAGTAGCCCCCCGACTCGAAATAAGCATACAAGTCATGTACACCGTACATGTAGTGTTTAATACTGTCTACTATGAGTATTAATAAAAATAAAATCAATTTACTAGAGAGATGGTGTTGCTGCCTCTTCCTCTGAAGCATCTGCCTTTGCCAGTTTGTCAGTGCATTACTTTCATTAATCTTCAAAGAAAAGGCATAATCAAGAGCATGAACATTGAATTAAACATCAATAAGAAACACAGAATAGAAAAAATAAAAAGTATTTCATTGTTTATGGCAATCACGTTCTCTCCCCTATTTTTTATTGTTGGGAAATTATTACAATTAAGTGCAATTTTTATAGATGTAGATTCACAGCCACCTGAATTGACTCATATAATTAATTTTTTTAAACTTTGCAAAATGTTGGACCGTGACTATGATGCTTATTCCTTTCCAATAATAAAAATAAAATTCAGCTCATTTGGACGACACTTAAAAAACGGTCAAAATTGTGACTTGTGCCCTCCTTCCACTGAGCCCTTCAATTGGGGGTCACCAAGCTTAGATTTAAGTCTTTGTCACTTAAGAATGGCTATTTTAAACAAGTCCAGCCCACAAAAAATATTAATATCACAGAAGTATTTGCAAGCTTACCCTTGTTTGCCAGACATGACTGGAAAAATTCTTTTCTTTTTTCTTTCCTTTAGTTGTTGGTCTAACTTTACTAGCACCAAACTACAAATACACGTAATAAAAGAACAATAGGATTGCTTGAAAACTCACTTTCACATTTTAAATTAGCTGAATAAACCTGATATACTTGCATGTTAAGTATCATTAGTTGGTATGATTGACTTGAATCTAATACCTTGAAGCCAGAGAAGGGAGGTAGATTCTGAAAAGAAAGAAGGAAACAATAATGTGAAATAATAATAATTATTAACCGGCTAACTTGGCGGTAAACAATCCGGAAAGCAAGTTGTGAGTTTGAAATTCAGAGGAGCAGTGCCGTGAGAGCGAATAGACAACGCCGGAAGGACCAGGCGCTGTCTAAGAACCCAGCATTTGATTCTACAGCCTTCATCTGCCTACGATGCAGCAGAACCTGTGCATCACGCATCGGTCTCCACAGCCATCAGCGGGCCTGCAACCTTCCCTGATCTTCCGACACGAAGAACCAGCCATCATTATTATTTGATGACAGTGGAGATACATGTCAAATAATTAATTATGTAAACATAGTTTGTTTACAGTGTAATACCATAGTAATATTTATAGTACCTATATACAATGTATGGATAACCTGCTTATGTGCATATAAAAATTAAGTATACAGGTGAACGTAAGTTTTAACCACAGGAAAGCAGGTACAACAAGTCATTTAGAAGTCAGTCTTTTGATTTTTTTTATGCCAGTTTGAACAAATGGAAAGCTATCTTCCGGTTACATTCTAAGTAGAAATCACTTCTATAGGACACTGTATGACCACTGTGCAGTAAAAAAAACTCGATGAAATTTTAGAAATACATAATTATAATGTACCTCAATGTCTCCTCTTTTGATAGCTTCAGTTTGAAAGTCTTCCCATGACCCCAAGATTGTGTGAGTCAACACTTGTCCTTCCTCATCAAATAGAGGGCCAGTTGTGCCTAGTTTAGAAAATACAGAATACTATTAGTTGAGGCCAGTTGAAAACTAGTTATTTTCATGAATATATGTTGTGGTTCAAACCGGTTTAATTTCAGTTTTCCTGTCTCGGATTATGGAAATGGATCTAAGACAAAGGAAAATCAAAATTAAACCCACGCCTCATTTTCAAACTCATGGTTTGAAAATTTTGGAACCACAGAAAAATTTGAACCACAATAATTGTGGATTAATATCCACTACAATATTATTATTGTAGTGGATATTAATCCTTATTAATATAAATCTAGACCCATGTCTCAGACGGACAAGCTGCAAGGAAGATAGGCAACTGCAACCTTCCACATGGCCAGAAGAGCGTACATTGGTGTAGTTTACCGGAAGACACTGCTAGTTTTTATTACACACCAATACGTGTTTAGTCACTATAGCCTTTACGCTGCTAGTGAGACCACAATTTTTCTAGCCATCTTGGAAGTTTGTAGTTTTGCTTTCCCAACCCACCCACTCCATGGGCAGTTATGATTCTTATTATAAGTACAGGTTCATGTAGTTGTTAGTTTTGGTTATGGGCCTTAAGTCTTCATTGGATTGTATAGTTTGGAAAGATGATTGTATGTGTAAATTAATATAATAAACTGCCTGAACCCAAAAAGCATTGCAAGTCTGTGTCCAAGGGCTTTAGCTTACATTAATTCTCCCACTTGGGCACAACTCTCACTGGTAGATAAAACAATGACTCACCAACAAGAGGAGTGGATACTAGTGCAGCATCAGGTGGTGCTGGGCGAGCAACAGTTATACTTAAAGGAACCAGAAGAAATGTCATTAAACAGACTTGTAACAATACAATAGTAGTAGTAGCAGCAGCAGCAGCAGAAGTACATGTAGTAGCAGCAGTAGCAGTAGCAGTAGCAGTAGCAGTAGCAGTAGCAGTAGCAGTAGCAGTAGCAGTAGCAGTAGTAGTAGTAGTAGTAGTAGTAGTAGTAGTAGTAGTAGTAGTAGTAGTAGTAGTAGTAGTAGTAGTAGTAGTAGTAGTAGTAGTAGTAGTAGTAGTAGTAGTAGTAGTAGTAAGACTGTTTATTAATAAATACACCTTGCAGCCAATTGGCTGAATTACGTGAAAATAAAGTATTTGACAATAAAAATGTATATTGAGAATTTAAATTATTACATACAATGGCTAATGATAAAACTGTCTCTGAACCTGTTTGTCTTGCAGACAGGTGCGGCAAAAGCACGAGTCGATCTCAGATTATAATTCTGCTGAGAACACACTGGCAGAAGGTGACTGAGTTTATGGTTCCCTTGCATATCAATGTCACTGAAGAGTTCCTTGCATAGCGTACTCCAGTATCATACAGAGTTTTAAGGCCAGCTTTAGCTAAACCTTCACTGTAACTACAATCAGTAAAAATAAAGCGTAGCGCACAACGCTGAATGCATTCAATTTCTTCCGAAAGATATATAACGGTAAATTACAATGGAAGACCTGGCATGCATATTCAAGGATTGATCTAATAACACTACAGTAGAATCTTACAAGGACACTCTGAGCAAGGTATAAATTATTAAAGCCAGCTATGTGACTTGTGTTACAACTACTAACCCAGAACTAACACACAGATTTCAGGGGTACAAATCATCATGACCAGAAATCCTTCTTGTCTGTTTGAAGGCCATTATCTCTAGTGTGTATTAATGTCATATTAATCTTGAGG
>OX419336.1:37172871-37260371 GCA_948470475.1 Galaxea fascicularis
ACAATATAGGGACAAGATACAAGAAAATTGATGTAACTTGGACACCGTAAAGGTCGGGACACACTAGGCGTCAAGTCGCTGCGATAGGTCTCTGCGACAAGTCGCTCCGTGTGTACTGTCTGCAAAATAAGTCGCGACAACGCTGCTTTCGCTGTTTTTGTCTCTACGATCAGTCGCGCGAATTCAAACTGGTTTGAATTCATGCAGCTGATCGCAGCGACAAAATTCTGCCGCAGCGACAATGATTTTCACAAAAATTCACCATGTCACACGAGGCGTTTTGTTGCAGCGACTTGTAGCCGCTACGTGTCGCAGCGACGTGTCGCCTAGTGTGTCGCGACCTTAAAGAGATTAAAACAGCTGGCGTTTGGAGCGTCATGTCGTCGCCGAAACGTCATTTTTTTACATCGCTACTTTTTATTCTGAAATGTTTGGAGCGTTAGCCTTAGTATTCGCTCTGACGAAGGGCAAACGCTCGAAACTTCAGCTTTTTCAATCTCTTTACGGAGACCAACTTTTACACTATCAACTCAGTTGATAAAACCAAATCAGATCAACTTTCGTGCACCACCCCAAAGACGCAGCACCATAGTTCCTTTAGAAACTAACCCCCTTTATGTATTAGAGGACAAGATAGATTGACTTAAAAAACCAGACACAAAGATTATCACCGAAATTTCTTACAAGTATTTATTTTTTACTGTACAACATGCACCGTGTTTGCGCTGCTTCTCCCCGTGTAACGTTGACAAGCTTGAACGGCTCTACGTGACAGGCCAGCTGAACACCAGGGAGTCCATAACAACCTCAAATCACGGTGCAGAAAAAAAAAACCTTTTTCCCGAAAAATTCATTTCAATACACAATTTGACAATATTTTTTTCTTAATTAAGCTACTAAAATAGTAAACAAAGAAAATCTTTTCGTTTATCCGCATTATAACTGTTTAAACTTTCTATATACTGTAATCTGATTACATAACCATTGTAAAATAACTTTACTTTCTTAAAACGAAACCTAAAGAACTAGAGATCCTAATTTAGCATTGTAAGAGGACAAAGAGGGGTCTAGAAAGTACTTTAGCCAATAGAATCGTAATTTTGAATTAAAACTATTCTAACATGCAATGGCTTTAAAAAAGTGTATCGATGGTACAACCCTCACAAGGAATTCATTATCCTGAGAAATTTACAACTAAGCGATTACAAGGTTTGGAAACCAGCGAATCTGAGGTAAGCCCCTCAAGGAGAAGCCCGTTAATGTTTCTGTCAGGCTATGGTAGGGCTGTTTTGGCGAAAAACGAGTGCGCTCACCTACATTACTTGCAAAAAATTCCAGACGATTAAATTTCGGACAAAAAAAGTGTCCAAAAATAAAACCGTCCGAAATTTTTACGCGTCCGAAAATTTTAACTGTACAGTATAAAACGTTTAAGTACTTTCTTGGGTGACACCATCAAATGTCTTCAACTAAACATACATGATATAGCTAGAACTCGGATTAGGCTTCAGTCGTTCTTTATGTCACTGGAAAGGAAAATTTTTGTTGCTTTTACAAAAAAAAAAACAACGTACAAATAAATTTTCACTTTGCTTGCATAAATAGTTGTGATTTTTGGGCCAAGCCCAGTGACATTCCTAGTCCTCTTCTGCTTCATCATCAATCATGAACGTAATTAACAGATCCTCTTCATTGTCCTCTTCATTTGGATTCGCACAGTAAACGTCCGAAAAAAAAAAACGTTCGAAAATTTTGGCAAATAATGTACTCCGTACCCAAGGGAGGCACAGAGCCATGAGTACGACTGAAAACCATTCTTGAGCTATATCAAGACTAATTTTTGTTTTGGAGTGATTACGGCCCTCACAAATGACTTCTACTGGACAATCCTCAGAGCCCGACAAACAAAATCTGAGCAAACAGCCTAACTTGAGGTGCTTCACTTCCTTAATTGACTAATCCCCTTGACACACAGTATATGTGAATGGTTTTTAACACGCTCATTACGTCGAAACAGGCGCCAGCCTCAGCTGTAATCAAACTAAAGTTTGGTTTCCATTGAAGCCTTCTCTCAAGCTACATCAGCTACCGGGCTAACAATGCCAACTAAACAAAAAAAATTGAAATCAAGGAATTCTAAATTGGAAACAATCTTATCTCCAGATACAACATACCGTAAAGTTCCGATAGTAGCGAACCTCGTTACTTTAGAAATTAGCAGCCTTTGGAACTCGTTACTTTCGGGGGTCGTTCATTCTCGGGGAACAAAAACCATGACTACTACTTCGTTCAGGATTTATTAGAAGTCACAAAGGTTTGACGTTAGTTTCGAGGGGTCGTCACTATCGGAACTTTACGGTAGTTTGCTGAAAGAAACGCGCTCTCTTCCAATCTTTTTTTTAGGAGAGAGAGTCGCAGTATCTCGCTATCTGAATACAATGACGCCAAGCCTTACAAACAAAGTTTAACCACGTTCACCACTACCCTCTTCAATCCGAAGAATACTGCACACGTTCAAAACTAAAACGTGAAACCTCAAATTTCATTTCAATAAAAAATTATTGAAAATACAAGTAAAATCATGCAGTGTTGTGTAGCTTTTCTCTGGATGCCCCCAGTTTTTGCACTTAGAACTTCATTCATAAACTGGGTTTGGTTCTGGTACTGAAAAGCAATCCCAAATGACTGAACTACGACACACAAGCTTACAAGAAGCCTATGAATGCCTTTTCTCCCGTTACAAATGAACCTCAGACAGTACACTGCTGACAGTTCTGTTCCGGATAGCTGAAAGGGCGCGAGAAACCCGCGAAAAAGGCGGGAAACCCACAAAAAGAAAATGATTATAATCAGAGCCAGTCAACTCGCGTGCTACGTCACTAAACGTTTTTCATTTCAAATACTGACCACTAGCTGCTGACCACTGTGAAAGTCTAACTCATAGAGTTATAACTCATAGAGTTTTCAGCAGTAAACCTTAAAATTGACCAAGACTAAGTCACTGAAGGTCAACAACAACAACAAGAACGACATAATTTTTGGGTTTGCCCTCCGGGCAAAAGAAGTGACTGCAATCAGTCACGATAACCAGTTTTCGGTTTACATGGAGACCGTTTCCAGTGCTTCACTCTACTATGCCAGCGCTCATAGAAATTATTCTTATTATTAATCTGCTCCACACAGCAGAGAACAAATTGCGCCGGCGAGAGGCGAAAATCAGCAAAGCACTTTTCTTCCCGCGGCGCGAAACAAATTTAAATAATTTGCAAAAATAATAATCTCTAGGCAACGCAAACGCTTTAGAAATCCGCTGAACGACGCAGACAGAGTGTAACTTACATGCTTATCACGTGTCATGTGGACGTGGCTCGTTAATTGGCATAGTAATCAAGATCTCATCCAATAGCTGCAGAGCACGGTGAAGGTGGATCTCCACCCAGCAAGGCGTTTCCTTGATGCTTTTCCGAGGGTAATCTGGGCCCCAGCCCTTGACAAAACTCAAGCGAAGAATACAAAGCCGCCGAAGATCGTCGACACCCACGCTCATGCCGATCTGCGGAATAAGAGCACCAGGCCCCACACCGGTGGAAATGGCCGCGGCTTGAGCTGCAGCGGCGGCCTGGGCAGCATGAGCCTGTTGCTTGATCTGTCGGTAGCACTGACGTAAATCGAAAACTTTTATGTAGGCAGAAGGGTAGATTTTGTGGACGGCATCGCCAGGACAACGTCCAGCTTCGCGATCTAAGTAGTAACTTTGGACAAACACACTGTGTTCACTGAGACATCGAACCCATACGTCACCTTCACCTCGTAAATCTAACTGAACTCCTTTTCCTAAAAAAAAAATATACGTGGAAACGTCAATTGTAAGTAAAAGCCCGCGACTAGTTTAATATGAGGGGCACATGAAGACTACGAGGATCAGTCTTCAATTGATTTCATTTCCGCAGTTCATATGATTCATTTCATATACATCATTCACATTCTTCACTTTCACGGGGACATATGACTGAACCTACAATTGACCTGCTCCCAACGTCATTGGCTTCATAGCTCAGTTGGTTAGAGCAGGGTTTTCATTTGAGGCCGGAGGCCGGACGTTTCGTCCGGTCGTTTGCCATTCCACGTCCGGTACTTGAGATCAATATTGGCGATTTTTTTTACTACTGTAAACATTCACGTCCGGTACTTTCAGAAGTATGTCCGCTACTTTACAAAACAGTTGAAAACCCTGGTTAGAGCGTAGCGCGGGTATCGCGAGATCACGGGTTCAAACCCCGTTGAAGTCCTGAATTTTTTTCAGGCTTCTTTCGTAATTGCATATAATTGCGTACACAACTGCGAGGACCAGTCTTCATTTGATTCCAGTTTTAGTGTAGCTTTTTTTCTTTTTATTTCAAATCTGATTTCGCAATACACATCGCTAGCACCTGAGTAACCCTACCGAAACCACTACGGACTGATCTGTAATGCACGGCCGATCTTCTTGTGCTCACCTTGCTGTTTCAAACCGAGGCAAAGGCAGAAAGCAGATGTGTTGTTATACCGTCATTAGAGCTCGTCAAACCTACAGATTATGTTCGCGATCACTACAAAAAGAAGCGGGAAATTTATAGTGTATGTACAAAAAGAGTATTCTCACGCTTTGGGATTAATGCTCTGTCCAGTTTATATCTCCCGAAGTGTCAGAGTCGTAAAATTTGCAAATAACACAAACTTGCCATATTTTATTACTCAAGAACTGAGCACGAGAAAAAACTGCTGAAATTAAAATCATACACAAAATTACGGGCGCGCGAAGCCTGGATATCCTCTACTCTTCTGTACTTTCTATTAGTGGTGAACACATGTATGAAGCCCTTACCGATGTGTAACCTGGCTTTCTCGCTCGCATCAGTCCTATGCACATTGGACAGTTGGCCGAGACAAAACCTGCTCCCACCAGACGGGTCCACATAGCCATCCACCTTAACAGATGGACACGACGACATGACTTTGAAAATCTCACCAACTTGCTGGTCCAGTTCGAAGTAGGATATAGAACACCAGTTCTCGGGAGCTGTCAGTGTAAAAGAGTGAATTAAAATCTTTGAGCATATAAAATTGGACCAATTGAGTTGCAAGTCGGCTCTTTCACTGAAAACATAAAAAATCCTCCACCGCGACATGAAAACAGATCGCCCTCAGAATCTCATTATAAAAATATCTAATGTGGTAACGTAAACAAACCGCTGAGTATCCTGGGTCGAAAGCCCAACTGTGGAAGAATTATTCGTTATTTTTCGAGATTGCTAAAGTATTTAGAGCCGAGTTTTTTTTGTTTTGTTTTTTTGCCAGAGCAGACTTTTCAATACGTTGGCAAAGATTTTATGATCAATGCCTGCTTTAGTTCAGTCAATCTAAACGAAACTCACTCACAACACTTGGTTGCATTGAGGTTTCGCATCTTGCCACCCCTTTTCAGTATTTAAAAACCACGATTAGCAAGATTTTCATATTTCAAATGTATTTGAAAGATCTTCTCGCAGTTCATTAACTCAGAAAAAAAAGCAGCAACGAAAAACAACAACAATTTACCGAGGCGGCAATTACATGGCGAATTTCAGCCTGGGGCCGGCTAGCTGGGCTAAAGCTCCAAACCCAGTGTCAAATCTTGGGGGCTCCAAATCCGCTAGGACATCGGTTTTCTGAACAATTTCCTCAAATTACAGCCTGGGGCCGGCTAGCTGGGGCTAAAAACTCAAACCCGGTGTCAAATCTTGGCGGGTCCAAATCCGCTGGGACATCGGTTTTCTGAAAAATTTCTTCAAATTAAAGATTACGACCAGAAAGTTTCGGCCAGAGCTGAAAATTTTATCCCGCTTTGGAGCTATCGGGCCGGAATTTTCAGCCAGGCCAAACGGGCTGACTGCTACCTTTTCAGTCCGGGCTGAAAGTCGAACCCGTATCGATTGTTGGTGTTTTCAATGTGGACAAAACTGCACCTGAAGGTTTTGTCGGGATAAAGATGATATATACAGTGGAAAATTTAATACGTTGTCCCGCTAATTATATATCTAAAATGGAGTACTGTACAGCAAATAGGCTGCCGAATCAGGTTTCTCTTGAGTTGCTTCAGGTTACAAGGCGGTATCCTGGGGCGGATCCAGGTTTTTACAAAAGGGGGTTCGATGAAAGGTACCGCCGAAGGCGACGCTCCTGTCGGGGGCTCCTCTCCCGGAAAATTTTGAAATTTTTAGTTCTCGGAAACGCGATTTCCGGCATTCTGAGGCAAAGTCAGCGCGTTTAATGCCTCATTTTTTAAACTTTAAATGCCATTATTTTTTCATTAAAAAATAACAAAGCTACGCAAAAAAGATACAAAGTTAGGTACTTCTGATAAAATTATCATTTATAAAACTATGATGAAAGTATACTACCGTTAAACTTTTTTTACGCGATGCTTTGCACAAGCAAGAGAAAATAAACAATTAAAAGAACCACATTCGCAGCGAACCAAAATATTCAAATATTTATTTGATTTTTAAACAGAAAACTTTTAAGCTACACTAAACAGCAGAGAATTAGCTTTGTTAATTAAGATTTACTTGTATTTATTTTATATTTTTACAAGTTTTTGATGTTAGGTGTCTTAATTTAGAGGGTTCGACCGAACCCCCCTAGATCTGCCTCACCTATCGTCCTAAAATGTTGAAAATTTGAAGCGATGAAATTCTTCATGTAATGACGACAAAATTTCAGCCAAGTGGGCGGGACAAAATTTCAGCCTGGGCTGAAACTCGCCATGCAATCAGCCACTGAAGATCCTTATATTGCCGCGGAATCTGAGCAAACTGTCCCTGAACACGAATCGCTTGTAGAATTTGCGGTAAGAGATGACCTTTGGGTAGGGAAAGAGTTTAATCTACATGTATGTGCTGGGTTTGCCAAAGTATCCGAGGGGCCAATTCACATCATACGTTCCATTAAAAAAATTGAGCTTCATTATGATCAAATGTCATCAACAGTATAAATTGAGTTTAGAAGGTATCGCAACTGAAAAATGTGAGAGTCCGACCGTGGTTTTAACTGATTATTTCCCCCACGTTATTGCGTCTTCGCTTCGCTACTGTGGTTTCATGAATACATCGTCTAGCCACAACATCCAATGTTCTGTCGAAAATGACAATAAAAATGTGCACATCACGAAAACAGCTTGAATTGATCTGAAATTTCACTTGTGCTGGGACACAGTGTTCTAATGAAGAACATAGAAAATGCTACTTCAGTGACTTCGGTCGTGCGCAGCCTCGGGAAACACAAGTCGGCAGCCATCAAATTTTCCCGCCAAGAACTCGGGGAACCCTCTCGACAAATAACTGAACTGCCCGTCACGAGTTTAATTCTAGGCTAACCAAGTCTCCTCACACAACAGAATATGTACTCAAAGAATACCTCACAAATTAATGTGTCTAGGTAAGCTGAAAGCCACTCATTGGGCACTAAGGCCACATGGTAGCGGGCATTACGCCTTAAATCTACCAAATAAAGTTTGAGCCTGAGCATTAGCAGCCGTGGACAGCTGTTTCGGCCTTGTTGGGCCTCGTCAGCATGGCATAGCTGATACTCAGGCTCAAGTAAACAAGCAATGAAAGTGCAAGACTTGTCACTCCAAGCCACATCCCACAAGCCTTACATTTTTATAGTAACTCAAAGTCGACTTTGGACTCGTGAAACTCCGCTCGAAATAAGCGGCAGGACTTTGAAAAGTTATGATCTTTGGTTGCACAGGAGGCAGGTACGTCGCTCATGTTAGACCACTTCAGGGGTTTATATCACTTTGATAAGATGCCATCAGAAATTTCATATTTTTAACTTTACAGCATTTTGCATATTCTGATTTAAAACACGTAAAACAAGTTATAAAATAAAGTTTACTACTGTCGTTATCATAACATAACCTTCGGAAACGGCCATTAAGAAAATTCTCACGTTTCGAAATTTTGGAGCACTCAATCAATGGGACTCTTCTAGAATGTAAGTACAGTCATGATGTAAGTAAGCCACTACGGCACTGGTCCCATGGCTATTGGATAAATATTTAAAATTAAGCTTGAGCTACAAAGGAAAAATGCACATTTTCCCGACCGAGGTCCAAGCACGACGGCCAAATTAATTTAGTCCTCTACAATCTGGGTCAAAATGGAAATGATATCTGATTTGTTATTGGATTTAAGCTTGTTATCGTGACCCACATGTTCAGTCAAATGGTAGCATAAACAAACACTGGTCTCTGAGATGTGTATTCACTTACGTGGATGTTTGGACAAAGGAGCACCATCTTGGACTTCAGCTGCTTGATCCTGGGTCCCTGGACAATACAGCATGGAAAGCAGATAAGTTCAGAATAGCAGGGTATACAATTGCCTGTTACCCTTGACCAGATCCCAAACTAAATGAAAACATTTTGATGGATTACCTGTTTAAAATCAACTTTGAAAAATTTGGGTAGCCAAAAGGTACATCTTATTCACTCATATCTCATTTCAAGAAGACAAAATTATTATTTTGCATTATTATTCATTCAAAATATTTCCCCGTTTCTGATTGGTTAAAACCACATGCATAATTCACCATAACCAGCTGCTGTTCATGAAATTTGGAAAGAAACCTCATCATATTGAATCAATGACGTCAAAAGTGCAGCCCGCTGCAGATTATTGAACCGATGACGTCAAAATGACGTCAAAAGTGCAGCCCGCTGCAAATTATTGAACCATTGACCGAAAAAAGCTGGGGACTAGATTGTGTTATTTTATTTTAGGTCTACAAATTGTTGGAGGGTGCGAAATCGTTAAAAATAAAGCTCGTTTTCTCCTTTAAGAGTTTGAAAATATATTGAATGAATAATAAAGCAAGTATTGAATTGAGCTTTCGTAGAATATGAAGAATTCTGCAGATCTCGGAGGATGTTATCCACCTCAGCCTTTGGCCTTGATGGATAACACCCATCTCGACCTTCAGAATTCTTCATATCCTTCTCAGCCCCATTCAATAATTGCTAATTACTTACAATAGCCAGTCCCTGGGTGAGGTCCAGGGTTGTATGTTGCTGATCCTGGCGCACCCCACCCTGGTGGTCCACCTAGAGGGGAGACCAAATTATTTCCTGTTATTGTTTCGGTGCAATCCTTTTTTTTTTAATGTCTGCTACGTACAACTAGAAGACATTAACAGTTTGCACTTCATAGTCCACAACTAAAAGACCAAGTAAAGGTTATCATACCTGTGGAGACATGTCCCATGCCATGGTCAGGATACATTTCATGAGGCCCAGGAGGAATAGATTGGCTGACTGGTAAGGGAATGTTCTCAACTGTCAGTGACATTATTCAACCAATACCCTTTGTTTTGATGTTCTTTAGCATAATAAATTATTAGGGCTATCATTAGTAGCACATTACAATAGTGAAATAAGCCATCTACTCTCAGTTAGAAAATCAGTAAAACACAACAGCTACAGATTCGTTTGATTTTTGACTGCCTACTTTCTCTGAGAGACCAGCTTCTAAAATCTTAATGATAACTGTGATTTATCCTGTAACCTGTCTGTTCTACAGGGCAATCTTCTCCCGCTCTCATTCTGAACTGCTGTGAATTGTCTTGACGAGCTTTAACCCTTAAAATCCTAAGATGAAAATTTATATTCTCCTTTGCATCTTCTACTCATTTCCTATAGAAGTAGTGGGGAGAATTTGTTAAAATATCATGCAAGTTCATCTTGTGTGATCCTGTCCTCAATTCTTGTGACCACTCTGTTTTATAAGGCATTGAAATTACAAGGAGAAATTTTTGATGCTGACCACTCTTAGGGTTAAATTCAACACCTAATGTGGGAATGAAAACAGCTCAACTTCAACCGCTCCACCCACAAATGGGTAAGCATCTATCCACCTTACAATAAATTCTGAATCCACATATAAGAAAACCAATGACTGCACATGATAGCAATGGACTGATAATGAACTTCACCCAAACAACAAAACCCAGCTGTTTGTGTAAAAGCAGGGTTTAGGGAGCAGGGTTGGCGCAGTGGAGGGAGCAGGGTTGGCGCAGTGGTGAGAGCGCTGGCCTTCCACCAATGTGTCCCGGGTTCGATCTCGGACTCGGCGTCATAAGTGGGCTGAGTTTGTTGGTTCTCTACTCTGCTCTGAGAGGTTTTTCTCCGGGTACTCCGGTTTTCCCCTCTCCTCAAAAACCAGCATTTGATTTAATTTCGAGTTTATTTGATTAATAGTCTCCCCAATTAGTAGATCACTCGTGTTCAGCTAGAGCGATTTGAGACTTAAATAAAGGTATTATTATTATTATTATTATTATAAGCTTCAAAGTAAAGATTACACACTATACAATACACCAAGGTACAGCTGTAAATTGATAATCCAACATAATCTGTATTGAATCTGCACAGTTCCCGAGGTCATATTTTTCTAACCCTAAAGCCCTCATCAAACGGCTCATGATAGTCGATGACAGTCGATGATAGTTGAGCGCGCGCTTCCGTTTGACCACCAAATATCATGCACTATCATCGACTATCATCAACTATCATTCAGTTTGAGCTTGTTCAAATTCTTCATGATAGTCGATGATAGTTTTTCGTGTTTGACCACGCGTATGATAGTTCATGATAGTTTTTTGGTCAGCTGTTTTGATAATCACTGGCCTGATAGCAGTCAGAAAACATGCTGCCGCCCTCTTTTTCATCATGAAAAATTCATACTTTTAAAAGTTTGTGTTACGGGACACCATTTAGTATTAACATTTTTACACGGAAAGAGCTTCGAATTTCCTGCTCTCGTGATTTTGTTTGCGCGAATGCTGGCGAACTATCGAACTATCACAAACTTCTTTGGCTGTTTGACCATGTGAATGATAGTTGGTGATAGTTGATGATAGTTAGGGGAGAATCAACTATCATTGACTATCACCCGCTGTTTGACCAGGGCTTAACTGCAAAAGCAAATTTATAACTTTATGTAAATGGTTATGAAACAGGGAGACAGTACAGACCCGGATAGTGATGAGCAGTAGGACCCACTGCATGGCGGAAATCTGGATCTGGCTGTGAGTTACTTGCATAAGCTCCATCTGAGGTAAAACAAAGTTTCATCCATTACACTCACTATGTATTTTCAGAGCAACTTTTTTATTAGACACAAGAGTAATACCAATCACTAAAACATCAAATATAAACAACACAGTGAACACATCAGAAGACAAAGAACAAATTTCCCTGTGAGAAGAAATTCAACAATTCCTAACACTCCTAATGAACCTCTGTATGTCCACTGTTTCCTCTGAGCTCAAAAAACAGCCTTGTCATTAAAAAGCCAGCGAAAAAAGCAATGCCACAGTGTATCACCATTACTTGTGATTACTTTGACACAATTGTCACAAGCTGTTGCAGTCAACCAGCCATTTTTCTCCATTGTTTGTACCTTCATTTTGTTCTTATTGTTTGACAAAGCTAATGAAATAATAAAAAAAATGTTTTGATGGGCTTTTTTAAACTTGCAACACCATTTGAAGACCATGAAGATTACCCACAGTTGATAACTGTGAGGGGTGTTTCAACAGTCTCTAAGCCATGCTAAAATAAAATGAATCACTTTGCGGGAGGGCAGGGTTGGCGCAGTGGTGAGAGCGCTCATCTTTCACCACTTCCATCAAGGTTCTCTACTCTGCTCCAAGAGGGTTTTCTCCTGGTGCTCCGGTTTTTTCCTCTCATCAAAACCAGTTATTTGATTTGATTTGTAATTAGATATTATGACCACAAGTTTATTAGCCTATGGCTATTACCTGCTACCCTGACTAAAATAAGTTATTATTATTATTATTATTATTATTATTATTATTATTATTATTATTATTATTATTATTAGTGGAGAACTGTGCACATAATAATAGCCAGTAAGTTTTTATTTGTTCCTAGCATATTGTGTCAAGGAATGTGAGGTGACCAAACCACACAAATAGTTGTATCACAGCCAATACTACTTGTGTAGAACAATGTAAAGGATTCTTTGCAATGTAATCCTATTAACCAAATCTTAAAAGTGGAACACAATAGAGGCACTGTTACAAGTCAAACATTTCTGTACTTGATAATGTGGGCATTCCAATCATTAATCTTTAGAAACATGGATACACCATGACAGCACATTTGCATTCTACAGTTGGCAAGAAAAAAATAATTGGTTGAAAAAACAAAGAGATTTTAAAATCTCAGACTATTGATAAATACAAATAAATTCTGGTAATTGGATTAGCACCTCCCTGCCTGTTTTGTCTGATCCTGAGGTGTTAATTACACAAAAAAAACTTAAAGAATGCTTTTAAGAAATAAACATTGTTCATGATGCAAACAATATTATTTTGGTCTTTCGAAAATGTTTGGAATGAAGTCTTATGGTCTTCACTCCTTTTCATACATGGCTTCAAAACTATGGAACTCTCTTCAGGTTTCTTTTAGAACTTCTGACTTTCCTGATTTCAAGCGCAAGATTCTACTGTATGACTCTTTTTCATAGTTAAATTTTAGAGTGTTATAATTTTACATTTAAGTACTAGCTTATCTTTAGCTACTCTAAATTCAAGGTTAAATAAAGTATATGTATGTATTCTCACAGCCAGCACATTAAGTACCCCCAACTGCCACAGACAACATCTGTTTAGACTGCTCAGTTCGGTATTGACTTTTCTTATAGTTTGTAATAATTTGAATGGGTGTTCTCTCCATGTTACAAAAAAATGTCTTTCATGTGCTTTGTTTGTTTTTCTTTCCAATCCACACAAAAGTTAGTTGCAAGAATACTTAACATTTCAGAGATATAAAATTTTGTGTTAATGTTATGCCAAAGAAAGTGTCAAATAATTAATATTATTCACAAACAATTCACTTTAACCACCACAGGAATTCCAATGACCATTTCCTGGAGCAGTATTCTATTTCAAACATCAACAAAATGCTATTATTCCTACACTTGGGAACAGGTTTTTTACAAACAACATATGTAACCCTACAAATACAAAGATTATGATATTGTTCAGCTGTATTTTGCTTGTAAATGTTCCACTGGGAAACTTAATTTATCAGGTGCCCCTTTACCACAAGTCTACCTTGATATACAAGTATATGTTTGAACAGTCTGAGAAACTAATGATGCCTAATCCACCAAAAACATAAACTTACCAAATAAAGTAAAACTAAAACAGTAATTAACATAAATATAGCTAAAATATCAGTCCACAATATGAACTTTGGTTAAAACAAATATTTCAATCTAGGAATTTTTAGAAAATGGCAATAATATTGTCTTTTATTCAAGTCTAACTGTTCTAGCAAAAAAGGCCTTTTTAACTCGATGGTTAAAAATAAAAGTACAATATGGTCACAATATTATTAATAACAGATGTTCTCTTATTTGTAATCGGCTTCTGGGTGTTCATTAGGCATCAGAGATCGCAGAATTCTCCAGCTACTGTGTGGAATTCTCCAGCTAAATTTCAATGGCCATGAAGCCTTGAAGCTGACTTTTTCTCTGAGAGGCCAGATTCTCCTGTTACTTTATAATATCCTCCTGCTACTTCAGTTCTTAATGAAAACCCTGAGGCTTGCATTAAATGTTTCCGTATTTACCCGAAAGGTCTAAGAAAAGTAGTTGAGAGCTCATGATCCATAAACCCTTGAGATCCCGGGGCGAAAACCAATATTTCTTGGTCGCTCAAAGGCCAAAGCAACTTGCCAGAGGCCGTGGACTAGGTGCTGCTAGAGTACAGCCCTGACCAGTAACATGGGGTAAATGCAACAAACTTAAGAATACTTTTTTTTGAAAATTGTGTTGGGTAATACTTCATGTATAATATTAGTATTTTATATTTTCTTAAATAAGGATCAATTTTTGAACAACAGTGATAATAATATTATGTCAATAGGAAGAACAAACAATGGTCTTTCCAAAAAGGATTTATCAATACTTTTTGTGCTGGGTTTTTGTACATTAAAACTGTGGTTCTATAGTGAACCATGTCTTCCTTGCATGGAACAAATTTTGTAACCATCTAAAAACACACACTGTATCAACAAACTTAAGTGTGCATAACATCCAAGTTTGCATTGGGGCTACTTTGATGGAGAATTTGACTGTGCATGATGACAACACACTTTACTTAACAGTGCTTATTTCAGACGACACAAACAAAAAGTTCTTAAAAGAAAAATTGGGAACAAGGAGACTAAGGGGGGGGGGGGGTGTAAAATGAAATAATATGACTGTACTGTTCTCTTTAAACAAATCTCTGGTATTTCCTTCACAATGTAGTTTGAACCACAACAAAAACACCCCAACACCAAGACAAAGTCAACAAAACTTGTCAACATCATATTTGTCAAGGTCAACAGCAAGTATATGAAATGAGACTCAACAGAAGGCACATTCAACAAACTGATGGATACCACCAAAGTGTTCCTTCTTTTGCTCTGGAAAAGGCTAGGTAAAAACTGCAATTTTGCAAACTGGTGGTATTTTGAAAGCTGAGAATATTTTTCCATAAGAGAAGATAGTTAATTGACACCCCTGTTGAAATTTAAAACCAATTGGAAATGTCCCAAACGTTTCCAATGAACTACTGGAATTATTGTACAAGCATGTGGCTTTGTGTAATTCCTGATAAACCCTTAAATCCTCATATAATTTTTTTTGTAAATTCAAAAATAAATAAAAGCATAAACGCAACTGAATTAAAAATTCCATCAGGGACATGGCAACTTTCTGAAATTATAGAACAGTGACTGAAAACACGATAAATTGTTTTATTTTGAAATGAACAACTGCTGATAATGTCATTGCTTACATACCGATCTGATGTGTTTTCTACTACCCGCTGTGGACTGATATTTTTTTTCCTAAGTCACTAACAACTAATATGATTCTTCTTTTAAATTTACTACAACAAAGGAATAATTTTTACAACTATGGTAATTGACACACATTAACATGAAAGATAAGTAAAGGCCTCCACTAATAAAAAAATGTTTATACTATTTGTTCAAATCTTGTTTAATTTCTTTGCAGAAGTAATAAAAACACAAACAGAACTACAGATAAAAAAATCAGTCGATGCCAAAATTCTGCGAGCGAAATGAATGAATTCGCGTGAAGAGCTCAACGCGTAATGTACAAAACAATTAAAGACTGCTTGAATATAAACACATGGATCAGATCACCAACTGACGTCTTTCCAAGCAACTTTGACTACCAAAATAGCTCGTGGCAACTTGCAACACAATCACTTCTGAAATGGCGTGGTTGGTGAAATATCACGATTATTATTGAGAACAATGAACTGGCCCTACCATATCGTGACTTCAATCAAATCCTTGTTTACCATTAATATCGTTGTTCAGCTGTTCTTAAAGATCACCTTTCCTTTGTGTCGTAATGAGCTCAACTATAACAGTCATCGGTTCGAATTTTGCAACGTTCTGGAACTCGTAAAAAAAATCGCGAGCGGCCAGATGAACGCTCGGCGTCTTTGTCTGTTGCCAGTCATGCATGCACCGCAAAAGAAAACAAGGACATAGCAAAGCCACGTGTTTCGTGGCAGACAGCAAGTCTGGATTTGAACAAAGGTATCGCCATGAATATAATCGCACATCCAAACCCATAGCAACTTTAGTCTGTTTCAAATACGTTCACAGGGGACAAAATTAACAGATCTCCTGAATAGTGTTTCTCAGTCATTAATAGGAAATGAAATGCGCATACATATGCCGTTTACTTGGGAATGAAGCGGAAAATCCACGCAACCGTACAAGCGTCTGTGAATAAAAAACAGCAAAACATCCATATTTCGAGTATGCAGTTGTACAACGTACGTACCTGGATTTCTCGACAGCGCCAATCCAGTGATGTCTGTCAGATAATGAGACTCTGGTTAAGTTTTGTCGTTTGAACAAAAATTTCAGAAATAATCTGAGAGTTGATCAATTAAAGAAGTAAAGGGAATGATGCGCCTAGACTAAACTACGCGTATGTTTTTGTAGCAGCCATGGAGCTGGCTTTACAACAGTCGAATTACAATATTGAGGCGCGATTTTTGTGTACTCACCCGGCGAGACTACTCGCTCGTAATGATACGGATTCACACAAACGCTGTCACACTTTAAATCGAAGGCAAACTGACAATACTTGACGTGCTTTAGCTCGTTCTTGTGCAAATCCGGCCATCTCCAGATTCGCGCGTAAATGACATGGGGGAAGCCTTTTCGTCCGGCGACTTGCAACCTTCCGTCCAGCGTACGTTGGATCGTAACGCATTTCGACGGATGCGTGCCTCCAGATGTAATGGCGGTAATCAACGAGTCTAGTTCGTCTCTTTTCTCTTTAAGTTTCTTCACAAGAGACTCAATAGCCCGCTTCGCGAACGACTCCGATTCGCCTCCTTGTCTGTGACACATGAGGCTGTGAACGATGCTTAGGCAAGCATCCGAGCTGTTCGGCGCCACGGCCATGTTGGATAGCCTCTCCGCGATGGAGTTTGGCGTAGGAATCAGGGCCGGGTCTATGCAATCGTGGTCAGGGTACGTCGGGGCTATCCTGTTTTGAAATTCAGACGGTAATAACGGCAAGTTACACATCGATGTTGCCACCAGGAAAGAGTTTCAAATCACATGCATATAAACCCTCAACTGAGCCCGTGAATGTCACGGCATGAGCAGCGGCTAAGGCTTAAGCCAGACCATTGGGAATCGCATGCGCCAGATTCCGTCCCGTCACAGCGATCCTTTTGGTCAGCAGAGGCCTTCACATCCTCGACCGGCCAACCCAGGGGCAGATTGAGGATAGGACGAAGATCAACTGCGGCTTGAAAAATTTCGCAAGGCCCGCCGATCTTCGTCCCATCCCGACTACCTTCCCCTGGGTCTCCGAGGATGGTCGAGGATGTCTTCATCCCAGTTGCGTCATATATTTTCAACGGAGCTTGCAATTCATCGGCCACACAGCTGGGGTAGGTGAAAAACTCAAGTGAAGACATTCGGCCAGAAAGTTACTTCGCTCGTTCTCACTCGCCCTAATTATCTGACAGCATGGAAAAAGTTGCGTCAACCATCCAGTTCATATTTCAACCTACAGTTCCATAAGAGCGTACTTCACCACAAGATTTTCTTACAAAAAATTGCACTGTAACTGAGATGATCACAGGTCGCGCAGGGAACTATTGTTTGACGGTTCTGATCCCCCAAAATCAGACCCAGAGTAGATTCCACATTTTTGTTGTCTGCTTATTAGGCGAAATTGCGGAAAAGCCAAAATCTTTATATTTCATTTTTAACAAGGAACGTTTCTTTGTTTTTCATGTAAGTTAACCGGGACGAAAAAAGAATAACAGTTAGCCTTGAAAGTTTTTCCCCACTGAGACCTTCTTTGTAAAGTGAAAAAAAAAAACACATGATCATGAAACCTTTGCAACCAAATCCGCTTTTTATGTGTGAACTTTTCTGCATTGTTAAGCCGTTTGTATTTCTAGACGCAAAGAGACATTGATTCAAGCTTGCTAAAACATTTATAGTTCTTATTACCAAGGTTGATGTTGGTTGTTTTATCATACTAGGAATCAGTTTAAGGGCAGTCTGGATACTCGGCATGACCAGATAATTCGGAATGAAATCTTCAGAACCTTTCTGCCTGATTTTACCAGTTTCGTCTAGACAGTTGCATGCAGCAGAATGCCATGCAAGCATCATAATTCATTTGTGTGGCTGACCGTTGAAACTTAAGCTGGCCCGGCTTTTCCGAAAACGTGAATCGTTAGCTAATTAACTTGCCGTTTGAAACCAAAATGACCCCTAGTTTCATCGTGTATAGCTTCTTCTCGAACGTTTTGACGTCAGTGAGAAGAAAGCATAAGAAACAGCCTGCCCAGCTGACCTTCACCAAATCTGAACTCGGAACTCGGAGCGTTTTTATACTGAACATGTCCGTACTGTTGTTCCGCACCTGCCCAGATTCATTCCGGTTAACCGTTACCAGAGGTTTTGCAGCTTTGAAAGACGTTGGATGTTTTAATAGTTATTTTTATCCATTATTGTTTTGGAAGTCTTACAAACTTGGCTTCCATTTTAAATACAGCGTGAGGCAGGGTCCCAAACCACTGCGCAAACCGTGATAGCACTGTTATAGTGATATTATACGAAAAAGCACTCAACATGATCAAGATGTATTTTCAGGGGCACAAAATGAATCTGTTCCTCACTTTATCTGTTCCCCCGAGGTATTGTGCTTGCTGGCAAAACTTCAGTTATTTACCGGGCTTGGTTATGTAATTTCCTTACTGGTGATGGTTTCAATTGGTAATTACTGAAGCGTGGTAGCAGTGTGAGTGTTGCTGGCTGGCGAAATGTGGAGAGGCCTTTTGTCACGGCCATTTTGGCTTACGACATATGAACTTGTCTTTTTTGTTGTTGTGCTGGGTGCTCAATTTCCACCTGGCTGGGAAACCAACCAATTTTATCTAGCTGGCTGGGAAATATATTGTGTGTCTTGCTGGCAAAAAGGAACAGATATTTTTTTCCCAGCAATATTAAAAAAGACCTGAAAATGCTTGAATAACATTTAGTTTTATTAACTGGGGTATAATGATACATTTTTCAACAAATTGGTCGTTTTGTGCCCCTGTATTTTACGTCGGCACTCGTGCAAGTTCCACTGGCAGCTACCCACAGATCGACAATTCCGCCTGCGGCGATCACAGTAGTCAATCATGGTATTTCATGAATGGATCTATTTCATGTGCTGTGATTTTATGCGATGTGAAAAGCAAATTTGATTTCATACCATATTCGTTCCATTATTACCGTTTGTGAGCATTGGTAGTTATAGAGGCCTGCGCATAGAAATATTTCATATGACTCAAGGTGATTCCACCGAAAAAGAAGGAGTATTAAGAAATTTCTCAGGCTTCATCCAGTTGGTAATCATTTTCTGTATATTCATAAAATGCAATAAAGAATAGGGGTCACAGTCAGACAGTGCTCGCTTTTCCACAACGTAGATGAACTTTATAGCGACTTCGCGACCGATTAGGTTCTCATTACTTGACCTTAGTTGGAAGAAAGGGACACCAGAATTTCTAAAAAGAGCACTTCTTGCATGGATTAATTTATTAGAGAAGTTCAACAAAATAGACGCTGAACTTACATTATAAAACATCTTAGTTATGAACAGGAGGTATGTAACAAAATTAAAATCCAAATATTTTAACGCAGAATTTTAAACTTTCTTTCAATCGGAATATATTGTAGTTGATCTTGTGACATTTAAATTCATGCATTAAAAAGTGGGGGTGACCGTGTTCATTGCCGAACTAGTGATCCTCAAAGCGGGAAAATCCTGTCGTAAGAGCTTTACGGCCGAGAGAAGACTGGGTCAAGTTTATGTGCAGGTAGGATCCCAAGCCAGCGATATCTCATCTGTTCAGTCAGAAAGCCCAAGAGGCATTTTACAGGTCTTGCCACCTTCAAGGGACTTCGCAAGGACTCACAATTCCACAACTCGTCTTCCCGGGCAGTGAAAATTTCACGCTAAAATCGTTCTCTTTGTCAAAACTTCTATTTGAGAACCAACACTCCTTTTTCAAGACGCTTGATACAATTGTAGATCGATTGAGCCTCTTTTCTTGTTTATGACCTTGTTTATGCTTAGTTCCTTGGCCGGCAATAAAATCCATCGCCATTTTAGTCATTTTGGATGTTGCAATGTATGGCGCAATAGGGGTGCGCAGTGTAAAGCAGAGGAATCACGTTAAATGTCTTGCGTTAGATTTTGTGGTAAATTTGAAACTGAATAGCAAATCTTCGCGCGCGCTTTTTTATAAACAGCTTAGACACCACTTCCTGGGAAATCAAAAATCAGTTTCAAGTTAGGTTTCAATTTTAGTTCCACTTTTGGCTTCTCTTTCAATTTTCGTTTTGGTTTGGAAGTTGGTTTTACAATTACCCCCATAAGTGTGTCACGACGTCATAACACACCTGTGTCGCCTGTGTCGTTTATAATTATAAAGCTTATCAATTAGCACTTTATTAGTGTTTTGATCCTAAATTTAACATCTCCTCGCAGGATTCACACCTTGTGCCATTTGACTCAATTTTTGATTGTTGTTATCTCTATCGTTTGATTCTATCATCTCCAGTAACTCATGTACAACAAGTCCCCGGGCCACACATATCCCGCGGATATTTTTGAAAACGTTTTTTCTCCGTATTTCAGTGATGAAGTCTGCGTCCACACGAAGCGTATTCAAATCGCATTTGCCCGTCCACACGAATATGCGAAAACGATTCCAATAAGCTAACTTTCCGTACAGAGCATACACGCGCATTCACTCTAGGAACTTATGGTGTCATCACAGGAGGCCCACAAGAGTCGAGAGAAAAAAATTGAATTATTGGCATACGCTGATTGTTTCTTGTTGTTTTTTTTAGTCTACATGCGCGTACAGTCGATACTGTAGTCGTGTAAGGAGCCAGTTTTGTGCGCGAGCTACTTGAACTAATCTGCTAATTAGCTATGTATCCCGCCTATCTATATAAAATTGACAAGGGACGCAACTCTTTCACGAAACATTTTGAACACACTCTGAATAATAGCCTTTAACTCTTGACTTCTTTGCCGCTTTACAACCAAATTCGACTCCAAAGAAAGCTGAATAATTACTGAATACTCTCCCCTGTCAGAACTCCGAGAAGAAATAATTTTGGCGTAGATTTTTAGCTTACTTTTCGATGCGCGGTGATTGTTTTCGCAACAGCTGCGGTCAGTTACCTCGGCACAGTCGTGACCGATTTACGCGCTGTCAAGAGCGAAATGCTGCCTCTCCCTCCCTCCCAGAGATGTTTTGCTTGACAGCCGTTATTAAAATAGCGAACTTAAGCAAAATGTAATTTGTGATAATCGGTATTGACATAAATTAATATTTTGCCGACACGGAACAGAGAACTGGGTGTGAGCGTAGTGCGCAAAGACTCATGGGTAGCATGTTTGTAAAAAGAGACCGTTGAGCAACTTGTGTCATTCTACGGTCAGCCTTGCCACTAGCACTTTTCAATAAGGTTAATTTTTATTGTGTAATTAGCGTCAAATGTATTGGTTTTCGTTTTTTCATTCAGTTTTTTATAGATCAACCTTAAAACCCCAAAGGTGGCGCCACTGCATTTGGTCGGGGGTACACGGTCCCTATTTTTTCCCTACAACGGTTTTTCGGGGTTTACGTGTCCGGCTTTGGCGCATGTAGGACGTTACTTGATGTATCTCTTATCAACTTTGTTGTAAGCTTATTGTCACAATTAAACATATCTTGGGCCTGGCTGACCAACGCCCCCATGCCTCAACCTTTGAGTGTGTTCGGTTGTGTAGTGAAGGCAAAATGACGTTTTTGAGACGCGGACGGAGACCGGAAGGAGAACTCAACTGCTTTTGGTGTGCTCTGAACTCAACCAATCAGTTGGCAAGCCCTCGTTTAAGTATTTCAAACACAACACCGCTTTAAAAAGATCTGTAGCCAGCGCCAGGGAAAAGAAATGCCAACTTCCGGCTGCCGTCCGCGTCTCAAAAACGTCTCTGCTTAAGGTCCCTAAATTACAGTTCCTTATAAACAGTGAACTCCGCCTGCTCAGGCACAAATTGAGCGAGAATGGAAATCAAATTTGTTGCCATACTCTAGTTTCTAAGGAATTTCGTTAGAACCTTGCTGGTGAAAACATAGGCGCGACAAATTAGCTGAAACTTGGCGGTTTACCTAACCGTGTTACTAAAGAAATGAGAAAAGCTACTAATCCAGTTATTGGCTGGCTGACATTCAAAACGCGAGAAGTTGTAATCGAGATTTCTGGCATCTGGCAATGAGCATGACTGTGAACAATTTAAGTCAAAGCAAAATTAATTGGCCCTTATTAAAAATGATCAGTTTTTGACGATTTGAAGAAAGCCAACGCTTAAAATTGTTTATACCTTTATAACCATATTGCCCCATACCTGACGACGACGAATTTGAACCTCTTTTTACTCCTGGGAAAATTCCCAAAGACAAAAACTGATCAAACAAACAAAAAACCAGACACAAAACCCTGTGTTGATGTAGATGGCAACAATTTCCTTTTGCTATACAAGGGAAACAGGAAAGGAGGAAACATCTAACACTTGCTCTTCCTTCCACTTCCTCACGGTGTAACTCGCAGTGCTTTTCAGGAGGTTCGCGCGTAGCAATTCTTCTGTTTTGCGTGGTAGGCCACTTCCGTGTTTATTTTAATCGCCATGATTTATTGTGGAAAATCGTTATAGAGCGGCTTTCAATTGAGTGTCGAAGGTAATTTTGCAATTACCGGCATCGGTTTCAGTTTTTGCTTCTTTCCCAATGCCTATGAAAAAGGATGAGTTATTACTCGACCAATCAGGAGCAGTCATAGCTGCGGTACAGGCTTCACTAGCCAATGAAATTGACTGACAAGTGAAAGCAATTCTGGATTTGGTTTTGCGTCACGTTGTCCCCATCACTCTGCGTAAACAGGCATGCATGGCTTTTCTTTCTTTCTTATTTGTTTCTTTTTTTTTTTTTTTTTGGTTTAGGAATGATTTTAAAAGCCTCCTAAAAACTGATATAAAGCTTTTTAAATTACTCTGTTGACTAACAAAACAGATGCCAGCAAAGCGCGAAATACGATGGACTGAGCCGATGGCCACTTGAGACTCAGTCGACAAACATGGCGGACTCCTCGAGGCAAAAGAGGAGCAGCCTGCCTTTTCATTATAAAAGCGAAACCAAATTGCCGCCTCATACTTTCACACTGGTAGTCACGATGCTGCTGCAGTGGACATGTATACTTATGATCTAACAAGGAAGATTGTTGAAGAGAGTTTGAGGGTTGGCACAGACAGCCTGCACAGATGACGCGTGGTGAACTCTTCTTCCAAGGAGCTGCAACGAGTTGCAAAAATACTTGAGACACCGTACATTATTTTGGTCTTTAACGATGTTTCCATGATCTTAAGCTTTCTCTCCCCCTCCCCCTCTTATCAAAGTTGGTAACAGTGCAACACCATGCTCGAAACTTTGAGGAACAACTTTGGAAGGGGGAGAGGGAGGGGCTGTGTGTTGTATCACAGAGATTTCTTAGCAGCAGCGTTTTAGAGAAAGAAAAGATGTTTTCCACTGTGAATGTCTCAACAATTTTGCAACTGGTTGTGGCGTCCAGAACAACATGATATCAAGAGAACAAGTGGTATCACACCACACCTCTGTACACCGTTTATTCCAATATCATTTTATGAAACGAAATACAAGTCTAAATGGTCTCAAAAGCCCTCTTTGGACAACCACGGATCAACTACAATGGATTGAAAGCTGGCACAAAAAGGCCCAGTTCAAACGTCGAACTTTTCATGTACTCAAATGTACCGAACCTAATTCATTCAACTAAGTACATGTAAAGATCCACATTTGAATCAATTAAGTTCGACATATCTAATTTGAGAATTAAGTTCGAGTGGTCTTCATGGGAAGTTTGACTGGGGAGCGACTTCGGTCCAGACGTCGAACTTTTCATGTGCCGAACCAAATGCATAAATTATGTTAACGTATTTTTCAGTATAACAGCGCTTATGATTGGCTGTATAATGACATTTCATGCGAGAAAAGAGAACTCACAGAAGCACGACGTCCGTTGACCGCGTTTTCGAAGTGATATTTTAAATTGCAACATGCTAAACCTAGACAGCTCAAAACGGTCTACTTCCAACTAGCACTAATGCTAGTTATCTGTGCATTTCAATATGATCGCGATTTCCTTGAACATAAAGCGAAAACGACACATAAAGCTTTTCAGACCTGATCCAACCTTGTACGTGATGTTCCACAAATTCTTTTCTAAATTACGTTTGGTTCATCGTATTACTATGAAATGACATTTATATCAGAAAACCTGTTACCATAGCAACTATATGACGCATTCAGTTCAACCCCTAAAATCTTAACAGAATTTTTCAAAAGTTGGACTATATACGCAGCCAATTGGTCTTAGTTGTTACCGAAAAAATGAAAACAAATCTACCGAGGGAAAATGGAAATATAAGCGACTAAAATTGCGAAACTTCAAAAATTTCGAGTCGACAAGATTAGCATTTGAGCATGCGCGACACCCGCGTGCTCTTACTTTTTATAGGTATGACGTGTGCTGTTTACGCGCGCGTGCACGCGCTCGGCTTAAAACCCTCGGCCAGAAAATTCGTCATTGATACGACGCAAACATTTCAATAACCATTTTTTTTGCCAGACACTAGTTTAAAGGAAAATCGAGGGAATCACTTTAATTACCCATCTACTGGCAAAGTCACTGACACAAACCATCCTGCACAAACGTAAACACTTCAAGAACACGACACAATGCAGTGGCCAATCCAGGAGGGGTCCAGGCCCCTTCCCCTTATTTTTGGACCAAAGCCAACGCCCACAGGATCAACATGTTCAGATACTTTCCGACACCATTTCCACTCTGTGTGCAAAAGCAGAGCTACAATGGGCGACAAAAGTGGTTGAGACAGTTGACTGAATCGAGTGCTAATTGCAACATTTCACTTATTCCATTTCAAATCCTGTTTACAATGAGAGCCACCCCCACTCCCCCTTTTCAATGTTGCACAGGAAGGAAGCAAGTCCTAGAGACAGGAAATTCAACATTGTTTTGGGGGGAAGGGGGGTGTATCATATAGTTTGGGGGGAAATGAGCCTTAAGTACTCTAACAGGGCAAAATGTCGCTCATTGTAGTTTAGAGAGATTTTGGATTTTAACACAAAAAGTTATATACACCCCTTTTGTAGGGGCCCTTGATCACAAACCAGGGTCTTAACATCCCCATGGCAGTTATGAGAAGCATATGAACTTTGGAAAACACTTTGCTCAGGGCATGTGTTAGTTATCTGAACTTTTGAGAAAGAGGACCAAGCCTGGCTTGGCTATGCAAATTCAAAATTATAAAATTGACTTTAAACTTCCACCTTTTATTTGGAAGGAACAGTTAAATACTTCTGTACATACAACAAATGTAAATTATTTGTAACAACTGTTTTAAGATGCTTTACAGTTACTATCAAACATGAATCAAACTATGAAATCTAGATGAATTAACTATCATAAATACAGCTAAACCTTGCATCCTCTCTTTGTTATATGCTTCTTTTCAGGTTAAAACATCATCAGAAACAAAACTTCACAGCAACTTATGTTCAAAACAATGAGGACTGTCAGTTAATGTACTACTGTTTCAACGATGACTCTGAGGGCATCTTTTTATTTCCCTGTAGACCCATAACCAGCTGTCCCACGAGCTGTGTCATCTAGTTCCTGAAAAAAAAGAATGAACAAAAATCAGGGATGAAAGCCTTGGTTTCTGTTGGAATGGGATGGAATATCTGTGATGTCAGGGAAAGAGTTCATGGTGCTAATAAAATGACAAAAACAAAACAACACACAATAGCTAGTTCCTCTGGAGTTTTAATTAATTTAATATGATAACAGCTTTATTAAAAGATACCAGTACACAGGTGAAACATTACCTAACCTCAACTTCCACAAGAGCTGGAGTACTGATTCTCTCAACGATAAGTTGAGCAATGCGATCGCCATGGTGAACTTGATAATCTGTTTTTGATAAGTTGAAAAGTACCACACCAACATTTCCACGGTAATCGCGATCAACCACACCAGCACCCACATCAATGTGATGTTTCCACGAAAGGCTGGATCTAAAGACAATTTGAAATAGGGTTATAATCTGTGTGATGTGCCATACAATGCAACAGAAGATCACAGACTATAGGTATGAAGTTGAATTGTATTCCAAAAGTGTGGTGTTGGGTTTAATTCAAGGAAGCTTCCAGGAAGGGTAAACAGTATTGTATGAGCTGCTTTAATTGGCTTCCTATTAAAGAGGGCATAGTTTTCAAGATTCTTATAATGACCTTTTAATGTTTAAATGACTTTGTAACTTAAGATCTGTTAATAGTCATCACCTGGTCGATGTTGGATGCAATCTGCACAACCATGGTTTTCGGTGTTTTTCAGTAGCATCTCTACAGTTGTGGAATGACATGCCACTAGAAACTACAGCCTGTGAAATTTAAATGGTTTTGAGAAAAAACTTAAGACATCTTTTTAGGAAAGCACTCTTATTAGATTAGTCTTCAATGTTTTACTTGCTTTAATGTAATTTATGTAAAGAAAGGGTGTTTAAGAAATTAGTCATTTATATTTTAGCCATCTTAATTTTAATGTAATTTAAGTAAGTGTTTCTATGTGCAGTGTAATATTCTTATGAAAATACTTTTTTTTAATATTTTCTAACATTTATTTTAAGCACCAGTGGACATTACTGGAAATGGAGCTATATAAATTAATTATTATTATTATCATTACTATTATTATTATTGTTGTTGTTAAGTTGTTTCCTGGACCAAACGTTTAGCTCCATTTGTTTGTAAGAGGTTAGCACATAATTTTTCCAGAGGTACATAATGACCATGAAAGGGGGCAAGGTGCAGACAACCATCAGGAACAGACTGAAGAGAAATCCCAACTTCAGGTTGTGCTTTAAAATAAACATACAAAAACATTAAAATACATAGAAGACCACTGTGGTTATGTTTGCTATTGGAGCAGCTGTGAAAAGAAGCTATGTTTGAAAACAAAGGTGTCAGGTTTGAATGACATCTAAATCCGTGACCTCTATGATAGCAAAACAGCTGGTCACTTTGAGAATTCTTAACAAAATTATGGAAGAAGACAATAAGAACAGGCTGGACAAAACCAAAAACAAATTTTGTTTTGTTTCAGGTTTGCAGAGGTACAACTATTTCCACGTCAATTCTCAGCAAATTCAAACACAACAGCACTGTTTTCTTGTAACGATATTAAATTAAGCTTACTGACATCATCAACTTCTTGTCTTGCAGGCGCATTTAATGCAAGAAAGTTAAGGGACTTTTGGGAATACAAATGTGATATTATCTTAATTCAATTCATCAAAATATTTCTCGAAGTTGTGACTGACAAAATTAAAGTAATGTTGGAATAAGATCGCTAAAACGTTTAGAAAGGGTCAAGTTACACGATAATACGCGATGTAGGCGATAAAAGTGGAGAAAGCGAAACCGAGGGTGATAGAACAAACGCGTCGAAGGTCGACATTTCCCGCCGACATTTCCCGCCATACCCGGCCACTTGAATAGTGTGTATTGTTATCTGTCTCGTTCTTCAAACGATGCCGCTACAAGAAGACAATAGTGGTCAGAAGTGGCCCGGTATTCTGAAGTTGCTCCGGAATATTTATGAACACGCAGTGAATCTAAAAGGCTCACAAAATAAAGAAATTTGGCATAAACAATGATATTTCATCGCTGAGCACAATTAAATTCAGAATACAGAGCTCAGAATTAGGAATTTACAAACTGGACGTGAATTTGTTCAATACCGCAAGACAAGCGAGTACATGCATGTGCGTGCTCTCAACGCGCGAGCGACGTGAGGCAGATGGGATCAATATGCTTTAAGTCCAAAATTCCTGAATTGTCGGCTTACCTAGGGGCAACTCGTCCGTAACATCCTTCGGGTAGCGCAATGGCGATGTCTGTTTTCACCAAAGCCTTGCCTTGCTTAGGTATGACAATATTTTCCGCGCTGTACAAATCATAACCTGCAGCCAAATCCGATCCTCTGGTTGGGGTTGTAGCCTGATCGCTGAGCTTTTTGAAGAACAGTGTTTTTTCCCTACTCTCAGGATGACAATATCCCAGCATAGTGAGGGTTGTGGATAAAAGCTGTCCCATTCTGTGCCTGAAGAAACGTGAAATCTTCTTGGTAGCAATGACGACGATAGCCTCTAATCAATGATAAAATTGCAGCGCGCGCTGGCGCTCTTTTAGGTTTGCTTCCCGCGCAAATTTGAATACAACCTCGTTCCCATGAATACTGCTGATTGGTTGAATATTGCTGAAAGGTTGCGTGACGCGCCAAAATAATGTCTGCGTAGGAGGCTAGATTGGTTCGTTATGAACTCAACCAACCAATGGACATTCGCAATGCAGTCGCGCTACTAACCCGGCAGTGAGGATCGGTTGTAAGGGTCGGGTTGTTAGCCTCTTTCGCTCGTCACGCAATCGTTGGGAAGGAAGGTTGCGTGACGAGCCAAAAGAAGGTCTGCGTAGGAGGTTAGGGTCGGGTAGGAAGGGAAACCTTGTGTGACGCAGGAAATTGTTTCCGCAAGTTTCTGTACGGGGCAAGAGAATTATTGATTTTGCTCTGTTGGAAAAGATCGACTGTATAATCATTTATCAAGCGCAAAATTTTTGAAATCATTTCGTCTAAGGAAGGGTTTGAAAAATTCACAAAGGTTCATTGTCCCAGTCCCCCGTCATTTTCTCGCCGGGTTTGCGCCTGTTAAGTTTAGTTCAACCTCGTGTTGCAAAATGGCCGAACTTCTTCAATTCATTTGTGAAAATTCTGATCCCTCTCAGATCTCAGCCGTTTTGAGACGTTTTGTAGAACAGAAGAATTTAACCGTAGATACAAATTTCTTGGAATCGCTTAAATTAGTGCTGTTGACGCTTGGGAAATCTCAAAACCTCAGCGAAGATTTGGGTACTAAAGTTTTGAACGAGATCTGTTGGCCTGTCGTGTACAGTTCTTCCCTTGCGAAGGATAATAACCAGGCGTCTGGAGACAATCGGAAAAGGACCCACCTTTGTTATGATATTGTTGCCGTTTGCTGTTCGTTGTTTCCAACAACTTTGCTCTCGGAAGTTTGTGAGAAATCTCTCCAGATTTTTAGACGCTACCTTGCCGAGAGGAGCGCTACACAAAAAGATGCTCGTGACGTCTCTGTAACTTTGGATCTCGTTGGAAATCTCGTTAAATCAGACGCACTGAACGCCTCTGGAAGTATCAAGTTGATTAGTGGAGAACGTGGGGAGACGCTGTTCCATGAGATGTTAAATCTTTTGCCTTACATAACTGAAAACTTGTGTGCAAAGCTGACTTGCCTTGTGCTGCCAAATTTCCTACAATTTAGGAGTATGGAGCGGTGTAAAGTGAGTGGTAGCACATATGCATTAATGATAATGATAATGATAATCCAGTCTGCAGAGTATGGCAGAACTCGACAAGATCTCACGCGTGCACAGCCATGTTTTCCCGTGTGCACCGCATGTAATACTGTAGAAGTCTGGAGCTCGTGCATACATGGTTGATGATAAATGCGTCTCACCCACTTATCCTAACAGCTACTATGTGCAATGCCATGATTCTGGTGCGCGCAATAAATGTTTAGAAAAAGACTTGTGCATGCACTTACCATACTCTGCAGATTGAATAATAATGATACATGTAATGATGTTCAATTACTTTACCCTCTTTATGGCACATTCATGACTCCTGCCACAATTCAGTAATGTATTAAAATGGAGAAGAAATTTATTGATAACTAACACAAACATTAAAATCCTTTTTACAATATAAAGTAAAAAAAAAACTATTCAGTTACAAATTCTTTTGGTTAAAAAGATGACTTGATTTTGGTCAAAAAATTCAAATTATTAAAAAAAACGAGATGCCAAATTTTAATATAATGTAATACTAAGCTGCTTTGTTGAACTCTTTCAGGCTGTATGGAATGTGGTAAAACAGATCTCTCAAAGAAAAGCAGATGGTTCTGGTACTGGGACATTTGATCAAACCTATGCCATTATCTGTGGTCTTGCAGATTTCTTTTTCAGTCCAGGAAACTACAACCTTTTTGATGAGGCTGAATTTTGGGAAATTGTTCAGAAGGGCCTTGTGTCAAATGAGCCATTAACAAGAAAAAGGACCACATACCTGTTGAAAAGGGTATTAGACATGCTGGACAAGCAACCATGTGATTTGTTGGTGATGTCCGAGAAAGGAAGCTACATTTTCTTTTGGTGTTCAGAAGAGAAGTCATCTTTGAGGGGTGCTTGGCAGGATTATGTGCTCTTGATGGAGACACTGGATGAAAAACAGGTGCAGATGTCTTTGTTTGATTCAACATCTGTAATCTGAATTTTCCAAGGGCGTAGACAACAGTGCAGGTTCTCATCAATTCTTACAAACTTGATCAAAATAGTGTTAAAATGTTAAAAAATTGAACTAATGGGGGTATGGAGTTTGTTGATTACTGATGATAATTTGATGAAAATTCCTCTAAAACTTTTTTTAGCTATGATTGATTGAGAAGTTCACAACTAACATGATTATAATTTTATAAACTAAAACATCTTATCACATACATGTACACTCTGTGGTTCAATTTTATCCTGGTTGAAATTTTCTTTTCCTTTTTTTTTAATATGGTAGTGTGCGATAATTTGTTTAAAAAAAAGCAAAGTACAGTCGAACCTGTATTAAGCGGCACCGTATTAAGCGGTCAGTTGTTAAAGTCCCGAAAATGTCTTCCCTTAATTTCTGTAGTTTTTACCTCTATTAAGCGGTCACCTCTATTAGGTGGTCGCGGCCACCTTCTACTAGGTCCCAACGGGCTGTTTCTATTGTCTTGACCTGCATTAAACAGTCACTTTGTAAACAAACATCACTCATGTGATACCAAAATAGCCTGCCAGGTAAGAGAATCCCGTGATTGGTGGAAATTGACGTTTATATTTTGCCTGGTCTCAATAAGTGATGAAAGTGATATATAAAATGGCGTCCTCCTCACTTTCCTGTTTTCTGATCAACCTGTATTAAGCGGCCACCCTGTATTTAGCGGTCATTTTGCCAACCCCCAAGGGTGACCGCTAAATACAGGTTCGACTGTAACATACACATTCTAAATTTTTAAGTATGCAATTTGCATGCCCCAATCCACAGTCATGCAGTTGAATCTTGCACCTTGTGTCATAATCTGTCGTCAAAAGTAAATAATTAATAATGAAACAGTTTTATTTTAATCATTTAAGTTTGGGAAGAATATCAATGATTGTTTGAAGGGAAAATGGCATGCTATGTTTACATGTACAGTCGAACCTCGATTATCCGGACCTCGATTATCCGGACTATTCGATTATCCGGACTTTTTTCTCTGGCCCCAATTTTTTCATGAATATTAATTAGTTGTGATCTTGAAAACTCAAAGTCGTAAAAAGCCCAATAATCCTTACAAAAGACTTTTGAAACAGCGTATTATCCTGTGCGCTTTTCAAAATTTGCGAGTGCAACGAGACAAAGATATATTCTAATGCATTCAGCTGATATACACATACAGGCTGTGTAGATTTCACAATTAAAATGATGTTTTCTTTGCTGTATACCTTTTGCTTACATGCCTATCTCATTAATATTCATATTTTCGATTATCCGGACTCTCGATTATCCGGACTATTTACCGAGGTCCCGATGAGTCCGGATAATCGAGGTCCGACTGTATATGACTTTTTTGTGTAATTAAGTTTTTGATTATTTTCTCTTGTTTTAGTATGTATCTGTAAACTGTATTAGGTCATTTTGAAGGTGTGTATGTGTATTTTTTAAATAAACAGTGAACTAAAAGGGAAAAGTAGTATTGGGCTCACAAACCAATTTTCCATTTTGTAGGTCCACATAATAAAACCAGTGTTGCCACGGATATCAAGCATAGTGGAAGCCACCAAGAGAAGTCCAAGTGGTAAGTATTGTGCAAAAATGATGAGATCCCCATATGGCTTGCATGTACTGTCTGATGGAAGCCCTTTAAAGGATCCTACCTAGAGACTAAATGAAGCGCCAGGTTTTTAAGTTAGTCTCTAATCTGAAAACATTATACTCTTTACAAAAGTGACCTGGGACCAACACACGGCATAGTCTGGAGTGAGGTTTTGAAGCTCACTTGCATGACCATGCCATGTTACATATACATGTATTTTGTAGTGTCACATCCACAATGAAATTTTCCCATCAGATTGTGTATCTGTATCCTGTTCTTTTTGTTATGAAGAATTGAGCTAATGCTTGAAAATCATGGGATTGATTGCCAGCAGAGACTGTCAATTTATAGTTGAATATTAGCTGTTTTTTAGTGTGAACTTAGTTTCATTGAAATGAAATGGTACACTGTATGACATGCTTCACTGAGACTCTTGTGCTTTTGTATCATTTGTGCACCAAAAACTAATCTCATGCCCATAATTTCAGTTGATAAAAAATAAAACATAGTAGATTTTAGGCTGATCTTTTCATGCTTACTTCACTTTTCCAGCCATTCTTCTCCCCTCACTGGGATTGAATTGGTCTCTACTATTCATTAAATTCATTGGTTACCGGTACGATTACAATGAGAAAGAAACGATTTACCCATGTGCCTGTGTCTTTCTTTTGTCGTTTTGGAAGGGATCTGCATTAACGCGAAGACGGTTTCCCCATTCGATTTCAAAACACAATAGGCCATTTCCGAGTTCATGTCTGCCTCCTCTTCAAAGCGAGTCTAAGTGCGAAGTTTTTGTGATGGTAATTAGTTCTGCTTTACATATGAATGAAAACTAATTTTCATAACAAAAACCTCGCACTTGGACTCGCTTTGAAGAGGAGGCAGACATGAACTCGGAAATGGCCTATTTTCTTCCGCTGCTTCGGAAACTGGAGACGACACTTTCGTTTCGTGTCTACCTTCCGTAGGATAAAAGTGAAAAATAACAAGGGATGAAAGTCTCTAGAAAGCAATTTTCTCTGAAGGCAACTAAAAATTCCGCCAACACATTGACATAAGGTTGAATTGAATACTTGTGTTCACTTTGCTTTTCAGGGTCCTGTTGTTCCAAAGCCGATTAACCTAATCAAGGATTAGCGTAAACTTTGGTTGCAGTTTTTAACTTTTTTATGGAAGTCGTTTCCGCTGCTTTTTTTTTCAGGATTGACTTCTAAAATTTTGCAGAATATCAGCGTTGAACAACGTTTGGGGATAGAGAAATAACCTCCTTGATTGACTTTTAATCTTGGATTAGCGTTAATCGGCTTTCGAACAACCGGGCCCAGGATATCATATTATCGATAAAACCTCGTTGATTTTTGAAGACGGTTTTCATTTTATCAATGACTTCACTTGACTTGACCGGAAGTCATTACAACGCGTTCGGTATCTCTTTTGTCAAGACTTTCCTTCTGTTCTTGTGACAATTCTTTTGTTATTTTTGACGGGCTCACGAGTCGAGAATAACAACCAGACGCGTGATAACAGTCTGTCGATCAACAGTTTTCTTTGAAGGAGATCACAATCGGGCTGCAGTTGCATGATTACAATATTCAAATCAACTTTGAAAGTTTGAAACGAATAATGAAGTCCGTTCGCAGTTAATCAAAACTGTTGTCAAACAAAAGGCGGCGCGTGCTGAGTATTTTGACTGTTATGTCGTCTCCAGTTTCCGACGTGCCTGAAGCAATTGTGTTTTGAAATTGAATTCGCTGATGCAGCTTCCAAAACGCTCAAAGAAAGACCCAGACACGTAGGTAAATCTTTTCTTTTTCATTGTAATCGCAGCAGTAACCAATGAAGCTTTTAAATAGCTATAAAGCGCTCGGGCTCCCTGTGGTGTTTGCTCGAAGAATGTTTCAAGAGTTACTCGTTACTTCTTCAAGCATGCAATGCAAAGCAAAGATTGACCCCACGCTTTTGTTTGTTTTCCTTTAGGTGAAACAATGCTGGATATTTCTTGGCTCCTTATATTGTACCAGAGAGCATCTCAACATGACAACAAGTTTATCTGCAGGTGGGCCATTCTTGAACTCCTGAGCATAGACGTGAGGAGCTCACGCCTTCTCAGCACCTGCTACTGGTGGTTCCTGTATGGCCCCTTGATGAGTATGCTCAATGAATATGCTATCTATGCCAGAATAGATGATGATGTCAGAGGAGACCCACCTGCAGTTGGCTCGGCAGTTGTTACCTTCTTCGCAGAGTTTGCAACTCAGCTCCCAGCCAATGACAGGCACTCATTTTGTACTGGTCTCCTTTCTTCGGTTGTCGAGCAAGAATTTACCCAAGTTCCTTTGCTGTTTATGTCGCAGATGCTAGCAAATTTGCCATCATGTCCAGCATGGGATTCCCAAGCATTAGCAAGCATTCGTAACATGTTTTCTCTGTTTAGAACGTTCAACCCAAATATGTCCATCGCCATTCAAAGTTTTCTTCTAAAGGCTGTTATAAATCTGACAGATCCAAGACGTGTACATTGGAGTGACATTGCAGCATTTCTTTCGCTTCTCTCTGTTGAAGACTGCCTGTGCCGAGGAGATGTTTTGTGGGAAGCAACAATCAGTTGGGTGTGGAATATCCATAACGGTGTTCGTGAAGTGGGCTCAGATATACACAATTTGAATCCGGATAAAGCGGCTTTTTCTAACCTGTTTCACCACCTTCGGAAAGTCGTGGAGATGTTTCTTGACGACGAGACATTATCATCCAGTGAGCAAGAGGTACAATGGCTGATACGACTGCTTGTAGCTGGATGTGATGCTCATCTCAAGTTTTCAAAGAATGCAGCAAGTGAACAACCCGTGAGAGAAACTTTTCAGCATATTGTGGGGGTCCTTCAACATGCGAGCAACCACGTCTACGCTTCAGAGAGCAGAACTGCCAAAACCGCAAGGATCCTTTCAGGTATTTTACACCACTTAAACAGCACACCAACCAATCAACGTTCAAGTCAAGAGTCCGATGGTGTCAGTATGGAAGAACAGAAGGTTGATCACAGTTCAGACATGATGGCGGAACTGCTGTGGTCTGGCTGGTCAGACATCCTAGAGCTGCTGCTGAGGAAACTTACTTCTGCTCCCTTAAACTTTACGCATGCACACAGAAGCTTTATTTTTCTAGATCTCGCATCTGAGTTGTACACTTTTATGACCGCGTCAATCCAGTCCGGCGGCCAAGGATCGAAAGTGTATTATCACTTTATTGAAAACCTTGTTCAAAGAAGTAAGGAAACCATTCTGAAAAAACAGTCAGACAGACTTCGACTTACCCTGAGTGACTGGCGTTCATTTACCCTGTCCATGAAGTGTCTTGCCTTGTGCTGCCGTGCTTTGCCAAGAAAACCACTCTCCCGCCCTACCCTGGTGACGAAAAATTTGTGCCAAGCGATCACTGAACTCGATCTGAGTTCTGAGTTTCCGACACCCAAGCTTCTGCATCCAGGAGAAGTGGGAGGCCAGCCGTCAGCAGTACCAAGTGCCATTTTAAAAAGTGGCTGGGGAAGACTGGTGTCTGATTTACTTGAAGCACAGTGGCTCTGTGTGGAATTCGCCCTCGAAGAATCTCAACGCTTCGGAGTGCTTAATGATAAGTTAGAGCCTTTCTTAGAAAACCTCCCTGAAGCAGCACTGGAAGCACTCTCCCTTGGGTCAGGTCTAGCGGTGCTACCTGTGATAAGATGCTTACGCCTGTTAACTCCACGAATGCTGCTGAAAGATGATGCTCTGTGCTCGCAGGCCCTGGAGGCTGTCTGGTGGACGTTTCAGGACCGACCAAAGGGTGAACATATCTTCTTCTGGCGGACGCTGAGGGAGGTCACGCAAGTGTTTTTCAACCCCTGCCTCCTAGTTCTCTCTAAGGACCACCCCACTGCTGCAATCGTGCGTAAGTACTGGGGCGAGCTGCTGGCAATGGGAGAGGATCGTCCGGGGATTGTAAATCACGTGATTGAACCATGCTGTAAATTTTGGACAGGCATACCAAGTGGTCAAAATAGCACAAGTCAAACCCTTGAAATTAACGGGGAAGATCGTAAACAAAACTTGGAAGTTCAACTTGATTTTATCACGGAGGCTTGCGTTTTTGGTCCAAGAGAAAAGAAGGCCATACGTGTCACAAACTACGTGTTAGAGTATGTCCGTCGACTTGGCGAACAGCGCGTGATATCTCCCCTAAACGTGGATGAACTGCGAGATGACACGCGTGTGAGAGTCAACGCAGTTAATACACTGATGATGTTAAACCCTGAGAAGGCTTGTGAGCTGACGCTTCTGCAGAACACTGTCCGCGCTTTGATCACCAAGAATGTAGAACTGGTGGAAGATAAACGGCGATTATCCATCAACTCGTACTCTCACAGAAGAAAGCACCGAATTTGGCAGGCGGTAATCGTGGCACTGTTCCGTTTGCTCGATGTTCATGCAGGAGAGGCGTTTGCTCGTGAAGTCTTGGAAGGAATTTTCAGTGCCATTCTCGGCGACAACCAAGTTTCAGTTCGGAACTTCCTTCAGTGGGGGATGATACTCATATTTGAAAAGTAAGCAATGTGCATCTAATGGATTTTGGTGATAAAAGTGCTCAGATGTACATCCGCCTTATTGCTTAGAGTTTCACAGGGCTATGATCGCGGAAGTTTGTTAGGCTAGCCTATTATCTGAGCTTTCGAAACAGTTTTTTCGCTGGCCTGTGCACACGTCTCTTATTTGCCTTTACTGCACGTTAATTCACAGCTTGCATAGACTACCACTGAGTGAGTGATCGATAAATTACCTACGCCTTTGGTGACTAATCATTTAGTAAATAAACTGTAAGCAGAAATACAAGCGTAGGAAACCAAGGTTGCCTTCAAACAGCACAAAGCGTCATAAAAGTAAATGAGTGCAAACCAACCCTTTGATAAGTTCTTGTATGCTTTTTTATCAGGTTTCCAAGCTTGCAGCCTTTGCTGTGGGAACAGCTAAACTACAACCCCGGCAGACGAGCCGGCAGTGTGTCCTCATTCCTCGTTGTTGCGGCGCTCGTTGGTGAATTCTCAATACCAGATTCTCACTGCCAAGCAGAGTACTTCCGAAAGGCGTTTCCTGCCGTTTTGCCTTGGGCTCTAAGTTCTCATGTCACGGTACGTGAAATAAGGCCCCTTGCAAATACGTCTTGAGTGTAGAAATCTTAAAATTTTAAAGCAGAATCGATGCATGTTTAAAATTGCAAATTATTTGAAGCTAAGAGTCAAATCGTAACTCGACAGTGGACGATCATCTGAGTGACTTGGGTAAGTTGAAATCGCGACCTCATTAACCAATTAGGTATTTCTATAATCTACGGCTGAGATACCACACACGACCGGTCTTTAATGTTGACTTTTGTTCCAGATGTCCAAGTACTTGTAAACATAACTATACATGACACAAAAAACGTACACTGTCTGCTTCATCGTCTGCTGTGAAGTAATCTTTCAAGACTGGGCTCGTCTCCAGTGCAATAACTCAGAGCTGAATAAGATGTAAAACGAGGAAAACAAAAGATTGTTTACAACAAACTTATAACAAAACAAAAGTCCAAAAAACAAAGACAACCTTTTCAGGTTATTTCACTGGAGATCAGCCAGTGATTGCCGTTTCATCCCCACACACCATGCAACATCCTTGGTTTATGTAGAGTTTGTTTTTTTTTTCAGGTCCAGACCTACGCACAGGTCACATTACAGAAGATGTGGCTCACCTGTCAGCGGCAGAATCTGCACGACGTCATCTCTGATTATGCCATCGTCAAACCCTGCGTTGATTTCCTGCAAACAAACAACGAGAGCCTTCGTCAGAAAACTCGACTGTTGGGAGATTTCTTCTTCTTTGATCTGCATCCTTACCGAGACTTCTCCATGCAGACCTTGTTTGAAACGCTTCCTCGCTTGTCACAGGTTACCGATGAAGAGTGGATTTCTCCCAAAATTTTCTCACAGGGATCATTAGGCATGCGCGTTTGGAGTTCACCCGTTCTCGAGAAGGGCAGTTGTGGGTTGAGGTTGTTAAATCCGACTGATACTCGATTGGCTAAGGAATCAAATGGCCCTTATTTTAACTATCAAGAGAACATCGGAGAGCAAATAACTCGAAGACTATTAGGAAATACAATCAACAAACAGGGCGTGCTGCAAACGAGTGATATGGGGAATGGAGGAATCCCGGGTCCACAGACAGGTGACGTGCAAAAGAAGATAACCCCTTGGAAGGTCATTCTACCTGACGAAGAAATTATGTCGGAGATACAGCAACAGCGCATGGCTAATCTACAGAAAAACTCCACTGGACAACTGATCGTGGTTGCATCTCTGATTGACAAGGCCCCAAACCTCGGAGGCTTATGCCGGACCTGCGAGATCTTCGGCGTGCAGACGCTGGTGCTTAGCAACACGCACGTGATCGAAGACGTTCAGTTCAAATCCCTGAGCGTGAGTGCCGCTAAATGGATGAATCTCCAAGAAGTGCGAATGTCTGAGCTCAAATCCTACCTAGAGAGCATGCGCCACGAGGGGTACACGCTGATCGGCGTAGAACAAACAGCCAACAGCGAGACCTTGACTCGGTACCAATTTCCGCTCAAGTCGCTTTTGTTGCTCGGCAACGAGAAGGAGGGAATACCGGTGGAACTGATTCAGATGTTGGACGTGTGCGTTGAGATTCCTCAAGTTGGGATCATTCGGTCCCTTAACGTGCACGTCAGTGGAGCTCTACTCGTGTGGGAGTACATGCGGCAGAGAGTCCTGGCGGGGAAAACGTAGTTTTCGCTGCGCTATTTTTGTTCTTGAATCATTGAAAAGTCAAGAAATGTTTTTGTTTATTATTAGTGTTTGCTATTCCTGATGTAAAGAACCCTGAAATGGTTAGTGGCCGTCGAGACTCCCGTTTTTCGAGAACCACGCTTCGGGCTCCCTCTATTTAGGGACACACCTTTGTTGCTCGCCATGTTCTGTAAGACCATTCGATAGCACTATATCGGTAATGAAACCATGTCGAAAAGGTCTTTACCAAGCTAATTAGAAATCAAATTTGATCTCATCTGCAATCTGCTGCCACTGATCGAGCAGTTTTAAAGTCGAGAGGAAGCTGGAACTTTCTTCAAACTTTTTTTACCTGTAATATTCTTTCTTAGATAATGTTTAGTGTAGGTTTACTGAGCAATTATTTTGTGCATGGGATTACAAATAACTAATTTACGGTGTTGCACCAGTAAATGTGCATTGGTGTTCTCTCCCTGAATGGAATATTCCAATAATTACATTTTTTGGAAATAAATCTAGATTTTTCTCGGGTTTCTGGCAATTTAGACGTTACAATATTAAAAGGTAAACTTTTCGCAGCAAACCACCCAGAGTCGCGCGATTTTTGTTTAGTTTATGCGCTTTTACTGATTTTATTATCTTCTCGGTCGCGAAATTTTCACTTAACTCGGGATCCACGATAACAAACGAGGGTGTTTGACAGTGCTTATTAGGCGCCGCATTAGATACTGTTCACGTTCTCGTCCAAACCTTATGAGGTTATTACTATTATAAGCATGTTCAGAAAAAATGGCCAATAGGCCCTTTGCAGTTAGTGACTACACTGGAGAACAAAGTAGCACTTCAACTTAATTTAAATTTTTTATTGTTTTGGATGTCCCAATGCACAATTTTCTCTCCAGCATGGTGTTTTTTATACCTTGTGACCGATAACTGAAGAGGGCCTATTCTACTCAGAAAAGCAAAAATATCAGGGCCGAGTTGCTCGAAGCACGGTTATATAGAGTTAACCATTGGTTAAGTTGTATTAAAACCATTGGTTGTCTTGGTATTTAACCCTGGGTTAGAGCTGCGTAACCACGCTTGGAACAACTCTGCCCTGGGGCCCGTTTCTTGAAAGTCCCGAAAAATTTTCGGGGCCGAAAAGCCTTTTTTTTTCTTGAAAGTTGTTTTTTTTTGTTACTATGATTTTGAGATACGAAAGGGGTAATTTGCTACAAAATTTCATACCTGGAAACGTATTCGTTTTCACGATATGTAGGAAATCATGGCAGGCGCGGATCCAGGGGAGGTGAAATGGGTGAATTTTCACCCCCCTTTTTCTGAGCCCCCTTCTTTTTTTTTTTTCTTATCCCTCAAATATTGAAATAATACTTGATTTTTCTGACATTATTACAAAAATTCACCCCCCATTTCAAAATCATGGATCCGCCACTGCATGGCACCCGAAATGGGCCCGCAAATTTTCGGAGAAACGCACGCCGGTCCTAATTTGTTATGGACAGTTAGGGATTTGCAGGATTTCTTGCATGGCACACTTTTAAATAACCAAGAGGTCCCTTCTTGCCCACTTTAAGAGAACTCGGTAGGAAACTGAAGGATTACCTACCTACCTACCTACCTACCTACTAGCCTGCGTGACAGACGCCTTTTACGGCTCTTGTTTCACACGCCGAGAAAAGAGCGTCTGCGATCCCGAGCTGGAGAACGATTTCCGTGACGTCAGTGCTTTTGTTTTTTTCTTAACCAATAAAATTGAGTGATAAAATGATGCGATCAATTACACTCGAGTTACACTCGCGAACTCGCGGGCTACTGTCGCCGAAAAAGGTTAACTTGTCTGAAGATTGTTGTTATCCGTGTAAAGTAAAAATTTCCAGTTTAAAGGAGAAGACAAAGATCTTTGGGAAAAGTGAATTGTACATAAGCGCTTTAATTCTTCGCTCAGTTGGAATCGATTTGTCTGTTTACGTCGGTAGCAAGAACCTCGCAATATGCCGCTTATGTTATAATACTGTGAATTGATACAAGAAGGCCTTGAAAAAAGTGGATGAAATCGTCGATGGAATTCAAACAAAACTTAAAACTGATGGTCCGGTCCGTATAAAAAAAGACTCGCTAAAGGTTTAGAACCACCGGAAGCGAAGAAAAGTTTGTCCTTTGGCTCCAGTGTAAAGTGCGAAATTTCGCGGAAATCAATGTCGCCAGCCAGGTTTACATCATGCTATCCTCTAAACCACCGTGTTGCCCCACTTAAAACAAGCAAGAAGCTAAATCGGTCAATAGAACCGAGATAGAAGCGGCAAACGCGCGAACAGGAGTCGTGTAGGCCTTCCAACCCCATTTTACCTGATAGATTATTTTTTCTGTGTACGCGGATGTACACGAGATCCCTACGCGACCCCGCGCGTGTTGGTTCCACAAAAATGAGAGCCGACTTACGATTGGTTTAAAACCTCTGACGTCACGGAAATCGTTCTCCAGCTCGGGATCGCAGACGCTCTTTTCTCGGCGTGTGAAACAAGAGCCGAAAAAGGCGTCTGTCACGCAGGCTAACCTACCTACCTACCAATCTACGTTGAATTTCACTCCACCGCATCTTGAAGTCCTGAAACAGGTCATGATTTATCTGAACCCCCGAAACTAAACACTGGATGGGTTAAGATGGGAGTTGTGAAGGAACCTTATCAGTCCCCGCTTGGGTAATGTTGTTGCAAAATTCAGTGCGGCAATTAAACCACGTTATTAGGAAACGGACAAATGGCATCCAGAAGTAGAATTTTAGAGAATTTAGGACTTCACAAAAATGACTACTATCTTCAAACGAAAAGTTTGCAAACTGGGTTTCACTCAAAAGTGGACGGATTTTTTCTGTTAGTGCACCCTAGGTACCAAACGGCTTCTTGATTTTTCAAAATGGACAAATTCACGGCAGCGCTACGAATCAAACGTTATTTGACTTTAACGAAAAATGAATAGACAAATTGCATTAAGCGGTGATATCTCCTCAGAGTGGCTATTCGCCCACTGAAAAGATCGAATTGAGTTTGGCAGTGTTGTTTTTGAGCAGAGAGGAAAACCCACTGAAAACCGGAGTAACCTGAGAAAAACCACTCGGAGCATAATGTGTAACCAGCAACAAATTCAACCCAAGTAAAACGTCGAGTCCGGGGATCGAATCCGGGTCGCATTGGTGGTATGAGTACTTTCATCATTGAACCAATCCTTCTCCTCGGCTTGTAGTAGCCATTTAAAAGGAACTATAAAACCATGTCTTGTAACACACTTGTCAGGAATTGGAACGAATGTTTATTTTTTGGGATTGCGTTTGTCAATGTTTAACCAGTTTCACGACATAATCATGTGATATCAATTTACGGGAATACCCCTTCTTTTTGAGCTAGACTGGTAGACAGCAATTTTTTTTCAGACTGAGTAATCGCCACGTGTGGGTAAAACAGTGGAATCTTCGACTCGACGTTGTTGGTATTGAGATTTTGACCGTTCTTAATAATCGTATGGGAACAACACTTGTTACCCGTCGTTGCCACTCCGTACCCTCCTTGGGAATATTTATCATCCTTCTTATGAATCTTGCGTCAACGCTCTTTGTGCCAATCGTTTTGTGCTGCGGAGGTTCGGTTTCACAACTTACCAGAAAAGCGCGCCAAAACCTGGCAAGGATGATGTCATAGTTCCAGGCGCCTTGACTAGTCAGTTGTCACGTATTGCTCTGCATTTGACTGAAAAACCAATGGCTAGCACCGACGACTTTGACGCAAACTGGAATAAATAAACAACTCAAAACTGCGCGGGTAATTAGATGAGCTAAAGACGAATGATTTTGTAATTTGGTTTGATGTGCGTTTAATTCTCTTTGTAAAGAGGTTTTGAATCAGTGGCTGAGGTAATTCGTTCCTCTAGGTTTTCATTGGCCGTTTTTATGCTAGAGTCGTTAAAGTCGTCAAGACGCATTTGACGTCTGAGACGTTAAAGCCGTCTGGTATAAAAACGGGACGCATAAAAGTAGACAAACTAACGGACAAAAACAAGATTTTTCTAAAAAAAGACTAGGTTCTATTCTCGGAAGACACTGGGCACGAGCAAACTCGGCTCCAAATAAACGTTAACACACGAATATATGAACAAATAAACGTGGCGGAATTGCAGCTTCTCAAATTTATGTCTCGACGTCGTCTACAAGGACAGATTCAATTATTTTTATGACAAAAATAAGTCTAGGCATGAGCATTTTCCGGCGATGGACGAGGAACTAGATTTAGCTTCGGCACATGGCTTGTTTGTCTTGTCGCCCAAGATAGCAAGGAAGTAGCGAAGTGCAGATGAACAAAGGATTCAGGGCTAAATGCGTCCCAGTTAGGGCGTCCCGTTTTTATACTAGACGCATTTAACGTCTGAGACGTTAAAGTCGTCGGTTAAGTGCGTCTAAACGACGCACTTAACAGAAGACGTTAAAGTCGTCAGACGTTAAATGCGTCTGTCTTATTTACCGTTTTTATACTAGACGTTAAAGTCGTCTCGAGACGACTTTAACGTCTAGTATAAAAACGGTAAATAAGACAGACGCATTTAACGTCTCAGACGTTAAATGCGTCTAGTATAAAAACGGGACGTCCCAACTGGGACGCATTTAGCCCTGAATCCTTTGTTCATCTGCACTTCGCTACTTCCTTGCTATCTTGGGCGACAAGACAAACAAGCCTTGTGCCGAGGCTAAATCTAGCTCCTCGTCCATCGCCAGAAAATGCTCATGCCTAGACTGATTTTTGTCATAAAAATAATTGAATCTGTCCTTGTAGACGACGTCGAGACATAAATTTGAGAAGCTGCAATTCCGCCACGTTTATTTGTTCATATATTCGTGTGTTAACGTTTATTTGGAACCGAGTTTGCTCGTGCCCAGTGTCTTCCGAGCCAGAACCTAGTCTTTTTTTTTAGAAAAATCTTGTTTTTGTCCGTTAGTTTGTCTACTTTTATGCGTCCCGTTTTTATACCAGATGGCTTTAACGTCTCAGACATCAAATGCGTCTTGACGACTTTAACGTCTCTAGCATAAAAACGGCCATTTCCGTAGTAAACCAAAGTCATTTGGGTTATTTTCGTTCCATGTATTTTCCTGCACTTGCCACCTCTTAATTTTCTTCGAGTTCTGACAGGTTCATTGTGTTCTTTGCATGTGCTGCGATGGCGGTCATAGTAGTTACACGGCCATGCTTTTGGCTCTTAATTAAAGAACACCCTCTTGTTTCCACTTGTACAATTAAACACTTTTTTACGCCACAAACTGTGAAAATTTGGCATACAGCATATCAACTGTTCTTTTCTTGCCAAATATGCATGAAGGCTTTGAAAAAATAAACAACATATGGACCACAACTAGATATGAACACTGCGTAAAATTTTCAGAAGTTCTCATAGAAAAGTAAAAGAAAAAAAAGGATCACAAGAAAAGGAAACCGGAAATAGGAAAAAGAAGATAGACGCAAAATTTGTGTCGGTTAATAACCACAAGCCTAGAAATGATATCTATTGTCAATTTATTTGTAATGTACGCCTTACAAATGCAAATAGAAAGCTAAGCCAAGGCAAACTATTGAAGAGTGATAAGTTTCGTTTCCGATCCCAGTAAAGCTACAAAGTAATTTCAGAGAAATTGCAAAAGTTATCAATGTTATCAGTAATCTGTGTAAAGTATGGATTCAACAAAGAAATCATCTCTAAAAGGCCGGTAAGAGCTGCTTGACGTTCATCTCTTAAGTGAGTTTGCACCCTACATTTTTTGAGAACGGTAATCAGAATTTACAAATATATTAGCTCCCTTCTCGCTGATACGTGTTGTTGTGTTGTTTCTTGCGTAAATTCATGCTTTAGTAAAATTAATTTTACGAAATGTTTTCAGCAGATCATACGGTGGAAGAGACGACAGAAGTTCACCGCTGTCAGTCAAAATTTCGGCCTCTTCAAAGCCTGCGTTAACAAAGTTTTGCACAATGTCTCCATGTCGCCCTGACATCATCTTCAAGGGACGAAATAAAATTATGTTAAACCTGATTGATATATATGGTGTGAGGTGATAGGCCTCTAAGTTTTTTTTTATTGTATTTCTTATCCAGTTAGGCAAAAGAAAAATTTCAATCCTTAATTTAATTTGCCGGAGTGCAAAAATCCCTCGTTATTTCTCATCCTGTGGAGTGGCCCGAAAGTTGTCATTTTATGCTAAAAACATGCCTTCTCTGGAGCCTATGCATCTCTTTAACCTTATTCAACACGCGAGCGGCATGCAGAAATGTTTCACCTTTCTCTGATCGTCATTAGTATGTGCACCTTATTTAGAATAGCTCTGGTCGGTTCAGGGACTCATTTTTTCGAAAGGCTTCAATCGTCATAATTTAAAAGTTTAGTAGAATCTGACACTTGAAATGAAACCAATTTCTTTCAGTGGTTTTAGTCAGGAACAGTAGCTATAGATCAGGGGATGTGATTTTTGTCTCTCAGAAAAATATCAGCGAAAGAGTCTGAACAGCTCAAACTATACACTACCGGTTAACAGAGTAGAAAACATGGGAGGCAACTTTCCTTTGGATGCGCATCAAGTTACGATGTTTGGAAAAGTTCTAAGTTATTGATGTTGCCGTGGCCGTTGGCTCAATAACATGTCGCCTGCACAACTGGCGGAAAATCGTGCAGTACTCGCGTCTGAATCGTTTGTTAACAAGTGCGTAGATAAATGGGTTGATAGTGGAGGAGAGAAAGACCACAAAGGTATAGAACAAGTACAGTTGACGGGGAAGTTTGAGAGCACCTGTCACTACGTCAATAGTGTCCATCACAAAAACGGGAAGCCAACATGATGCAAAGCCAAGCAGGACAGCAACAAGAGTTTTGGTAATGTTGGCTTCTTGGACGTTCATTCTGGATGTAAGCTCTTGACTATTTCCCGTGCGGACACGCTTGCGTCGCCTCACCGTCCGGAAAACGCGCCAGTAGCAGAAACAAATGAGGGTCGTTGGGAGTCCAATGAAAACACCATCAAGGGAGATCGTGTACACAATGTTGATCTCGAAGGGGTAAAGACACAGGACTTTGCCGGGCTGGAAGGAGTAGTCGTCTCTGCCGAACACTAATGGTGGAACTGAGAAACCCAACGCGGTCACCCAGCCAATGGCCAGATACGCCAGCGTCTTTCTAGTTGAAAACACCGTTCGGTAGCTGTTGGATTTCACGACGCAGTAATATCTGTTGACGGCGATTACAGAAAGGGTGTTTAGAGAAGCAGCCGCAAACGTTATCATGCAGAATCCTTGGAAAAGGCAAAGCCATCGGTTGTAAGGCCACAGTCCAGTGATCAGCGCTCCAGAAGATAACGGCATCACTGTCAAAGCCACGAGAAGATCGGTAAAAGACAGAGCGACAATAAGGAGGTCTGTTATGGTGAGACGTCGGCGGTTTCTGTAAGCCACGGCAAAAACTAAGAGATTTCCTACCAGGGCTGTGATATTGATAAGCAGAAGTCCCGTTGCTTCCACGACAATCAGAGAATCTTCCCTATCAGCGTTGCTTTCTGCAAGACGCTCATAACCAAACTGCATATTTCCTCCAGGACCACTAGGAGAGACAGGAGACTCTTTCTTAGTAGTTAAAAACCTTCAAAACTTTATCAGTTTTATAAATGCTAGAGCGGCTTTCCTGTTGTAGTATCTTGTTGCGTTGTTCCTCTCTATAAATTAGCGATCTTCCACTTTTTGACCGTGAATTCGGATATCAAATATCACAATTTGACTTGGGGCTGGAATTTCCGCATTTTATCTCTCGATCAACACTCTTTTGCAAGAACACGTCTTCACTTTTGTCGCAAATTGTTTATTCCTACCTCCGACTATCAATTAAAATTGAAAATTAGACATTTTAATCTCCATTACGACGGATTTTGTCAAGAACAGTGGTCGGCTTGATTATAATATCCAGACTTTGAAGTGCGTTGCGTGCAATGAGAAAAAATAACCGCTAACTAAATTAATGTTTTTGCATTGGTTGAATTGGGCGTTTGAACACACCGCTACCTAACTGATATTAAAACAACAACTTCCCATTAAATTTTGTTATTGCACTTGATATAAAATCATCGCATAATCAGCTTGCCGACAAATAATTAGGAACATACCTAATTAAAAAAAATAAAACCGAATCATGCATTCTCCGAGTTGTTATTGCACTTTATTTAATATTATTAATTTGAAAAAATTTGAATCATTCTCGAAAGTGCACAGTTGTACTCGAGAGCTTCATGAAGGTAAGGATTAAATTCAAACGAATTTATCCTGTCAGATGGTTTACCCTGTGTACTTTTCTCACGACGCTTAAAGTTTAGCATAATAAAAAAAGACTAAAGTTTTTACTCATAATTCGCCCTCAAAGAATCACAACTCAGTTGCGTGCGAATAAGGCGATTGTTTTGGTTTAATGAACGTATAGACGACAATTGAACGTATTAAAGTTTACATTAGAAAACCCATCATCCATTCTCCTTCCCTTACACTTTTAAGATAATTGTCAGTTTACCCGGAATTAAAAAAATCAAAATATTTCCAACAAAACTTGACCTAGTTTCCTACGTTGTTACTCCGGGTGTTACATATACTCTTATTAAAACCACAGGCATACAATACAGTAGCGCCAAAAGCGCAAGCAATATCCCCAGATTTCTTCCAACAACGACTTCCGATTTCCTATTATTCCAACGCTTCTGCCATATCAAACTTGCCTTCAGTACTTCACTGCCACTACTTTTTTCATTAACGTCACCGTAGCTAACGTGCTTTCAAGTCCCTTTGTCTCAGATGCTCCCACACTTGGCACCACTCTCTAGCTCCCACACTTGGCACCACTCTCTAGCTCCCACACTTGGCACCACTCTCTAGCTCCCACACTTGGCACCACTCTCTAGCTCCCACACTTGGCACCACCCTCTAGCTCCCACACTTGGCACCACCCTCTAGCTCCCACACTTGGCACCACCCTCTAGCTCCCACACTTGGCACCACCCTCTAGCTCCCACACTTGGCACCACCCTCTAGCTCCCACACTTGGCACCACCCTCTAGCTCCCACACTTGGCACCACCCTCTAGCTCCCACACTTGGCACCACCCTCTAGCTCCCACACTTGGCACCACCCTCTAGCTCCCACACTTGGCACCACCCTCTAGCTCCCACACTTGGCACCACCCTCTAGCTCCCACACTTGGCACCACCCTCTAGCTCCCACACTTGGCACCACCCTCTAGCTCCCACACTTGGCACCACCCTCTAGCTCCCACACTTGGCACCACCCTCTAGCTCCCACACTTGGCACCACCCTCTAGCTCCCACACTTGGCACCACCCTCTAGCTCCCACACTTGGCACCACCCTCTAGCTCCCACACTTGGCACCACCCTCTAGCTCCCACACTTGGCACCACCCTCTAGCTCCCACACTTGGCACCACCCTCTAGCTCCCACACTTGGCACCACCCTCTAGCTCCCACACTTGGCACCACCCTCTAGCTCCCACACTTGGCACCACCCTCTAGCTCCCACACTTGGCACCACCCTCTAGCTCCCACACTTGGCACCACCCTCTAGCTCCCACACTTGGCACCACCCTCTAGCTCCCACACTTGGCACCACCCTCTAGCTCCCACACTTGGCACCACCCTCTAGCTCCCACACTTGGCACCACCCTCTAGCTCCCACACTTGGCACCACCCTCTAGCTCCCACACTTGGCACCACCCTCTAGCTCCCACACTTGGCACCACCCTCTAGCTCCCACACTTGGCACCACCCTCTAGCTCCCACACTTGGCACCACCCTCTAGCTCCCACACTTGGCACCACCCTCTAGCTCCCACACTTGGCACCACCCTCTAGCTCCCACACTTGGCACCACCCTCTAGCTCCCACACTTGGCACCACCCTCTAGCTCCCACACTTGGCACCACCCTCTAGCTCCCACACTTGGCACCACCCTCTAGCTCCCACACTTGGCACCACCCTCTAGCTCCCACACTTGGCACCACCCTCTAGCTCCCACACTTGGCACCACCCTCTAGCTCCCACACTTGGCACCACCCTCTAGCTCCCACACTTGGCACCACCCTCTAGCTCCCACACTTGGCACCACCCTCTAGCTCCCACACTTGGCACCACCCTCTAGCTCCCACACTTGGCACCACCCTCTAGCTCCCACACTTGGCACCACCCTCTAGCTCCCACACTTGGCACCACCCTCTAGCTCCCACACTTGGCACCACCCTCTAGCTCCCACACTTGGCACCACCCTCTAGCTCCCACACTTGGCACCACCCTCTAGCTCCCACACTTGGCACCACCCTCTAGCTCCCACACTTGGCACCACCCTCTAGCTCCCACACTTGGCACCACCCTCTAGCTCCCACACTTGGCACCACCCTCTAGCTCCCACACTTGGCACCACCCTCTAGCTCCCACACTTGGCACCACCCTCTAGCTCCCACACTTGGCACCACCCTCTAGCTCCCACACTTGGCACCACCCTCTAGCTCCCACACTTGGCACCACCCTCTAGCTCCCACACTTGGCACCACCCTCTAGCTCCCACACTTGGCACCACCCTCTAGCTCCCACACTTGGCACCACCCTCTAGCTCCCACACTTGGCACCACCCTCTAGCTCCCACACTTGGCACCACCCTCTAGCTCCCACACTTGGCACCACCCTCTAGCTCCCACACTTGGCACCACCCTCTAGCTCCCACACTTGGCACCACCCTCTAGCTCCCACACTTGGCACCACCCTCTAGCTCCCACACTTGGCACCACCCTCTAGCTCCCACACTTGGCACCACCCTCTAGCTCCCACACTTGGCACCACCCTCTAGCTCCCACACTTGGCACCACCCTCTAGCTCCCACACTTGGCACCACCCTCTAGCTCCCACACTTGGCACCACCCTCTAGCTCCCACACTTGGCACCACCCTCTAGCTCCCACACTTGGCACCACCCTCTAGCTCCCACACTTGGCACCACCCTCTAGCTCCCACACTTGGCACCACCCTCTAGCTCCCACACTTGGCACCACCCTCTAGCTCCCACACTTGGCACCACCCTCTAGCTCCCACACTTGGCACCACCCTCTAGCTCCCACACTTGGCACCACCCTCTAGCTCCCACACTTGGCACCACCCTCTAGCTCCCACACTTGGCACCACCCTCTAGCTCCCACACTTGGCACCACCCTCTAGCTCCCACACTTGGCACCACCCTCTAGCTCCCACACTTGGCACCACCCTCTAGCTCCCACACTTGGCACCACCCTCTAGCTCCCACACTTGGCACCACCCTCTAGCTCCCACACTTGGCACCACCCTCTAGCTCCCACACTTGGCACCACCCTCTAGCTCCCACACTTGGCACCACCCTCTAGCTCCCACACTTGGCACCACCCTCTAGCTCCCACACTTGGCACCACCCTCTAGCTCCCACACTTGGCACCACCCTCTAGCTCCCACACTTGGCACCACCCTCTAGCTCCCACACTTGGCACCACCCTCTAGCTCCCACACTTGGCACCACCCTCTAGCTCCCACACTTGGCACCACCCTCTAGCTCCCACACTTGGCACCACCCTCTAGCTCCCACACTTGGCACCACCCTCTAGCTCCCACACTTGGCACCACCCTCTAGCTCCCACACTTGGCACCACCCTCTAGCTCCCACACTTGGCACCACCCTCTAGCTCCCACACTTGGCACCACCCTCTAGCTCCCACACTTGGCACCACCCTCTAGCTCCCACACTTGGCACCACCCTCTAGCTCCCACACTTGGCACCACCCTCTAGCTCCCACACTTGGCACCACCCTCTAGCTCCCACACTTGGCACCACCCTCTAGCTCCCACACTTGGCACCACCCTCTAGCTCCCACACTTGGCACCACCCTCTAGCTCCCACACTTGGCACCACCCTCTAGCTCCCACACTTGGCACCACCCTCTAGCTCCCACACTTGGCACCACTCTCTAGGTTGAGGGGTCGTTGATAAGGTATTCGTTTCTTTTATTGAAGTTTTTATTTCGCTTGTGGATTAAGGAAAAGAAAGGTGTCTAGGATTATGTTTACCACATTATGTTAGGATTATGTTCATGAAGTGTGTGTGCAAATGGTGATGCCTTTGATGTTAATGCTTTTACCCTTGTTTTAATTTGGTCAACTATTTAGCGGTATTTTTGTTCCCTGAGAAAACGTTTCCGTTACTTTTTTTTTGAGAATTGTATAGTTTAATACTAATCACGTCTACAAATGGTTTTGCGAACGGAAGAAACTTGATAGCAAGCAGCAATGCTGTATAATGTGTTTTCCAGTTTTGTTCCTGATGTTAAATGTTTTGCTTATATTTGTTATTAATTTCAATTATGTAGCGTTTTAGCAGTCTACTAAGATTTAGTGGATCAACGCATCCTGGAAACGGTAAGACGTGTTTGATTGAAACTGCAACCGGAGCTTACATGCTTTTATAGTTTGCATGCACCTGCGTTGACAGTTTCTCTAATTGTCTTGGTGTAGCTTGCTGATGCAACTCAATTTGAGTTTGTAGAGTGACAAACATGTTGAATGCAACATCTGGTTCAATTTGCATCTCTATCTGGTGGAACATTCGTTTGGTGTTTTTGATCGATAGGTATCAATAGCAGGGAATTTGAAAATCAGGCAGCCATTATTCTTTAATAGACATGGCGGTGGCGTGCTGAGGCTCCTTTAACTCATTGTTCAACCTGAAAATTGAAAATAGACGTTTTAGCGATGAACAGATTTATTAGGCGACAACTGGCTATTTTAAAATTAAGGTTGGTTCTGTAAACAAGTAATTCGGTTTTCAAAGCGAAAATAAGTATAATGTTAACCTGAATTACGATCGTAGGTAATATTTGTCATCGAATCATATTTCAAAACAATCATAAGTATAAAAGATACAATGATAATGAAACTGAAATTGCTAGAAATTGATATTGCTATTGCTTATTAACTCTCGAAAAGCTACCTTTATAAACTCTCTGGTTCCAGTTACCTAATCTCGTGACCATGGAACTTTCTCTTTAGACCTTGGGTTGGCAAGGGCTCTTAAACAAAAGGTCAATCTTCAGAAAGATCAACTGATTTGAGCTGCTACGATGTATTCCTCCAAGGCCTTTACAGGAGACGTCGCTTGGTTTGTTCTTGGGATCGGAATCCATGTCCTGTAATGAAATTGACCAGTCTTTGACGGTTCTTGAAATGTATATGGGACATATAAGAGGAAAAAAAAAATTTAACATCAGAAGCCTTTCATGAGGCATAAGTCACTGAAGTGAAAAAATAAACCCGGCATAACGACTGAAGCAACTGTCCTCCAGCTAACAAGGATTGTACAAGATACAAAAGTGAATTTTTTGAGTGGATTTAGAAAATCTAAGATAAGTAAGGCCCGGTTCAAACGTCGAACTTTTCATGTACCGAATCAAATTCTCATTTGGGTGGACCCAAATGAATTTAATTCAGACGTCGAATTAAATGTTAGTCTTGTGACGTTTTAAGTCCAACATGGCGGATGATGGATTATGGGTAGGAAATATATTAAAATAATTTATGTATTAGCTTCGGCGCTAGACTTGCTCGAAGTCCGTTTTTGTGGGAGTCCAGTGGAGCGGAAAACGGACTTGTCTCACCTGCAACGCGCCATATTCTACCGATCAGCTTTTCGGTCGTCGGTGTGTCCGGGGGTGTGGCAGCAATAATCTCCAATCAGAAACCGTCATATAATTTGACGTCATTTTCCTAGGTCACGGAATCATAATGAATGTGCGAGAAGCCATAAACTTCGGTGTAAATAACCTCAATTTCGGAAATATCAAAGGAAGGTGGTAGAGGCCTATCTCAGTGGTCGAGATGTGTTGATGATTTCGCCGACAGGATCGGGAAAAAGTCTTAACTTTCATATCGCGCCGTTTATCTTTACATTGTTAGAAAGCTATCAGTTATACCACTCTTCGTTCAGCTTCGGTTCTTCTGTCTCAAGTTCGCTTTTGTTGTGTTCGGCGGCTTTCTCGCTGATATTTCACACCTATGTACATGTAAGGATTGAAGTAGTGCAGTACTGTGAGCGAAATTCGTCGAAATTCATCCTTTCGCCAACAAGGCCGTAATTTCGAGCGGTTCAAAGCATATCGGCTTCGAAAATTCGCGGAAGATTTGTTCAAGTGTCGTGTCCTTCGAAATTTCGCTGTTTTTCGTTAGTATTAGTCGAAAAAAGTTGGCCCTCATTACTTTTGCCCAGTACTGTACCTGCGAAAGGCTTATATATATATTTTCCTTGGAGAGGCAGTTGTGGCCACAGTGACAAATTTATATGTTGTGGTTTAAATTTTTTCAAACCAGTTTATAGTTTTCCACGCGCCTATGACGTCATAGCAGTAATTTCCCGCCAAAAAAATTCGAGTTCATGCAGGCAGGACAAGTCGTCTCCTCGCGACTTCGTCGCTCGTTTGTCTCATAAAAAGAGGAGCATAATATATATATTTAGGCAAACCTAAAAGCGGAGCTCTACAGTTCTTTTTTTATTGTATGGCATTTACCGATAAAATAAAATCAATGCCAGGACTCGAGCCAGGACTTCTGCATTGCGATTATAGTTTTTACTGTTTTACTGCAGAGCCACAGCCACCATTCAAACATGTGCTAACGTACATTTTCGATTTATCATCGGCTTTGCCACGTTGGATCAAGGGACTACTTAACCAGAGCATAAACGATTTTACTTCATCACAGTTTAATTACATCTGATTACATTTCAATACAAATGGTGTAAATCTCTAAACTATAGGTTAACAGTCCCAGTGTCTCACTTTTAAATCCAACATCACAACCGGTTATGTGCTTTGGCTAAGTCACAAATTTTGTAACATGTATCGTTGACATTTTAACCTCAACAAACCGAAATATTCCACAACAAAACAAAATAGTAAAACCCCAAAGTGGGTACTCTTCGACACCACCCAAAAAAGAAGAAAAGTACTTTGTTCGCCTTGTTTTGACTATTTTATGGCGTCATTTTTGTGAGCTATAAGAGTAAAGACGATAGAAAAGTGCGGTCTGTGTCCTTTGTACAATAGCACCGAAAAACATTAAGCGAAAATGACTTTAACTTAACTTTTCGTTGTGAAAAGTGGTTGCGGCAGGATAAGCCATGAATCAACTCAGGTGATCAACTACAAATGGTTGAGAATGGTTTCATTCTTGACTTCGATCAACTACAAATATTGCAAACTACAAACGCTGAGTCGTGGGCGGTATTATTTTTTACATCACTGTTAATGATAACATCTGATTGGCAATGACAACAGACAAAACAAATCGGTTTCAGAAAAACATTTGTCAATAAACATTGAATTAAAGACGAAGTTTTTAATTCAATTAGCCCGTTAAGTCTACGATTTTTTAACTAACAACGAGAATTGCTGTGAGGGACAACATATTGCTGGCATTTCGACTGCTAAAGCTGTTAAAAATCGTGTTTACTTTTGGCAAGGAGTTGTCACTCTTTGCGAGAGTTTTCCAAATGTCAATGCGGCTCTTGTTCCTAACAAAGCGGAGCCGAGGATTTAAACCGTCCGAACTTCGTTTGGCTTTTCTTCAACCAATTTCGTGCCCAAAAATGAGCGACAGCAGGGAAAACGAAGAGTTTTAGGATCCACTAATGAAATATTGGATAGAAAACATTTGGAAAAAGCACGAGCATTTTTTAGTCCAAACCAATTTGAGATAAAATTAGCGTGAAAACAAACAAAACGTAAGAAAACAAAAAACGATACGAATGTTTCTTCGGCGTTTTGGCGTTTCTTGGAAAAATAAGACAAGTAACAAACATAACTCGTGAGCAACCTAGGCAAATCGCTAGTCCGAGTGTTCTTGACATAAGTATCCGTATAAAAGACAAAACAGGAATACTAAACCTGCGGATGCGGACAGTTTAGGTCAGTCAATAATCACTCCGAACGCAGAGCTGACATAATAGCCGTCATTTCACACAAAATCATTGCTTTGCTAAGAATTGCAGCGAGGTACAACATTGCTGGCATTTCCAATGCTGCAACTGTTAAAAATCGCGTTTACTTTTGGCATGAAGTTGTTGTTCTTTCGGCGAGAGTTTTCCAAATGTCAAACTTACCAAGCAGGGCCGAGGTTATAAACCGTCCGGACATCGCTTGGCTTTTCTTCAACAAATTTTGTGCCCTAAAATTAGCGACAGCAGGAAAAAACGAAACGTTTTAGGATCCAAGATGAAATATTGGGTAGAAAACATTTGGAAAAAACAGAGTCCAAACCAATTTGAGATGGAAGCGTGAAAACAACAAAACGTAAGAAAAAAGAAACCGATGCGAATGTCTATTTGACGTTTCTCGTACAAATCGGAAAAAAATAAGACAAGCAACAAACCGAGACAAATCGCTATTCAATTTTCTTGGCATAAATGTCCATATAAAAGACAAAACAGGAGTACTAACCTGCGCACAGTTTAAGTCAGTCAACAATCACTCCGAACGCTAGCTTAAGCAGAAGCGGTCATTTCACACAAAAGTCTTATTACTTCTCATGCCTGTCAAAGAAGCTTGTTCAATTAAGGATTTTAGCGGCAAAACCGTCCAGTTTAATACACAGCAAGGACCGAAGACAGCGCATAATTACTGAAACCTTGCCAGACCACACGATCTTTTCTCTTCGTGCAAGCTTATGCAGGCAAACAAGGGGAAAAGCTGAAACTTCCTGACACTTGGTAATGTTTTTTACAGCTTGACAAGAGACGCTCTCTTTTTCGCTCTTCCTCACTATAATTTCGTCTCTTTTCTCGAGCTTTTTGTTGTTCTTTCTCCCGTTGCTCCCAGTACGATTCAGCCTGTTTACTTGAGCCCTTTCTTATTCTTTCTCCCGTTGCTCGACAATACAATTCAGCCGGTTTGCTCGTGCTTTTTCTCCCGTTGTTTGTCACTGATACTCCGCCAGCGAATAGACAAAACTGACTTTGTTTTAAAACTGTCTTCAAAATTTGGCCATGCAATTTCCCGCCACAAAAACGCGGGTTGAGAACTGCGTGTATGGGCAACTGATCTGTCCAAAAACAGTCCATATGGAAGCGCGCTTACATGCGAGCTTGCACACGAAAGGGTTAACTGGAGTATCACATTTGACTTTGGCTTACATGATGGGGTGGACGTACGTACGGTCGGTCGGACGTACGATGACGTCATAACCAAAATTTCTCGAATGGATGGGTTCCCATATTTTCTTAGCAATGGTGCTCCGCGCGCGCGCGGAGCTCCGCTACTGAAAGACAACTTGGGGCAAGTCTAATTCGGCGCATGAAAAGTTCGACGTTTGAACCGGGTCTAAAAGTATCACCTGATAAATGCATTCAGTACTTTCTATTCTCAGGAGTATTTCTGTTGTTGTTAATGTTTTTTTCTTAAGTTACGTTGCAGGGTCATAAAAATAACTATGGACAATTGTTACAACAACTGTATGTAAGCCAAAGAGCACGAATCTTACTTGTCTTCATTTCATAACTTCTAGCACACAACTAAACAATTACGGTGGATTTCTCTACAAATTTTATTAACAAATAGGTAAGGTTGTGAATCACTCGAAGTGATTCATCTTAAAAAAGAATTGTTAGAATTTTCGAATACGATTTCCTTTTCTATTTCGTCTTTTCTCCTAACTGGAAACTTGAATGCTCTTTACAGAGTTTTTGCTCCAACAAATCGTTGGAAAATCACAGTCGTTTCATTTCCCTACGATATGGAAGTGCACTTGTTAATACTAGTTCGGCTGGAGCAATTGTCTTTTGAATTCTCATGAAATTTGAGGAGTTCAACTTGGTAAGAAACAGCTATATTTGTCGACTCGGAGGTAGGCAGCTTTTTAAAATTATTTTACTTCGTTTTCGTAAAGACAATCATGTGACCACGACTTTCTTCTATTTCTCCGAATTCCAAATGTTAGAAGTTACTGTTTTCTGTGTAAAAGTACTAGTTTCGATTTTGTAAGTCATCAGAAACGGCGTTTGGGACTTGTCTTTGATAAAATACAGGGGAATTGGGTAATATAGAACAGCCCCGAAACAATAGTTGAGTCTGACTACGTTGTTTTTGTTGTCTTATGATGTTCATGGAAATCTTTTGCAATTTTTCTTTGGTTTTCAATGAAAGGTGGATAACGCATCCGACTTTTTAGTTGATGTTGGCAGACCCAAAGAGATAATACATCCTCACGCGAACTGAAACTTCCATTTTATAGGTTTCACAGGAACATATGAACCCCAAATTGACCTGCTCCCAACTTCAGTGGCTACATAGCTCAGTTGGTACAGCATCGCACCGGAATCGCGAGGTCACGGGTTCAAGCCCCGTTGAAGTCCTGAATTTTTTTCAGGCCTCTTTATGCAATTGCAAAAATTGCCATCACAACTGCGACGATCATTCTTCATTTGATTTCATATCCGCAGTTCACCTATGATTTCTTTCATATGCATCATTCACTTCCATTTATTTATAGTGTTCTTTTGAACTGCAAACGATGAGACAGAAGTGGTTGACGTTTGCCTTAAATTATTAGGGTTCTCTGTACTATTTTCAGGAAATTGACTCCCACAAAAAGAACACAATAGCGAATTGGAAACAATTCAAGATCCAACTGCCATCAGAAATGACAAAAATCCCAAGTGCTTGTTATGGGTTCATCTCGATGTCGTGAAATTTTTTCCGTATTTTAGTCGCTATTCATGCAACGAAACAGATCTAGGAGGGAAAATATACGTGTTTGTATGAGGTCAGTGCTCGGTTTCAGAAAACGAAGGGGACACTCCTGGGAAGAAAGAGAATCTATGCCATATTGTGACATAAGCTACAACAAAGAGATTAAACAAACGCTCAGTAGAAGTCTTCGTCTAGTGATGAAGTTGCTGACGCTTAATTGCATCATAAACCTGCGTGTTCTGATGTTACGAATCGTATGTTGAATAAGACGAACTGAGTTTTCGTCGATTTCACCAGCCATGTTGTTTGAGTCTGCCATATTTGATAACAAGCTTGTCCGAGAGGAGACTGGGAGTATTGACAGTGGACGGAGTTAATAAATTCGACGTCTGAATCAACTGCAGTATCTAATTATTTTAGTTGACTGAAATAGGAACATAATTCGACACATGTGAAATGCGATTGCTACATAGTGACTACGCAAGTGTTGGGTGTTTATGTCAGTCAAAACAAATGGTATTGAAACATTGGGCCGAAGTGCCAAAATTATCTAGGCGGCCTGCACCTCTTCCTTCACTGGCAAATGCCATTAGCAAATATCAACTGAAGAAAGATTTGCCATTGCTAATTAAATTAAGACTGTAAATAAAATCAATATTTGAGGCTGTGCCGCGTAAATTAATCATGCTAAAGGTGAATAATAAACATACGGACGGATGCCAAAAATGAATTGGTGGACAGAGAAGCACCCACATTTAAAAACGCCTTTTAAAACAGCTAAAATTTGGCAGTGGTAGTAGTTATGTTCTAACACAAATCTAAGCTTAATATTTTTCTAATTACTTAAAATTTGTTTTGCGCGATTGTGCGTCAAAAGCTTAAAACCCCAAAAGTTTTTCTGTTTAGCAATTCCTGTACATGTCGGCTGAAATATGCTCGTCTCCACCTCTATCTCAACGTTATAGTTTTGAAGCAGTTGGCTTGAAAAGAAGCAGCTAGTTGAACTTCAATTCAACACAAAGAGACTCTGGGATACTTTTGACTATTTTTTTTTTACTAAAACTCCATCCCTTCGATCTTCAGAGGCTACTCATCGGACCACTACACTGTCCTAGCGCGCTCAACTGTTAAAACAGTCATCCACCTCAACTTGATTCTATACATCAGTTCATAGAAGATAGAACCACGCGAGCAACTGGAGAGAGTTTGGATCCTGGATTACAACTGGATTGGGCTAAGTTTACAATGCCGCCTCATGTGCTTCTAAAAGTTGAGTTTTTTTCTAAGGAGTTGAACTTAGCTCGCCTATTGAAACTTTTTTCCCATGGAAAGCAATAAAAAAAACCCATGTAGATGATAAACCTCGGATCACAGTGAAATTGAAATTTATGATTGAGAAGCGACAAGCAGCATTTATTAAATATGCGAAAGACTCAGTCTATAAGCTCTAGCGGAATACAGTCCATGGCGCTATTAAAACGGTAGAGCGTTTTATTATAACAAGAAATTAAAGTGGACGGTCTGGCTGAGACTAACCCCAGGAAATGGTGGCGAGACATCAAATCTCTGACAGGACAGGACACATTTGGTAAGCAGGAATGGTACCATCAATTTCTAAGTGACGTCATCACTAGTCCTGCAGGGTCCGCCACTCAAATTAATGTTTTCTTCACTAGTAGAACTCAGGAGTTCGAACCTCCGATGCCAGACCAAACTCCGCCTAACGTAATTCCATCAGATTTGCTTGCTTCCTTGAGAGAAGTTTCATCCGACTTACGCAAATTGTCTACACATAAAAGCGGTGGGACCAGATGGAATATTGAATAAATTGCTCAAGCAATTCGCACCCGAATAAGCACCACTAATACAAGATATTTGCAATCAAAAATTGAGCCTTTTTTGTGCCTGATACTTTAATAATAAAACAGTCAATTATCTCACCAGTCTCTTACAGTTTGCCCACCTCAAAACATTAGATCAGATTTGAGACCAATTACATTCGAGATTCCAAGAAACTCTGTTAGTATGCTACATGTAGTAGTTGTCAGAGAAATCGATGACTATTGTATAGAACACAAGATGAAACTAAATCCCAAAAAATTTAAGGAAATGTACGTAAATTTCATGAAGAATTCGATTTCTGCAATGCGACCTATAAGTGTTGGAAATCAAGAAGTAGAGCGAGTAGGAACGTATAATAAGCTTTTTAGGAGTTATAATCAGCGATGACCTTAAATGGAACACTCATGATCACGTTGAATGTGTAATTGTCAAGGCAGCTAAGATATTATACGCTCTTAGGTTGTTGAGGACATGCTCGAGGTATACACATACAATATCAGATCGGTGTTAGAGTACGCTACGCAATTGTGGCAATTCAAGATATTCCTGCATACCTTTCTGACACTATTGAATCTATTTAAAGAAGAGCCTTAAGAATAATATTTCCAACCTTTAGTTATCAACAAGCCTAGATCAAGCAAATTTCATATCGTTAGCAGATCGCAGGATATTCATATGTGAAAAGTTGATGGCTGATATGAGGAATGCCGAGGAGAGCCACCTCATATTTAATCATCATCATTTTTATTATTAATTAAAAATACATATTACAGTCGGGCTGGCTCGAGCTCGGCCAAGTTATGGATCAGTTAAGATCAGTCAATACTAAAGCCACTACAACAATGAAAAGGACCGAGAGAGCAAATGACTTTTTTTATCGTTCAGGTCTTCGTGATTCCAATCATTGTAATACTTATTGTGTGTAAACAGAAAACGTCGCTATTTCTAGAAAAATTCCGACCCGAAATAGACAAAAAGTTTATTTACTAGCCGACGGCCTGCAAAAAGGGTGCAACCTTAATTTTTCACTTGAATTTGAAACAATCTGTGCGCTTGGATCATGGATCAGTTGCGTTGTCATATGAAATACGTCACTCGATGTAAGAACTCGTGTAAGACTTATCTGAAACAGTTAGGACTGGAGTCGCAGAGTGGAACATTCTTGTGCTTCCTGTTCTTCAATCACGCGCCTTTCATAACTTCTTATCTTCACCTAAAAAGATAGAAAAGCGATTCGTCAAGTAAGCACAATAAAAATCATATGTAGCAGAGTGACTGCATTTGAGTGATAGAAATAAATTTGACGCCATATGGGTGAAGTCACGATAACAACATATTGTTATATAGCTGGCGTTTTTTTCGCTACAGCGGGCCCATTTATTGGCTAGTTCATTGTCACATGACATCTAATAATGAAACTGTTTACTGCCAAATGCCATAGACCACTTTCATAATGGCCGCGGATGATAGTATTCTTTTGTATCTATGTTAATTAGACTTACTGGCCTCATTTTAGCGCAAACATTCTTTTGTATTTTGCACATAGCAGCGAGGTTAGAAAGGCTTATCAGCATTAAAACAAAAGAATATTTTATTTGGCCGCCATTATGAAAGAGGTCTATGAGCGGGCAACATGTTTTGTTTTCCACCGGTTTGATCCATTTGTTTTGCTATAAAACAAATCACTTATGAATGGTCCCATGGGGAACAGTGAGTTTTGTTTCCCTCGAATCTCAATGTTTCCAGATTCTCGGGAAACAAATTCACTGTGCCCCTCAGGACTAGTCATTAAGTGTTAAATGTTGCGGGCCGGGGTTACCGTTCATGCATCGTCACTGTATCGTTCAAAGAAACAAGTGAAGACAAAGCCAGCCAGGCCGTACCTTCTGAAACCAGTGATGTTTACCGAACGCCTTTGGAGGCGCCTGTCATTGTGAAACTTTTCATCCAGCGTTTACGAAATCCAACGGGATGTACACTCGAGTCTTGATGCTTCTTGCCCGCGCCGCTTAATATAATCTAAATAAACTGCCGACATACATTGCTTTTATATGCCTAACATACAAGTCCCTTATGTGATCTGATCCTAGCTAGGAGAACATCAACCAGCAAGGCAGACCGCATAAGATCATTTATTCCCGAGGTGAATAAATTTTCTTTAAGCACTAGCGTTCATTTGATGTTGCAACGTAACTTGGAAACAAACTCATACTTAATTAAAAAAAATAACTGAGTGAGAACTAACCTGCAGAGTTTCAGTCTGATCTTTGCAGTTCAGCAAGAAGAAACCACGCCAAGATTTTCAAAATGAGCTTTCACAGTACGTGACGACAACTGCAAGAACTTATGGCTCTGCCGTATGTATCACCTCTTTTTATACTGTATTAAAAAAATTACAACGTACTGTACGATGGAAAAATATTTGGTCTGCCAGAGAACTCTACGCAATTAACACCTAACTCTTGTCAGAATTGTCCATGCGGCTTTCGGAATTTTTTGGCAGTTGAGTGTTATTTATTTCACAGTGCAGTGAGAAAGGCGCCCTTGATCTTGACACAGGCTAATTACGCATGCATTATTTCCGTGCGTGCAATTAGTATTGCATTTGACGAATTTTCTTAGTTTTCTCTGCAAAGCAAATGACAAAACACAAGCGTTCAGAATTTGATGACAGAATTGGAATTGCGCACCGAGTTTGTACGTCACAATTTAGTACACAAAACCGAATTTGAAGCTCGCATACAAAATGACAATGGAATTTAAAGATTAATTTTGAAGGGAATTACATGCCATAGAAAACAGAGTTATCAGTATTTGCTTTGTTGAAAACGAGAAATTTCCGTTTCTAGCTTGAGGAAGTAAGACAGTGGTTTTGGAAAACAGGTGAACATTTTCGTCCTTAAATAATTAAAAGTGAATAAGAAAATTTTAAGATTATGACTGACGTTGACATGATCAGAAAAGGGAGCACGGGGCATTCGGTAAAAACTATCGATCGCACTTACTGACAAGTTGTAATTGGTATAAATCGAGGTCAAGGGTACCCGTTGGTCCCCACACTGCCTCGTGAAATATAAATACAAACCAAAATGAACATGGGAACGGTTCTGACAAGAGAGCCGCGTTGACGTGTTAATTGCATGCGCAGTGTTGTTTCGCTGAGAAAACTAAGAAAATTCGTCAAATGCAATACTAATTGCACGCACGGAAAAAATACATGCGTAATTAGCCTGTGTCAAGATCAAGGGCGCCTTTGGTCTTCTCACTGCATTGTGAAATAAATAACACTCAACCGCCAAAAAATTCCGAAAGCAACATGGACAATTCTGACAAGAGTAAGGTGTTAATCGCGTAGAGTTCTCTGGCAAAACAAATATTTTTTCATCGTACAGTACGTTGGGAGCTAGAGAGTGGTGCCAAGTGTGGCAGCTAGAGAGTGGTGTCAAGTAGCTGCCTCCTACTGATGCACCTGTTTAGCTAAGTCCCCAGCAAGGAGGAATACCTCTCTAGTGATAACTTGAAATAAAATTAATGAGGTGTTATCTTTCTATGTTGCTGCACCATGTTTCAGGGACCGCGGAGCCGGGGGGGCTGGGGGGCTTCAGCCCCCCCAATAATTTTGGAAAAAAGTTTTTATTACTGTTTTACTGCTTCACAGATATGCGATAATTAATGAAGACTTTCGCCAGTGAGCGTTGTGGTTCGCAGTAAATTGATTTCTTCATTTAGGACATTGGTGTTTATTAGCCTGATAAATAATAAACGAATTCACCGCCGTGTTTGCTATATTGGGATGTACTTTTAGCCATTCTAGAAGCATTTATTTTAAAAATTTTCCGGGGGAGCATGCCCCCGGACCCCCCTAGGACGCTTGTGCCTGCGGCGCGCGATAAAAGTGCCTTCGGCATTTTATTTAGCCCCCCCCAATCGCAAAAATGCTGCGCGGTCCCTGTGTTTATGGAATAGATTACCCATTGATTTGCGTGATACTCAATCATTAGACAATTTTAACCGTAATTTTAAGACTTTTGTATGTAGGTTATTTATTGTGATTTTTTTCTATTTATTTATTTATTTTTCTAATTATCACATTTTTACTGGTTGTATTGTGCATTTTCTTCTACTCAGAATAGATTTTAGATTATAGCTGAATGGAAAGCGCTACTGATCATTCCGTATGTAAAAAGCGCTATACAAGTTCTTGAAATATTATATTATTATATTATTATTTTACTAAGTAGATTTGCTGCCAAGTCGACTGGCTGGCGACACTCAGCTTATGTAAAAATATCCGTTTTATAAGGCACTCCTCGTTTACCTTATTTCCTGGCCGTATACCTATACTTACAGCCGGAGGCCTTTTTGCATTGCTACAACGAGTTGCAAAAATGCTTGAGACACTGTACGCCATTTGGCCTTCAATGATGTTTCCATGATCTTCCGCATTCCCTCCCCCTCCCCCTCCCCCTCCCTTTTCCCCTCCCCCTCCTATCAAAGTTGCTAACAGTGCAACACCGTGAAAGGGGAAGAGGGAGGGGTTGTGTATTGTATCTCAGTGATTTGTTAGCAGCAGCATTTTAGAGAAAGAAAAGATGTTTTTGATTGCGAATGTCTCAACAATTTTGCTATTGGTTGTAGCAGATTCGGAAGTTCAGTTACTTCTCATTGTTGTCTTTTGGGCGTTTTAACACTCATTAAAATGAGTTCTTCTTTTTTCGGAAGGGAACCGGCCGTCTTTTATTATTTCTTACGCACTCAAACATTCTGGCAGGCGCGCGCATATACGGATGATGCGGTGGACAACAGTTTTTGACCTTAACCCGATTAACGAGTTTTGGAGCGGGGTTTATTTGAATACTTTGCAATTGTTTTGACGCCATTTCAAGTTGTTGGATTTTCAGGTAAGCCACGTTGAACGTACATCAATTGCTACCTTGAAATATCAAAATCGTAACATCTGTAAAACTTGATCATGATAGTTTGGGCAGCTAAGTAAAACGTTAATTTAGATGCCAATGTGCAGAGTTTTCGATCGGTCGCGTTGTATTACCTGGTATCACACGCGTCCTATCGTTCCAAAGAATTAAAATTATTTCGCCCATTTCGAATCTCAGACACATATGTTGGGCTCTCGTAAGTCATGTGAAGAGATAAATCGTTTATAAACCTCTATTGATGTTTCTGAGATTTCGAAATTACGGGCTACGTGTCACGTTTACATTGTTATTGTTGAGTTGCCCATATCTTTTCCGCTGGCACCCAGAAATTAAACTATCGAATAAACTATCTGCACGTATACAAAAGACGACACGAAATCGTTTATATTAATCAGTTGACTTATGTTATTGTAAGGGAAAATGTATGGTCGCAGTATTAAATAACGGTCGGCGGCGTAGGCTACATCAGTGCGACAAATCAGTTGAATTTGCATTTGTAGTTCGTTTTGCATGCACACTCGTACATCTGACGTTTGTGTGATGTCACCCGTGACATTCTGACGCATGTTCTCCCTTGCGTGCAAAAAAGACCAATAATTTTTCAATTTTCACGCTGAATGAATTCGAAATGCACTTTTACGCGCGAAGGTATAGTTCTAATTAAGGTATGAAATCTACTAGAAACAGAAAACCTGCGAAAAGTTTGAATTGAAGCCGAAGTATCGCAACGAGGTAGTCATATTCTTCAACCTGTCAAACCAGTTGTTTATTTTGTTTTCTATTTTAATCAAGTTGACTTTGTCAGGCTCCAGTGTTTTCCAGTCTCCGGCGCACAATTTACAGCTCGTCCAAACGATGTCGAGAGGCGAAAACGACGACCAGGTATCTCTGGGTCTAGTGAAGGCAGACAAAGATGAAGGGAGGATAAATCTTGAATACAATTACAACTCAGAAGAGGACCCTTCGGCCGATGTCCAAGTTACACACAGAGGGGATCAAGATTGGAACTCCAAAGGAGAGTACATTTTCGCAACGTTGGGATTTTCTGTTGGCTTTGGAAATTTATGGAGATTTCCCTATTTGTGCCAGAAGAATGGAGGGGGTAAGCTATGACTGAACACAGGCAGCCCAAGCTCTATATGCGAAACAACGCAATGAACGTCACCTTTGCACAGCTGCGTGTGGAGGTGTTGTGTTACAACGATTTGAATAATAAACACTTGTATGGGAAACCGACGGATTTAATTTAAACGGCAGAAATTAAGACGCAGCTACGTGAAGGACGGTTGTCCAATACACCCGCACTTTAACGGTCCGTGTAAGCGATGTTTCGGTCCGTACGGATCGTACGGAGCGTAAACTTGGCAGTCGGTCCGTATAGAGTGGTATACGGTCCATGAACTACATCTCATTAGTGGGACTTGGAGTATTTTCATGGCGACTGTTTGGTCTGGGTGGTCAAACGGTTTGTCGATCCGTACAGATCGTACGGAGCGTGAACGTGGCAGTTGGTCCGTGATGCACGCTCGATCCGTATGAGTTCAGCATACGGACCGTAAGCAAGGTTGTCGATTCGTACTGACCGTACGATCCGTCAACTGCAACTGACGGTTCGCATCAGTGCGACAGTTGTATTGGACATGAGTGAATTAAGCGAGCTCGTAACGATTTTCAGTACTTTCTAGCACTTATACGTTCGTGGACCAATCCTATCAGTTTTTATGACAAGGCACATGATATCAATCAATCAATCAATCAATCAATCAATCAATCAATCAATCAATCAATCAATCAATCAATCTTTATTCATTCCAGGAGTCGTTTAAATTAAGCCTAAAGTACATGGCATACAGTCCGTGAATTACATCTCATTAGTGTTTACCGCAGGAGTGTTATTGATACACGCATTATTTTCGCTTTGAACTCGGAAAAAATCTTTCCCATTTAGTGAGGTTTTAAAATCATTTAAATTGGATCCCTGACTGATCTCTCTATATAAATCGTACCAAGTGAATGCCGAATCATTGGTAACCAAGTCTTGGTTATTTTCTTGAAATGACTCGTCTTCGATGAAGTGTTAATTATGGTATATTTGACATTCTTAGGGGCATTCCTCATTCCGTATTTCCTTAGCCTGGTCTTGCTTGGCATACCGTTGTTCTTCCTGGAACTTGCTATCGGACAACGCATTCGGAAGGGTCACATCAGCGTTTGGAGGACAATTCATCCCTACTTGGGAGGGGTTGGGCTCGCTTCGACAGTAGTGTGCCTTCTTGTCTGCATGTACTACAACATGATCGTTGGCTGGTGTTTTTTCTATCTATTTGGATCATTTCAAGACCCTTTGCCATACACTTCGTGTCCTCTGGGACCTAACTGTACCGAAAATGAGGGCTGCAAACTGGCGGGTCGAACACAGCATTTCTGGTACACTAAGGCAATTGGCGCATCTGAATCCATTAACGACATGGGTGATTTCCAGTGGCACCTTTGTCTCGTTTTAATAGTGGCATGGATTGTCATTTTTTTGTTTGTCAGTCGGGGAGTACAGTCGGCTGGAAAGGTATGGCTGCTTACTTTGTCCATTTAATCTTACAAAGAGCCTTACTGCCGGCTCAACCGAGAAGGAATCTTTGTCCGTACTCCAATAGTTAGTTTCAGGTTACAGCAAAAGGATTATATTTTGCGTCGTTTTGTTGCTCTAGAAAACGGGCAACTGAAAATTTCCTTCCTTGTTGACACTGTGGACGACTTATCATGAAAATATTTTTCCATCCACCCTTTGGGTGTGTTTACGGCAGATCACCTCTGGCGTTTTGGGTAAGGTACTAGACCTGACGCATATTCCAGTCCGGAGGGCCTAGAGCACGTATAGTTTGTGTGAAACCAGACTGAAAACGTGTATTTGCAGAGAAAGTCTCTGATTGCGGGATGGAATGTAAACTTTGAGCGAGGAGATAATCTTAAAACTGAGCTGTTAAATACTATAGCCATTGCCATCAAATGAAAACCTTTCTTTCCTGTTGCCAATTTATACGGTTTAAGAGGTGTCTCTTTTTTCTTTTTGTAGACGGTCTATGTGACAGCCTTGTTACCATACGTTATTCTAGCCGTTTTCTTTGGAAGAGCTGTTGCACTTGAAGGATCCACAGATGGAATTATACACATGTTTAAACCCGAGGTAATCAGTCCATAGCATGTTTAGGTACATTTCGCTTGTCGAAATACGGATAATATGTAACTGCCGTTGATCATATCAGTCGTAACAAAGTGGTCCAGCTGTTGGTGTTGTACTGATTACGACAGCGATGATCTCCACATAATTAGCCATACAGACCACTACGCAACCTCGTTCCAGAGTCTCTCTTCTTCTCGGGACTGGAGACCCTGGGAACAAGGTTGACCACAACGTAGGGGACTCCTCCTTTCTTCTCTTTTTGCTTGCCTTCATTTCTAATATGACTGATATCACTCAAAGGAAAAGGAATACTCAAAATACACGGTAGTCAGGTTTTTCTGCGCGCTCCACCAAGAGTATTCCGTTTTCAGAATATGGGAATAAGCAGATTAAAATTTTAAACACGAGTCGAAAGTCAACGGTTGCTTCATAGCCCATCAGCCCGGTTCTGAGCTGATGATTTACTGTTATGTCCAGTTCTCTAGACTTACGAACGGTGTCGTGTGGTTGGAAGCCGCTACCCAAGTGTTTTTCTCGGTTGGTGTTGGGTTTGGGACACTCATAGCGATGTCAAGCTACAATCCTATACATAACAACTGCAGGCGGGACGCTATCTTGATATCTTTGGCCGACAGCTTCACTTCAGTCTTTGCATCCGTGGTAGTGTTCTCGGTGCTGGGATTTAAGGTTTGATGTGTTTCATTGTATTGCGGCGCTTAGTTAACGATCAGTTAATAAGTGAGGTTTACAATTGCGTTTTGTGAAACCAAAACAATTAATATAAGGGAATGGCTGCAGTCAATCACAAAAGATGCACACACTTGGACGAATCAACCAGTCGTCGAGGCAAATACATGCGACTGGTGCGAAGCGCGGGAAAATACGTGCGCATAACAGACAAATTTTAATTTTGGGTTTGCTTCTCACTACAGTTTAGTAAAAGAGCCTGTGACATAAAAGAGAATGGAAAAAGAGAAAACCAAAATAAACAGGAATTAGTACAACAGTCGATTGATAACCAGCGCTCTATCAACAAATGTTTGCTACTGAGTCTAGCTGAGTGAGTTTTAGACGCCTCAAAAGGACCTTTCCATTGTGCTAAATGTTAAACATTACCACATCAGGAGATGGTGTTGCCAGTCTAGGAATTAAGAGATCGCTTGTTCAAGATTTTCCTTCCGGCCACTCAAATCTCTCTGACGGTAGTCCAGTGTTTAAGTCAGTCCTTGGCTGCGCGTTTGATTAAGATCAGTACCCAATTGGTCTGACCATTCCACCATTTCGGAGATTAAAAAGTGCATATGTTCCATTTGTTCTGTTCCTTTATGTTGCTTGTTTGTTGCTAACGCTGCCTCAAGATCAGGTACTCTCACAAAAAAGCCGTTTGCCGCTCTCTGAGTAGCAACCTAAGAAAAAACAATGCTACAGTAAGCTAAACCTATGATTGTCTTCCAAATGCCAGTTTTACTGATCCTATATCGCAGGCGCACAGCTCGTATGATGACTGTTTGGCCACGTATAGCGGAGTGAACAACACCAATCTTCCCTCTGGAAAGACAATCGAACAACAATGCCACAACCTGACTTACTGGTTATCCAAGGTAACGTAACACTTTTTAATTAGTCCGTTTTGAAACTTTTAATGTGATGCAAGCAGAATTGTGTGATACTCCAGAGGAAAAATTAGGTGATAGTATATTTGGGAGTCATTGCTACCACCAGAAATGTGTTGGCACGGAAAAAGGAGGAGCATTTAACACTTAGACACCTTTTCATGCACCAGCTGAAAATTTGCTTCCTTTTTTAGACCTTTCAAGGCCCCGGTCTGACCTTCATTGCCTTCACGGAAGCGATTCTCAGGTTACCTGTGTCCCCACTGTGGTCTGTACTATTCTTCTGCATGCTGCTCTCTCTCGGTATTGGAAGTATGTTTGGTATGCTTGAGGGCGTGCTAAACCCGTTGCACAATCAGATGTTGATACCAATACGGAAAGAAGTATTAACAGGTAGGTTGGTCTTTGATTCCTATGAATTATAGGAGGCGTACGAATGCCCGCGAATACAACTGAGCATTTGCTTCCCGCTCTGGATAATCGTATTGTGTCTGTAACAAACGTCCACCTAATGGTATAGATCGTTTTCGCATGGCGTCACGGTGGCCATGTTGGTGCACAAGGCTAACCCTCTGGGATTGAACTCTATTTTTATGCAAATACTTTCTTTTGTTTCATTAAACCAATATGGCCGCTGGTCGCGTGACTGAAAACGATCTATAGCGGGTGAGGATGGTAAAGTCAAGCCGAGACTTTCGATCAGAAGATTGAATTGTTGGGTCGGTTGTTCGAGCTGGTTTGTATTGCGCTCTTAGTTCTTTCGACAAAAGCTTCAACTCTAGCTTGTTTTTACCTCTTCGCCAACACTCAGGTGACCCAGATGACTTTAAAGAATGTGAAAATGTAGAATAAAACTTCGAGAAAATGATTGTGGTAAGGCATGATATTATAGTGGCTGTAGCAACGGACAGTTAACTGAGGAAACGTCTCAGTGCGGTCATATGGACAGCTGTTGGTTCCATACTCATACTGGAAAGGGTGAAAAATTGAAAGCCTGACTAGTTTTGTTTATAATTAGACAAAACCAATGGCCATCATGCCTTCAGATGTTCGGACAGTGTCAATATTGGAAAAAATATTTTTAGAGATTCATTCATTGTGGAATGAAGGATACCACTCAACGCTTAACAGTCTCTCTCTTATTTTTCTCAGCTCTGACGTGTATTGTGTGCATGGCCGTGGGTCTGCTCTTCTGTCAGACTTCCGGAGAATACTGGCTACAGATGTTTGATAGCTTTACAGCAACTCTTCCGCTTTTGTGTATCTGCTTTTTTGAGCTTGTTGGAGTTTCGTGGATTTACGGCGCTAACAGGTGAGATACTAAATATATAACAGTGTTTTTTCAGTCACTCAGGTCCTCCAAACGTGTTTAATTAAGACATAAAGAGACCACATAACTCTGGGTTTTCCCCGGTACTAGTGACCTCGCCTACGCCTTCACGCATAGCAATCAACAAAACTTCGAATCAGTAGGGAATCAGTTGCTTTACTGTTTTCATTAAACATGGCTTGAGCGTCCGTCTTTTTGGTTTGGGACTTAACAAAACTTCTGAGGAAAGTTCCTGTAACTAGCTGCAGCTGGTGGTCACGTCCTAGTTTCAATCTGAAATCCCAGGCACAACTGCTATCCTTTATGTGCCGACTCTTACTCGATGTCTGTGTATATGTGTGATGTGAGTGTGTTCTTAAGGCGGCAATGTTCTCTTCTGCAATTTCTTCAATGAGGCTCATTAGTCGTGGGGCAGTTCCCGCTTCCCCTTTTTCAATAGGGAGCTTTAACAAATACGACGGCAACGGCCACGAGAACGCCACAAGACAATAGGTTTTATGAGCAAAACCAACCTCGCCTCTGCAAGTGCGTTTTACATTTTGGGACATTTCTTTTTCGTACTTGACCAAATTGTAGGCTTTCTCGAGAACGTCAACGCATGATAGTAAATTTTACTTTCTTGTTTCTTAATTTAACTCCATTCATAGTAATGTAGCCCCTTGGCCCCCTCCTCCTGCGCCATTCCTGGTTTGACCAGTCGCCCAAGTGCCTATGACCCTCACGGTAGATGCTCCTCATTCATTTACCTGTCAATTACCTATCAGGTTTGAAGATGACATAGAATACATGATCAAAGTACGACCAGGATGGTACTGGAAACTAACATGGAGATTTGTATCTCCGACTATTGTCTTGGCGATCTTCATCACAAGTCTGGTCAACATGGGAATGAATCCGATGAAGTACTCAGTGTGGAAATCAAACGAGGTAACGAGTCATGATGGCGCGAAGACATCCCCACTAGTCGTTTGTTCAGTAAGGTGTGGCGTTCGACTTTGACCCCTCGGAAACACTCCTAGATCTCTACGGTATTAACAATCAGACTGTTCCTCAGAAATGGAGATTTGGAGTTAGGAGCTCTGGACTATAACTTTACGCTTCCTCTTGCCAAATGGCCACGTCACCTCCCTCTCCCCTCCCTCCCTCCATGCTTTCCAGTCTGTTTCTATCCTAAACGTCCTTCCTCATCTACCCCCCTCCCTCTCGTCCGTAATCCCTTCCTCCACCTTTCTCCTTTAGCGTTCCCTCCTCCACCTTCCCTCCCACCCTGCGTTCTTCCTCCCTCTACCCCTCAGTCACCAGATCGTCCGTTCTAGGGTAAAATTTTGCACTTGTGTTTCCTATAATAAAGCATCGCTTTTTGAGATGTTGATTAACATTGTACTGTAAACGTGTTTGGGTGCTAGTTGATTGAACATCAAACTGCGTAACAATCTAATTGATGATCTTTAATTCTCTATGTATTAGTTCATTTTTTTTTTGTGGTGTCTTCATTTAGTTATGATATCACTGCTTTTTCTTTTCAGGCTAAAGTTGAAAAGGTTGAGTACCCAACCTGGTGTTATTCCATAATTGTCATCCTCATCTGCGTCTCTTGTCTCTGTATTCCAGCGGTATTCTTTTTTCGGCTAGTCCAGCGGACGCTTGGAAAGAGAAAAGGAAGCTCGGAGGTAGTGGACAACATCCACCTACGTAAAATTTGAAACCATTAAAGAATTCAACGAAACCGCATTGAAATTGAGGGAGAGTACCACGAAATAAGGAAATCAAAACTTAACGGCTGAAATCAGAAAGTATTTAACTGAAGACGGAACAATGGATTAATTGTTCATTCCTTTATTGCGTCCAAACTGGATAATTGTCCCTCTTTGCCTTTCGAGCTTCCGGTGAGTCAAATTTGTAAACTGCAATCCGTGTAAAACGCTCAACTGCTGACCGTATGGTTACACTCAGCGCCAGATGAGACCACATTTTTACCTGCCCAGTTTTTGGCAAGGCGTGACGAAGTAAGTTTACTTCAAAGCAAAGCTCTAAATGGGTTTGCTCCAAGTTACATTGGTAATCTGCTAATTTATTGTACTCCTGAGTTCGGTCTGTAAATTTGTATTCCTAAACATATAATAGTGATCGATGCCGGTTGCTTAAGTTTAGTTTGAAAACTACTTTCGAAGAAACGATACTGTGTAGCAATCCGTTTAGTTATTAGCTGTCTATTTTTGTCTACATTCATAGTAAATTGGTTGTAAAAGCCCTGTCCGGGAGACCAATAAATTTATTGTGTTGTATTAATCCAAAGGTTGTTATTTTACTGTGGCTTTGGCTTAGCATAAATCACTGAATGTTGCAGTGTAACAATCGCATTTAATTTACGCACACTGACGATAAAAAGCCAGAGAAAGAACTCCAACTTAATTTCGGGCGGTCGTTCCATTTCTCTACTCACTCTCGTTGTATCAAATAGCAAAAGACGAGGTACAGTCACAGACCCAAGCTATCTCATTTTTTTTTTTCATGATGAGTTGCTGTAAAAGCAAACTCAAACTTCCACTCGCACAAACATAACTTCTCACCTTTTGAACATAGTGTAAAAAATGTAACATGGCGGTGTAAGGCCATCTATATTCTATTTTGGCGCTACTGTACCCCGCTCAACCGAATACAAAATATTTATCATGTAATAAGCTAGCGCTTACTCAGTGGGGCATTCGGCCAACACGAGCCGTCACCCCAGAGATAAGATTTCGTAACCGATGATAAGTACATCTATGGTCCCGAGTTCAGAAAGGGAAGGGGAGAGAAAAGTAAAAATACGAATGCGATTCTTCGGTATCAACCCTTTTGAGTTTTAAGATCCTGTCTAGATTGCTTCTGTATTTTACCTTTCAAAGGCTCCTTGACCGCCTATAATTAAATTTGCAGCCGGGCTTACTTAGTGCTGGCATTAAAACTTGTCGGCTGTGGTGACTATCTGCAGAGACGCAAGCCTCTGCAGATTCCAAATCTGGAGGTCTCAAATCCCCACAAAAATCTCCCGGATAAAAGTAAATTGGATCGGATGCAATTTACTTTTATCCGGGAGGAGAGTGATTTGGTCACACGTATAGGAAGGGAGACCGGAAGATTCGCTCTGTATCCGGGAGACTCCCGGATAACCGGGAGAGTTGGTGTATCTGTGCATTTAATTAGTTGAAATTTGTTCAGTGGCTTATTGTTTTAATTTTGCTGGCTTGTCGATTGCCTGAATTTAGCAATAACAATTTTTTCATTGTTGTCCTGTGCTGGGTTGCGTTTCAAATTTGATATATTATTTTATTCTTTTTTTATACAAATAGTGAAGTGGGAAATAATATCATTTAGTATTTAGTGTAAAGAAGAAGAAAAATATAATGATAAATAAAACGGGTGTTGTTTTAACGTTTTACGCGTTAGAACATAACGAATACCCTGACTTCGATTTGGCTTCATTATAAAACTGCACGGGCACTCCGTGGATATTTCTTTTCCTTTCGAAGCGTACACGGTTTCTGGAGTTTGGTTTTCGGAAAACAGACATACCTATTTTCGCACCCCATAAAGGTTATTGTTAATTTTTTATTTAAACTATATTTTACCGAAGAAAAACGTAGAAAATACACAAATCCACCTAACAAGCTGAAGACTGCAAAAGGGCTTGCAAAAGGCAACTGAACTGAATTTTAGTTCTTTGTTCGCTGACAGCGGATGAGGAAAAGTTAAAATGCGTGCGCATGGGCTCGGTCGCGCGTGCGTCCTGCGTTTTTTAAACAATGATGGTTGTTCTTTCCGGCGGCAGTTTTACCTGAAGTAGAATGGAGCTGTTGGTGAAGAGGAAATTTATTCGCTACGACATAAACACGTGTTTTACTTACCCCTAGGTTCCCTTTGAAAAAACAAATCTATTCTGCTTCAGGAATTAACCTAAAAGACAATTTTGAGAGAGCTTCTTTTTTTATCGTCCGAGTCGAAAAGAACTTTTAAAAGGGTTTTTAAAAGCTTTTCACTCAGAACAACGTTTTCATCTTGACAAGAGCCTCTTCTAGCGACGGAAGAACAGGAGGAGAAGGTAAAGCTTTTACAGTATCTAGCTCTTAAACAACTTCAGTTCTTACCAATGGAAAAGGTTCTTATTAAGTGATAGCAATCAAGGTGTTACTTCAGTTTGAGAAGGCACCTCTGTGGATTTAGAATCAAGTAGGAAAGTTTATGTATACATTAATTTTCCACTTCCTCACTGAATAGCCCGTTTCCGAATTACCTCAGGCCTCTTTTTCAAAGCGAGTCTTGGTGCTCATCCTTTCATATGCAAATCAATTTCCATTCACATGAAAACTAGTTTAATTTGCGTGTGAATGAAAATTGATTTGCATATGAAAGGATGAGCACCAAGACTCGCTTTGAAAAAGAGGCCCGAGGTAATTCGGAAATGGCTTATTGAGTGAAATACTTTTATATACTTTCAATAGCAAACAGTTCATCCAGTCCACTGATATTGACTTTCTGAAGTTCCTTTTGTTTCCGAGTTAACAGGAAGGCCCTCTAGCTCTTAGCCGGCAGTAGCGTTTACTCTGAGCACCCTTCTTCGAAAGTTTGTTTTAGTTACTTTACTGCGCTGAATGTCTGTAAAAGTTTGGTTTTGCCATTTTAGTTCTCGGCAAGAAGAAAGATCGATCTCCCTAATGTTAAAAAATTTATCTGTTCTGTACCAGAGTATTAAAAGACTAAGCTTACTTTTTCCGGTCGTCTCTGGCAAGATGGTGCACGCATCAGTGCAGAACAGACCGGCCTCGTGAGAGGTCTATAATCAAAATGCAGTCAAAAATAAACACTTTTTTGTATGGAATAAATAGAAGTTTGATTGTGTTTACTATCCGGAATTAGAAAAATGGCCAGCACTGATAGCATGTTTTGCCCGAAAACATTTGTCCTGTGCTGTTACCACGTTACTGTGTTTATATGTACACAAAAGGTAATATGTTCCTAGTGTTGAAGTGAATCATGTATGCAAATCTTTTGTTTAATACCGACACATTTACGATTTTCCTGATAGAGCATGACATCGCAATTTTCTTCTTCATATGGCGCTATTTGTTGAAAGACTAAAAATAATTTTTTAGTCTTTTACACATGGCTGACACGTACATCAGACAAATTTATCCAGGCGATCCCACTATGCCTAACTTGTTACTCTGTATTAATTCACTTAATCCTTACTTTGATGCGACAAAGCCAACTTCGATATTTTCATGTCATCGATTTGTCAGATTTTGAAAAACACTAAAACAAATCGCTAGCTGATGCAATATTTACACACGTGACGTAGTCCGTTAGCTCTAAACCGCTGTTCTTCGCGCGTTGGAAATCTGATTACAATAAACACTTTGTAATTTCTGGCCTAGGGCGCTTTTACTGGTCGATTCAGTCATCACTTTTTCACTCTCAACTTTCCTGGTTGCCCTAATTAGTGACTTTTACAACCTGTCAAACTTGTTATTGTAATCCAAAAGAACTAGTTTTTATCTATTGTTATTCGTCTAATTCATAGTAAACCCTTTTGTCTGTCGTAGCCTTAGGCAAGCCGTTGTAATTTTATAGCAAGGGAAGAAGATGCCACTAAAACAGCCGAAAGAAGGACAGGTGATTCTGGCGCTAACCGCGGCAGAAAACGGGGTCGACGAATCGGCAGATGTTAAATGCAACTCTTCAGAGAGGGATACGGTCAGCACCGAAATGGAGGTTGGCGGACGCCAGACATGGGGAAATAAAGCTGATTATATTCTCGCTACTGTTGGATTTGCCGTGGGTTTTGGAAACTTGTGGAGATTTCCATACTTGTGTCAGAAAAATGGTGGAGGTAGGTGTTACTATGAGGACATTAAACCTATTAAAATGGTACAATGTACCAATGGGTCGACTGTAGCGAAGGTTTAACACTAAATAAAATTATTTATAATTCGACAACCATTTAAATTATTAAACAGATAACAGTTTCTTTGTCGTTGTGGTTAAAGTCGCATTTGGACATACTCAAGCCGATTCCCCAGGTTTTTTGATCTATCGTTTTATGGATTGAAAGTTTATTCGTGTTAGCAGATGCATCAAAACAATTAACTACATATGAAATGCGAGAGTAGCGGACACCCTGGCGTTAAGTGGGGTCGTCGGATCCAGGAAAACAAAAACCCCACAGCTCCATTAAATTGAAGTTTGAAGCAAAAGGCCAAACTGGCCGAGTAAAAATGTTTACGCGTGCATGAAGTCTACTGAATATTAAGGTGCTTGTCCTTAGCGGATCAGCTACAATAAAATTTGTAGCCGTGAGTTGCTCAAATGCTATTTGCTCGTACGTTAGACATCACGAAGCGTTCGTGAACATTTCTGATTTCTCCATCTTGTCATATCCGAGACTGGTTCTGAGTTTCTAAAAAAGCACACAATAAAACTGCTGGAATATGAAAAATAATCGAACTCGACAATTTTGCTGAATGAAAACAAAAGTAAAGTACTTTGAGGGAATATTTATCGCTCTCCACAAAGTAATTTTCATAATTGTATGCAAAAGTCGAGAAGACCCGCATGGCACATGTTCTTTTGTTCATTTGGTCGATCGAATTAAAATACTCTCACGTGGGGCTGTTATATGTTAATTGATAAAATTTCCGTGACAGTAATTCATGATATACGATCAGTGTAGAGTGAACACCATTAACCAAGCAGTAAATCCGGATTTCGTCCGTGGACTTTGTGGTAACTCCTGGTAACACAATCAAAGGGACTTGCGACAGGTCAAGCGTTTGTAAAGTACTAGATAAACTTTGTTTATCGTAGTTTAAAATCTCCGGCGCTATCTCTGCGGTAGGAAATTATGTTATCCGAGATATGTATAGAGTTGCTGTACTAATGCGTATTTCACAGATCCCGAGTGTCAGTTTCATTTAGCGAGCGTTTGCAAAACATTAGAGCTGTAAGTTTAGCTAGCAGGATGTCAAAATTTGAATTTCCTCCGTGGTGCGATGCAAACGGCATATCAGCCAAAACAGCTGAGATTTTAAAAGATCAGGACCTCCATGTTGAAGAAGCTTTAAAGCTGTAAACACAGGACGACATTGCCGAACTTGGACTCACAAAAGGGCAAACTAAGCTGTTGGCCAAAGCCGTCATCGGACTGAGAGCACCAGATTTGACCCCAAAACCAGCGGATACTAAACCCATCACAACAACTAGCCTTGCGAAAGACCATGGTCTCGACGAGATTTTGACGAAACTGGACGACGGTGGAGGACTGGATGCACTGCTTAGCTGCGGCGGCCTCGACGATCTAAAACAAAGCCTCCCCTCAGCCACTCCACTAGCAAGCCAGCCACATGGTGACCCGACTAGAATGGATTTAAACCCACATGTATACCTCGGGAAACCTACTGCACCAGGTAAACAGGACGAGAAACCCCTGCTCATTCCTGATTTTGTTGATGCTTATTCTGGATCAACAGAACCAGAAGAACAAGAGATAGGCGCGGGTGGCGGGGCTCAGGTGATTGTAAGAGCGTTTAAGCGAAAAACACCGACCCTTGAAAGCATCACCCTCTCCCAATGGATGGGAGCAAGCGTAAAAATCCTAAATTCGCTCCTCTTGCGCAACAACTTGGATAGGAAATCAATCCAGGACTACCTTGCCTACATCGTCAAGGTCTCCGAACTGATCGAGGACCATACATGGCAGTCCGTCATTCTATATGACAACGAGTATCGGAAACTCCAACACCGCCACGGGTTTCGCTGGGGTAGCGACTCTCAACACCTGCACACGCGATTCTTAAAGAAGCGACAGGGACCCGTATCAAACTATGCGTCCTCGGCAGGATCAAGGACCAGCAAACCGTCGACTGAAGCACCAATTTGCAAGGTGTATAACTCACCAGCAGGATGCCACTGGCCACGATGCAAATTCCAACATATCTGTATTGCACCAGGGTGTGGCAAGAAACACCCCGAGTTTACACACCATTATGGCTCAGCGCAAAACCCCGTTGCCCCACAATGACAAACTACGACAGCTCTTCATCCTTCCCCATTAAACGTTGACGCTTGGACGAACGAATTGCACCATGATACCGACAGAGACTTCTTACTAGATGGAATTACAAACGGTTTTCAAATCATTCCTCACAATGTACACCTAACCGACGTCGATCTGAACAATTACCGCTCCGCCACGGACTTAACAGTACGGCCACAAGTCGAAAGGCAACTCTTAACTGAAATAGAACAGGGAAACTACGTAATCACGACCAAAAAACCAACTATTGTTAGCGCCCTTGGGGCAATACCGAAACGAGACTCCAATGACATTCGTCTTATTCATGACTGCAGCCGACCAGACTCGACAAGCTTAAACTCCTATGCAGACTGCGAGCACTATTCCTACGAAACGGTGGACAAGATCACAGCAAACATAAAGCAAGGAGCCTTTATGGCGAAAATTGATCTGAAAAGCGCGTACCGCCACGTACCACTTCATCCATCAAATTACCAAGCAACGGGTTTGAAATGGAAATTTAACAACGCTAACTCTTTTACATATCTGTATGACACTAAACTCCCGTTCGGAGCAAAACGGAGCCCAGAAATCTTTCACCGCCTCACGCAATCGATCACGCGAATGATGTCACGACGTGGGTTCTTTCTCGTTGCTTACTTAGATGATTTTCTCATACTCTCCGAGAGCGAGCATGACTGTTGGACAGCCTTCTGGGAACTCATTACCTTACTAGGACGATTAGGACTAACAGTAAATTGGAACAAAGTGGTTTATCCTTGCCAGCGTCTGACATATCTGGGCATTGAAATTGATAGCAAGCGTAGGCAACTTAGGTTGCCCGATCACAAATTGCGAGACATCCGAGCTCTTCTAAGCCAAACATTAGCGAAATCTAAAGTTACAAAGCGAGAGTTACAGTCCTTAGCGGGAAAACTGAACTTTGCAGCGCGCGTAGTTTATGGGGGGCGTACATTTTTGCGGCGCATCATTGATGCACTTAACACGTTAACGCGACCTTATCACAGGAAACGAATGACACAAACTATGCGGAACGACCTCTTGTGGTGGGTAGATTTCATGGAGACCTTCAACGGCAGAACCTTCTTTGTCTCCACTAAACCCACGTTAACTGCCGAATTTTCCACTGACGCCAGTCTTGTAGGTGGTGGTGGCCATTATCAGCGAGACTGGTTCTATGTTAACTGGCAATCTGATTTTCCGCATTTGCAAAGCTGTCATATCAACGAACTAGAACTCTTTACTGTCCTGTTAGCCCTCAGGCGATGGGGTCCACAACTTTCACATAAATGGATCGTTATCTACACCGACAATACAGTCACAAAATCCTGGCTTAACAAAGGAACTAGTAGATCGGAGAGGACAATGGTCTGGTTGAGGGAAATTTTCTGGTTATCCGCAGTACACAACTTCAGAATTACATCTCGCTACATCCAGACAACAGAAAACACCACCGCCGACACGCTATCACGCTTACACAATCACCGGAGTGCCGACCACTTCCTTTCCATACTTCATTCTGGATCAATCACGAACAATTTTACTAATCTATCATCAACGTCTCTTTCCTTGCTTCCAACACAGGTCCAACTGGCACTCAAGAACAGGCCCTAGATGAAGAATGCGCACGCTATAGAGGCAAGGCCTTCGCCGCTTCTACGAGGACCACATACAAGTCGCAGTTTCGTGCTTATTTACGGTTCTGTTTGTACTTTGGATACAACATCGTTCCGTGCTCAACCGTAACATTACTGAGATATGTGACCTTTCTGTCACGCACCCTGTCGCCTAGCAGCATTTCGAACTATCTTAACATTGTACGGCTGATTCATCTGCAGTATGGCTACCCTAACCCCCTCGACAACGCGTTAGTTAAATTCCAGTACTCGTTACTTATCCGTGGCATTAAGAGGTCAAGCGACAAAGCCGCCACTCGCCCAAAACTCCCTATAACGCCAACTGTCCTCATGGAGATTCGTCGGCAGTTGACGCTCACAACCTCGTTCGATGCGACTTTCTGGGCGGCTTGCCTGGTGGCCTTTTATAGTTTCTTTAGGAAAGCGAATCTGCTCCCGCCCTCACGAGATAAATTCGATGAGCATTCACATCTCCGTAGAGGTGACTTACACCTCTTTAGCTGGGGTGTGGTTATGGTTGTCCGATGGAACAAAACTATTCAATTCAAGCAGCGAACATTGTTAATCCCGTTGCCGAGGGTAAAGGAATCGCCCCTTTGCCCCCTTTCTGCCCTGGCCAATGCTTATAGTCTAACGAGAGACGCAGGGCCATACGATCCCGCCTTTATGTACCGCCAAGGGACAAACCTGGTGATGCTTACCTACAACAAATTTCTACAAAATTACAATTGACTTTAAGCGCTGCGGGTTTAAACACAGCACATTATGCCGGCCATTCGTTTAGACGAGGGGGTGCAACTTTTGCCATGCGATGCGGTGTCCCAGTCGAACTAATCAAGATACAAGGCGATTGGAAATCAAATGCCTATGAACGCTACTTAGAAAACTCTTTTCAAGATAGATTAAAAGCCGTAGCCATTGTAGCCAAACATGTCGGTAGTAATTAGTTTGTTTCAGCCTAAACCAATTTTGGGGAATCTGGAGGGCATTTGCATGGTTTTTAATAAAGCCCATTGTTTTCATCCCCAAAATTGTGTGGTATTTTAAGTACTAGATAAACTTTGTTTATCGTAGTTTAAAATCTCCGGCGCTATCTCTGCGGTAGGAAATTATGTTATCCGAGATATGTATAGAGTTGCTGTACTAATGCGTATTTCACAGATCCCGAGTGTCAGTTTCATTTAGCGAGCGTTTGCAAAACATTAGAGCTGTAAGTTTAGCTACCCACCCTCCCCCCCGGAGGGCATTTGCATGGTTTTTAATAAAGCCCATTGTTTTCATCCCCAAAATTGTGTGGTATTTTAACAACTAACAAAATTAAAAAAAAAGCATCGGTGAGGTTCTTTTACTCGGCAAATGTCTATAAAGCGGTTCAATGTGCCTAAAAATGTTAAAGAAGTGCCTTCGTCACGGAAGTCCATTCATCTTTGGAGAGTTTAAAGTTGAGATGAGCTCCCGGAAAGGGGGGGGGGGAGGGAGGAGGCACTCTCGGGATTTCGGGGTGGGGGTGTGCCGCCCAGTTATCCAAATCTTGACTCCTGATTTCGGACCAAAACATGCCATTTTTCACTCCCGGTTTCAGGCTAGCCTCTAAAATTAGACCTGGCCTTGCCGCTTAAAATTTTTCCCCTGGCTTTATTGTAGCGTAATTAAGCTTGGCATCATTACCGTAGTCAAGAATTGGTAAAATTTAAACTCGAATGATATATTTTGGTAACTTTTATTTCTCTACTATTCATTTGGAGTTAAAGGGAGAAATACAATTATACGCTGTCGCGGTGCCCTTGAAAACCATCCCCTATTTCAAACCAAAATGGTCAAAATCACAGTATACCCGTTTTCAGACCAAAACGGCTTGAAAACCATACTCTTTAGGGCGGCACATACCTATATGGCTCCTTGGGAGTACCCCTCTCCCCCAGGGGATGAGCTAGACGACGAAAGGAGACCTGCATAAATTATGTTTGTTTGTACATTGTATAACTACTAATTTGTCTCGGTTCGCCAGTAGCCCAGCATCTCCTGGGCTATCATAAAACGTCGAGAAAGATTGGAAAGACATTTCCATAGTGGAGAGAAAAATAAATGCGGAGTACTTGTTCGAAGCATCTATGAAACATGCAAGACAGCTGTACTCTGCGAATGATACGCGAGGACGATGCAAACGGTCTGCGAAAGGGCATACAATTTACGTTGGCACTTTTCACTCATGAGGTTATTACTGCATCTTTTTTAGCTCAGTTTGCGATGGGCAACACCGGTAAATAAGAATGAAGTGAAAGGAAATAAGTATAATGCCAATTGAGAAAGGAATAAAAAATACAGCCGGTTTAATGCACCAGAAAAGGCTGGAAACTGTAACAGAAAGTTGCCGCGAGCGAGCCTTAAACATAGAATTCAACACTAAAACAAAAACTGCACACCCCCAGTTAAATTGAGAAGTTGAATGATGATCTCGATTGATCTACGCGCTTCGTTACAAAATAGGTACATCGACGTTTCTTTAGTCTGTAGAGGAAACAAGCATGCACAGCTTGTGTTTAAAAGAAATGCGTATATAGAAAACTACGAGCAGTCCCTACTTCGATCCCTAACCTATTCTTGTTAGATGTTAACCAATGTCATCAAAAAGGCACTGTCCTTTTTCTCCTGTGTCTTCAAGAGTAATTCAGTCTCTGTCAGAGCTGAAGTCAGAAGTGGTATATATTTTCTAGATGTTCTGTTGACAAGATGTCCTTGTACACTTCCTTTGTTTTTCTTAGGGGCCTTTCTCATCCCATATTTTATCAGCCTGGTTTTACTCGGCATACCTTTGTTTTTCCTGGAACTCGCTATCGGCCAAAGCGTCCGCCAGGGACCCATCGGTGTGTGGAAAGCTATTCATCCCTACTTGGGTGGGGTAGGGCTCGCTTCAGTGGTCGTGTGTCTTCTGATCTCCATGTACTACAACATGATCATAGGATGGTCCTTTTACTATCTGTTCGTATCATTCCAAGACCCCCTCCCGTACTCATCTTGTCCTTTGGGCCCTAACTGCACCGTAAATGAGGGATGTAACCTTGCAGGCCGAACGCAATACTACTGGTACACAAAGGCTCTTGGGGCTACAACTTCTATCGAGAACATTGGCGATTTTCAGTGGCATCTGTGCCTGGTTTTATTGTTGTCCTGGATTGTCTTGTATCTGTTCGTTAGTCGTGGAGTTAAGTCAGCCGGAAAGGTAAAATCTCGACTGCTGTAATTCAACTTGCCTAGTTAAATTAGAGCAGGACTTAATCCCTCGTTACGGAGAGTGAGAATTCTAACAAGGCCTGTTTTTCTCCTGGAATTTGGCGATCTTGCCAGGAATCGGGAGACTCGGGAATTTTTCTGGGAAATACGACACGCAGTGGAATCCTGCCATACGACCACCCCGTTAATCCGACCACCTTGTTATTACGACTACTTTTTTGTGGCCCGGACTGCGTAAGCCCACTTATTTTCTTATTTTGAAAGCTCCGTTAATCCGATCACATCGTTAATACGACTCAAATTTTCATGGCCCAACGGTGGTCGTATTAATGGGCTTCCACTGTAGGTCTAACATATCGCTGCAGAAAAAAAGCGGGACTGAACACAAAAGGTATTTCGATTGATTACAAAATCGGGAGGATCTTTCAAGTTTCCTGGACGACCTAACGTTACACAGAGTGTTGCTCAAACAATGTTTATTAGAGTTGTCCTCCCCGTTCCCGTTTTAATGGTATTTCATCTCCATAAATTAGGAGTACACATGCTAACCGAGGCTTGAGGAAGTCGTTTCTCTGGGATGGCGCTTATGTTCTACCAAAGTAGTAGTTAAGTAGCTTGAAGAGTTTGTATTCAGACTGAAATCATAATCATGGCCTAAACAGACACTTGAATGAGTGTGCAACCTTTCTCGCCCATTTTAACGGTACTTCGTTCTTCTCAAAATGCAGTGACGTTGTGTGGATTCCTTTTATCTTTTTAGGCAGTGTATGTGACTGCCACGTTGCCTTACATTATTTTGGCCATTTTCTTTGGAAGAGCTGTAACTTTGAAAGGTTCCTTGGACGGAATTATACATATGTTTAAACCCGAGGTAACTACTGATTTTTTCCAGTTTTGATAAAAAGTGCTCAATTAACTTCCAATTTTCGGACTGGTTTTATTGATCTCAAAAGCCAGTCTAAATAAATAGAGTCTAACTGTAGTTACATCTCGCCCAGTTCTATGTGCTAAACTCTCTTTGTGCTTGTCTGTTGCTATGGATGAAAAAGGCAACACCAAGAAAAAAAATACCAATGCTTATTCTTTCGTTTGAATTTTGGGGCTTAGTGAGTTTGTTTTTTTCAATGCTATCAATATAATTTTCTCTTACTAATTTTTGCTGATCAACTGAAATCTTCAAATTCACTTCTATTCATTGTACGACTGAGAAACAAGGCATGTCCAGCAAAAATACTCATCTAAGGAAGGCTCCACTACATACATACAGAAAAAGATGGTTCAGTTTACTTATCGCTCGATCCTGAGGGGGAGGTAGTTAGGGAGAGGAGAGGAAGGGCTTTTCTTCCCTCTCCTACCCCTCCCCGTGATACTCAGGCTAACCGGAAATTACCACGTCAAAATAGCCGTTGAACATGCTCCCAGTGCCCAGAGCCGTGTGTACAGGTCCCTCTTTTAGCTTTCTTTCTTCTACTCCTAAAGCAGTGACAGACGAGCAGGCCTGATCATGATCCCAACCTTATTGACAAAGGAAACCAGACCCGCTGAGCCAAAATTTCTCATGAATTTTATAAACTACCTTTGAAGATGTGGGAGCCGCGATTTTGACGAGTGATGGGTTTTAATTAATGGTTATTGAGCAACATCTTAATTCAGTTTTTTAGCCTGCTGGATCCTATCGTGTGGTTGGAAGCCGCTACACAAGTGTTTTTCTCAGTTGGAGTTGGTTTTGGGACACTCATAGCGATGTCAAGTTACAATCCAATACACAACAACTGCAGGCGGGACGCCATCTTTATTTCGTTAACTGACAGTTTCACGTCAGTGTTTGCTGCTGTGGTAGTATTCTCAGTGCTTGGATTCAAGGTATGATACAGTATAGGTAATCAGTATCGACAATAGACTGAGTTGAAAAGTATCGGGCAACGAATCAGAGTTTGGAGTCGCGGAAGTCAATCAAAAGTTTTTTTGTTTCTTTCAGGGGAACACGCGTGCGACTCGTTAAATTATGATGGGTTTAAATTTGATTGCCTTACACAACTATGTAGCCTGGCCTGCCTCGTCAAGCCTCGCTACTTGCAGGCCAGAAATCCTCGCTAAATCTGATCACTGATTGATTGATTGATTGATTGATTGATTGATTGATTGGGTTTGCTCTGCGAGAGTATTTGTATAAAATAATATTTCGAAGAGCTTAAGTTTCGAGAGTTAATTATAAACAAATTTCTCCAAACTTTTGATCTGTATGCAGCCGGATATTTGAGAAAATTTGACTGGGAAAATTCCCCCGTATATATGGCTTCTGTGAAACAAATTGCAAGTCCCGTCGCCTTTGCCATTGGACAAAATAGAAGCCCTTCTCGCTTCTCGAAAGACACTGCACTCAGGTGACAAGCTTCACGATTCTGTTTTGGAAATACCTTAACAGGCCCACAGCTCGTACGACGAGTGTTTGGCGGTGTACGGTGGCGCGAACAACACAAACCTTCCAACAGGAATGACAATAAACCAAAAATGCCACAACTTGACTCATTGGCTGTCAGCGGTAAGAACTGGCAAAAGTCTTTCTAATATATTTTGTGTCGTTTTACTATATGGGCCCGTAGCATTAATGTATTGGCGTCACGGTTCTCTATCCAACATCACCATCTTATTGGTTATAGGCTACTCGCTCTACTTAACAACTGTCAGCTGGTTCTGCGGTTTCTGTGAAGTCGATAGAAACCAAGAGCATGGCTGATAATGTTCAGTTTTACATCTGAAAGAGTAACGAGTGTTAACAACTCTATTTCCACAATAACAAAGAAATAAAACAAAAAATTCAGTAAAAGTGTTCTATTCCGAGCCTGTTGGTTCGTACAGAAATTTTCCTTCCGCCTGCTTCCGGATAGTCTACGTAACGATCAAGCGAAGAACTCGATCTCTGTGACCAAGAGGAGTAGGTACTGACATTGAAATTAATATGCCTCCTTTTGATTTAATGAAGTTTTTATTTGCGGGCTACAAATACATGTTTTTTTAATCAGTAGATATCTTTACTAATAAGTTAATAGTGCTAACTTACGTGTTGATCGTTTCGTTTAGTCCTTTCAAGGCCCAGGCCTAACCTTTATTGCCTTTACTGAAGCCATTCTCAAGCTGCCTGTGTCCCCACTGTGGTCTGTTCTGTTTTTCTGTATGCTGCTGTCACTTGGTTTCGGAAGTATGTTTGGCATACTGGAGGGGGCCCTTAATTCCTTACATGATCAGAAAGTGATTCCACTGCGAAAGGAAATACTAACAGGTAGGCTATTACTGACTGGTTCTATTATGAGTAATGACATTGTGCCGCATTGCACGGGTTCCTGATTATTTATCAACTGAGGCTGTAAGCATGAAGTCCTCCTTTTTCCTGTGAAGTACAACTTTCCTTCCGTTTTCAACGCAGCTTCACGATTGCTGTGAAATGCCTACTTACCCGCCATGCTAACCCAAGTCATTGCTCTCCAGAATTCGCCGAACGTTTTCGTGAAAATGAGTCTTACTTGGCGCACGTTTCTCGAAACTCCCGAAACTTTTCGGGCCTATTTCGCCGGGTGCCATAATTTCCTTCATATCTTAAAAACAAGGAAGTTTCCAGGCATGAAATTTCGCAACAAATTTGCCCTTTCGTATCTTGAAACCATAGTAAAAGACCAACTTTTTAGAATAAGCGGATCTCAGTTTTAGAAATGGCTTTTCGGGCCCGAAAAGTTTTCGGGTCTTTTGAGAAATGGCCCCCTGGTCCTCAAATTTCGTAATATCACAAAATATCTTGCACATCTTGCAGTAATATATTGTGGCCCACAATTAATTTCTTAATTAAGTCACGAAGAGTTCAGGTCAGTTGCCTCTGACACACAGAGCGGACTCGTATGGTGTTTTTGAATAAGGGAGGAATTTTCTTTGTACATGGTATAAGAAATATTCTATTTTGATGTTGAGCAGGATTGTTTTTGCTAAGTCTGCAGTGTGGAACGATACGATCTGTTCATTAATCGGCTACTGAATAGGCCATATTCGTATTCTCGGTATTGAACTGGATCTAGCATGAAGTGGAGGCTCTTGCTGGGGGAATACATTTACATATGAAAAGATTCCCCCGCAAGAGCCTCCACTTCATGCTAGATCCAGTTCAATACCGAGAATACGAATATAGCCTATTCGTGTTAATCTTTTTCTTTTAAATATTCTATGTGATAACCCTTCACTCCCGCTACTACGTTGCTAAGGT
>OX419336.1:37265371-37315371 GCA_948470475.1 Galaxea fascicularis
AAGAAAAATCCGAAGATGTACACATTAAATCGTTCGCGGGGCAAGAAGCAGCTATAAATGCTTACTGCTGGATGCACAATGGGAGTATTTACTGCATGGAACAACTCGGGCAAATCGCACTTAATTTCGATCGGCACTTTCTTCTTATGTGGAGTTATGTATGAACTATATCGACTTATTGCTGACCAACAGGATACGCGCTATCATGGTGTTTGATGGATTTTCGTCGAACACAAAAAGAGAGGTAGAATCCACAAGGAAAAGGTGAGAATAATTCGAAAACAAAGCAATGTTGTGTTTTTGAATCGAAAACTCGTGCAAAGCTTGAGTAATCGAGTCTCAGTCGCTGTATTTTCTAATCAAAAGGAATCGTGACGAGTCTGCCAGTCAAGGGTTGGCCCTTTGGAGACAAGGAGAGAAAGACAAGGGAAGGACTTTTTTGTTTTTAAAGCAGTGGATGTAACAAATCAAATGGCCCTGAAGGTGCTTGAGGTATGCATATGTTTTAGTTGTATTGGGGTAACTCTCTAAAGAACTGACAGACTCAATGTTGCCTTTTTTGAGTAAGTTTAATATCTTACACATGCATTAATTATTTGAGAGGTTATTGTCATTACTTCTATGATTTAACTGTAAGCTAAGTTTATACATATTGAAGCATAATTCATTGCATTGCCTTGAATTTGAGTTAATGCATGCCAGAAAAATGTATTTCATCATTCTGTTTTGCTGTAATGTATTTGCATTGGTATTTTTCCATTGTTGCTGAGGTAATTTTTTTCTTAATTAGGCTTGCAGGGAGAAAAAAATTCAGTGTGTAGTTCCTGAACTTGGAAGGCTTCACTGATTTTGTGATATCAGAGGATTCTGACTTGCTGGTTTTTGGCTGTAAGCAGGTACATACATAATTTGCTCCTCCCTTAATACTTGTGGGCATGTATTGGGCAAACTCATTATTCCTGAAACTAGAGGCCGTAATGGCCTTCACTCGGGCTTTTCGAGTGGCAAATGGATGTTGTGGATGATTTCCGCACAGCCTAATATATAAAGTTATACATGTGTTTTGTGACTCAAACTCTATTCGTTAAAGCATTGGGCGGCCTGTGTGAGTGTGCGTGCCAGCGGAAATAAACACGACAAGACCGTGGGAACACAAACAAGCTTAGTTTTCTGCTTTTCTGTGACAGACTTTTTAGCCTTTTCACTGGTATCCTACTGGGCTCGCGATCACAACGTCTTGATGGCACATGGCATTCACGGTTGTCGTTAAAATACACAAACTTAGCATAACGAGATCTGAATTCCTTTCTATATTTTATTTTCACTGAGGCATCACGTTGAGCATGTACAGATAACTGCATTGCCTTCTCAAATACCTCGCATTTTCAAAGTACATCCGACAGTTGTGTTGATAAAACTGATTAACTTACACATTCATGTAGAACACGCGAAGGTACAAGATTACACATAAAATTAACATACTACACAGACTTGATACAGCTGATAATCCACAATCTAAAGTATACTAAAGAAATGAAATACTGGTGACAATAGCCATAAAAGTAAAAACGTTACTTGTATCTTCGCTTCGATGCGTGGGTTCTTCATCACCCAACATGGACGCTTTCCTGTTGCTGTTGTTACTACTGCTGTTCGTCTTTGTACCTCTAATCTCATCGTGAACGGGTATCTTGTATTCGCCAGCACCTAAACTGTTCGTGTCAAAGTTTCCACTCAACTTCTTCAAGGAACGTTTCTCATCGGTAGTCAAAGTCTTTATGCACTTTTTGTACTCATTGATAGCTCATTCAGCTCATTTGATCTCATAATATTTTTCACGTTTGCTTCGAGTTCGCGGAGCGATCCGTTTCGAAATGTACGCTCACCATCATCATTTATGTGGGTCTACCGCGAACGGCGTGTGCGTTTGTAAGTGGTTTGAGCGTATTGGATACGACACCATTTGCCATAGCTGTAGACAGGTCAACTTTTTCCTTTGAAAATCCGTCGAGGAATCCACAGTTGCTTTGTGCCATGCTTTTCAACACACAAGACAAGCGTAAACAAAACATAAACAGGTTTTTACCGGGTTTTACCGGTTCATCGTTAGCGCCTGCGCAAATACGCCGGAAATGAGGTTTGTGGAAAACAACGAAAAAAAAAAAAAAAAAAAAAACGAAGAACGGACGACAGATTTAGACTCGGGCCTTCCACAGGAAGCCCGAGTAATTAGTAAGGCTGTAACCCAATATTAAATTTGTTGACCTGGCTATGACACACTTAAATTCCAGGTGAACAAAATTTCGAAAATAAAAACTCAGTTTATCTATTAAATGTACAGGGGGTGTAAATGTATAAACCGGCTTGGGTGCCAGAAATGTTTTTTTTCTCGGAGACTGCACATGGAAGTAAATAAGGGTAATTTTTTTATTGCAGGTTTATGGGCATAAATAGAACTAGTAAATTTCAAGTAACTCTTGTTGAAAATTATTCAATGGACCGAAGTGTTGTTGTCAACAAAATGGTGATCAAGTAATGATTTTAATATTACTGTAGGTACATTTTATGTTCATTATTTTGCCAGAAGCTGACACAACAGCACCTCCCATTGTACCTCATATTGACTGTACCAATGCAGTTGTTCAACTGAAGGTCATCATCAGTGTGGAACAAGGAACATTGCTATGGACTGTTCCATGTTTTCCATTTTTGACTATTGAGCAGAGGAAGACGAAATCAGCCAGACAGAATGGAGTTCTACAAAAGGCTATTATGATTTTCAAAGCATGCAATGAAATCTGGACTTCTCCAGTTAAAGACATGTTTATGGAACCTTGACCGCATCCTGCTTTCTTAAGATGAAAATGAAAAATAAATGACAATAGAACTGTTGAATCTGTTTACATTTCCTCATGTAAGGTTGATTGCTTAAGTGAACAAAGTACGGGAGACAGAGATGACGAGGGAGACCCTGAGTCAGACAGGAAAGACTCAGGAGGCCTTATTGCTACATACCCTCCCATTTAAGGTTATGGGGGTTGCACACATATTAAACCAGACAATGTGTTTAATGCAAATGCCATTAGTGTTTTTATTGACTATGGACTTAAATTTATCCATCCACTTATCCAACAAGGCAGGCTACAGCACGCCTCTGTTCATGACATGAAATTTTGAACAGCATGGGCCAAATCAGGGTATTTTATGACATTGCAACTTGCATTTGAAGGGGAATAGCCATCCTAAGTTTTAAGAGCTAGTAAAACCATTCAGTAGCCTGTCAAAATATTGTTACAGTTGATTTTTCTTGGTCAAAGCATCCCTGTATGGATGATCTGCATACAGTGTATATGTGCATTTCTTTGGCGGTTAGTTGGGAGTGCCTCCACTTGGGGGGAGGGCCAAAGGCCGCTTTGAGGACATGCCGAAGAACTGGATCACATAAACACTAAAAACAAATAGCAGGAAAGCATTACAACATAATACAACAAACTGGGGTCAACAAATTTTACTCTTATAGTAATAAAACTTCTACAGGAATCACACCATCAACTCCCGCGAAATGCCGTGAAATTGAGGAGAATATGTGACAAATTACGAAAAAGCCCAAACTTCAAGGCAGATTTTCATCGTTAAAATGGCGGGGCCCGCCTGGGCCCGCCGTACGTTTCTTAAAGATCAACTATCGAACTAAAGTTCTGTGCAAAAATAATCCCCGATACTGACCCTTGATTGTCGAAAACCGAACAAATGATTGTCCATGTCAAACGCGTGTGCGTGACAACCGTTTTCAATTCAACAAGATTTCCATCGACTAGTTTTAATACAAAAAATGCTTACCTGAATTTAAAACTTGAGCAATAACTGGCCCATACATTAAACTTGAAGCTCCCAGAAAATATTCCTTTCTTTCTTTACATCAATGTGGAAATCGGTCGAAGACGATGAACCATTCTTGATATTCCGAGACGAAAGTGTCCGCCATTGCTTCTGCAAAGGCGACAATATGATTGGTCGAATAATGTCACGTGAACCGTGTCCAACACCGCCTGAGTTTCACTTATAATACTCTATAAACAACATTATTGTACCTTAAGCTCGGTCCCCACTTGCGACGCAAGCATAAGCATAAGCATAAGCATACGACGCTTATGCTTATGCCTATGTCAACTATGTCCTCACTGGAAATAACAGCGACATAAACGTAAGCATAAGCTAAGCATAAGACGAATGGAAAGATTTGATATTCATATGCTTAGGCTTATGCTTATGTCACGGCCTCACTAATGCATAAGCTTATGCTTATGCTTGCGTCGCAAGTGAGGGCCAGGCTTTAAATTTGCACTTAACGAAATAAATATACTTGAATAAAACAAAAATCAAAAATTTAAAACCACTCTCCTTGCTTAACAAGATTGTCGCGCTCGCGAACGGCAGACTTAAAAATGTCATTATTCTTGATATTCACTATATAACTTGGTAGGATGACTCCTTCGAGTTTTGTCAAATTGTTATTTCCTTGTGTGTAACCATATGTTTCTAGCCGGGATGAAAAACAGCGCGACAAATCGAGAAAAACACACACAAACACACATACAGTTCCACTTTTCGATACGACTTTCGACTTCTGACAACTGTGGAATGTGGACTGCCGACTTATGACGTCTGAAACAATCTTCGACTTCCGTTGTGGTCTGGCCGTTTCAAAATGCATGAGACTTTGGATGCAGAATTATACGTCGTAGTACTGACATTTTATCTTTCAATTTTTAAACAAACCGCTACTATATTTTCGACCATTTTCCGCCGGTGTAAACACACGAAAGAACGAACACTTTTTGTGTGCATTTATATGAAGTCGTTTTATCTGTCAATGAACTAAACAGCAAGCAGCAGGTGTCATAGCTCGTGACTTGGCGCGAAACTAAAGGCGGGAAACGTGGCAACCACGACCTGAGTAAAGAATGTAAATTTGCATAAAATTTCTGTCAAACTTAACTTGAGAGGAAATTCAGCTGAGCACATAAACATTTTTCTTCTGTATTTGCTTTCTTTCGTAAAGATCACATAACAGTGTGACGTATTCAAAGAAAAACAACTTGAAAGGGAATATTTACAGCCGCGCAAGAGTTTGCCAATCAGTTCTTTGTTCGTGAAGCCCACTCGCGTCAATGTGAATAGTAATAAGTCTGACTGAAAATGCCATTCCGTCTCAACAAAAGCAATAAAATGAGCAACCTGAGTTGAAAAATAATCTATTAGACTGCTTTTATAGGACTAGGCGTGAAAACGTTGCTGTTTACGGCGTTGCTTTTATTTTCGAAAGTGTTATAAATGAAAATAAAACCATTATAACAAGTCATCTGTTATGCATGAATGAAAATATGACATTCATTTAAAACAAATTGACCCAAGGAAGTGATTCCAAATATCGTGAGCATAACAACTGAAAGGAAATTTGACGACAGTACTTAGCGTAAGAAATTATATTTTCGCTCAATCTTTTCTTCCAGGAACTGCCAATAACCATGAACCAGTTTTTGTCTTAGCGATAAGGCACGACTGCTTATATCAGTTTGGCATCATTGTCATTGCTTTAAAAGGTACACTTATTGAGCAAAAGGCAAAAGGTGAAAGGTAAGGCATCATTAACACATTTTTCATGCAAGATAATCCTGCTTAAAACTGATAGTAGAAAGTAAAGAAAATGCAGATGAAATTTATACTGGTTAAACCTGTCTGACCAATAAGTCTCCAGGCCCAATAGTATCGCGAAATGGGAAGGACTGTACCGAGCAAAAGGAGGTGATTGGCTGGTTCGTTGTTAGCACGTTGAATTGTAAATAGGCTGGAACAAAATATCGATTGGTTTACTATTCCACGTGGTATCGACAACGAATTGTTGGGGCTCGTCTTTGGATCTCTTTTGTCGGTATGTTAACGGAATTTTGTACAATTTAGATGGCATTTATGTACGATTAGTGACTTATGTAGCAGATTAATATGACTCAAAAAGAAGCTAAGTCAATCGATGTGTATTCGAACTCATTCAAAAGCTAGGCCACCGCGAGTAAACAGCGGCGGGAGAAAACCGAAAATTCGTGGCATTGTGGTAAAATTCGGCTTGTAGAAACACTGAAGTTGCTTCTAATTAAGACAAAAAGTTTCCTACCTCTATATACTTAACAAATCCATGATTTGCTGTGATTCTTGTAGCGAAGCGATCTCTGAACTGTTTCGCGCCTTTGCGATCACATGCACTCATTCACATGTAAACATGGTGGCGCTTTCTCCGTAAGTTAAACATTAATTACCTCGACAAGAAAAAGAACAAGTCGACATTTGCAATTGATGTCTTTTCGCACTGGGAAACTTTTTCATTGAATAACATCCATTAACAAAGAAAATCAACGGAAAAGCTCTGTTATAATCCCAAACTATTATAGGTAGCTGTTCATTTAGGCTAATTCTGTCACCATAAAAATAACTATCTAATGATTTTTGACGTGGCTAAACTAAACAACTACGCTTGAGAAATACTCCATAGAACTAGTAACAGTAGTATTCATATCAGTTTAAAAAACATCTCGTTGTTTTTTGCACAATTAGTGAGCTTATGAGCCGATGGTTCCTAAGAGTGTTCAACCGCATTTGTAATACGCACTAAGACTGAATAATTGCTATCACAAGTTTCCGGCTTTTGACGGTTTCGCTAACCAAAATTGTGGTAACTCTCTCGTCCATGAAATTTGTGACTAAAACTTAAACTTTTTCAGTAAGTGTACTTCCGCTGTAAATATATATCCGTAGTCACATGCTTGAGCAAAGAGGCGGAAATGTTGGACCGTGTCGAACTAAAACAGTGCATTCAATTACATTTGTATTCAACATAAAATAGTCAAAAGGGAACGTCAGAAGTCGAAATGGCCTTTTAAACTTCTCATGTACAGTACTGACGCTCAAAATGGAAAATGAATATCAGTATTAAAGGTTCGCTGCTACTTTCGTCATGGAACTGAAAGAAAACATTGCACGATAAAAACGATAAAAGAGGAAAAAACGTGGAAACTTTCTTCAATCCCTTCATACGACCTCGGCCTCATTATAATTTACGTCAGACGCTTTACAGTGGAAACTACTACGTTTCTCGAACAGTCTGAGGTAAGAGGCTTTTTGGTCACAACCAGACGACATTGATTTTGCAGTCGAATCAACGGCATTGAAAGGCTACCGTCTGCCATCTGGCCGCCACGAGCCACCGAGTCTGTTACTTAGCAACCGAACTGTACGCCTAGACTGTAGTCTCAAAGAATCAATTTTTCGGATTAAGAATATTTGGGGCACAAACTACGAAAAATCCATAACAAAGACAATTCTTAGCTGAAACTGAAAGAGAGCCTAGCAAATACACGATTTGTAAACCACTTAAGTCAAGTGTTCTGTTTTTGGAAATTTTCTGGAGCTCCTTTGCACAGAAATAATATAATATAATAACAAAAAGATAATAATCTGGACAGCAGCCAAGCTGTTCTTTTTATTGCAGACCCGCAACTTAAAGGCAGGAAGAGAAAAATAGATTTTCTGATTTTTTTTTAGATGCATTTTATTAGCTAGAAATAATCAATGGCAACGAATAATAATAATAGTCTCATGACTTCCAGCTTCCCGGAAAAGTACCTCATTTTTTTTCGTACGCAGAAATATTAGAAAAGTGTCATCAAATAAAGAAGTTTGAAATGAGCACAAAATATTAAATTTAAATACCCAAATTTACAAGATAATCATCGGTCTTATAACCTATATAATATAACTAAAACTTACTCTTTACTTTTGACTCCAAATATAGTTTCACTTTGTAGCTCACCTGATATGGGGTCTAACTCAGTGCAAAACAATGAAACTGAACATGAATTAATGTGTTTTGCAAACAAGTGAATTTTTGAAGTCAGAGCTCGTTCTAAAATTATAAATAGTTGATAAAATCAAAGAGAGGAGCGAGCCACTGAAACTGAAATAAGACGTTTGTTTGCTAATTTAACTACCAGTTTCCTGATATAAAATGAAACCAGTGGTGTTTGTATCAGCGTCGTAAACTCGTGGCAATTGCGTACGTTGTGCAACCTGATTGGTGATCAGTTTTTTTCTGAGGTAGTGTATACGGCATTTATTTTAAAACAAGGAATACATCAAAGTCGTGCCGCCATCATAAACCTTGCGTGACCCCTGGGGCTGGTAGTCAAAATATGTCATTACGCTTATTATTCATGCAACGCGTACTAAAATAATTAAGAAACGAAGTAAAAGGGTGCTTTTAGAAACACTTGTGTACCGTCCACGTGCAAAAACAAACACAAACCGCCTCATGTTCTACTGAGAAAGCTAAGATCTAGTGGCAGACATGTCTGATTCTCTTAGTTGCGCAATAATTTTTTTTTGTTAATGAGGCCCACATTTACTAAAACGAATTCATAATTTTTATTATGACCCCTCACAGTCGATACCCCAGTATTGGTTGAGGTTTTTCTTGGGGTTGTACGACCCCACGATGGTCGATCGAAGATCGCTAATTTGGCGAATTTCAGTTGTTGATAAGAGAAGTGATTTTTACTGAGTCGGTTTGGGCTACGATGAAATTCACAAAATTCCGAGACTTCTGAACCTTTATAAAGTCAATCAGTTTTAAGACAATCTTTAAACCAAATCGAGCATGGATTACCAGGCAATATTGTTCTTCTCGCTGACTTTTTGTAACAGTCGTACATGTAAGTGGTCATTAATCGATTGAATCGACATACAATAATTAACGTGGGCTTTAATCGCAATGTCAATATTCGCTTGGATTATTTGCGTGCAACGTGCTTTTTCCTGACGACCAAGAAACAGTGCGTTGAGTGAAGGATTTGTAACAAGCCAACTCCATCGGGAAGTTTGCCAAAGGCGACTGAGGGTCAACTCAAGTTTGCCAAAGTCCATTCCACGAACAATTGGTTTCACGTGCCGGTTTCGAACATCATCAGTGCAACACAAATATAACACCAGACAGAAACCCGTGGGAAGCCACATTTTATTTTTAATTTACCAGTTCGTCGATAAATTTATGTTTCCAAACTCTTTTCTTCGGAAATGAGACAAAACTTCAAATGGTGTTACCACGTGATTAAAACAACTTGCGTGACGTCATCAATGAGAATGTTTCGCTTATTCACACTGATTAGTTTGCCTGAGATGAATTTTAACATGTTTTCGTTCGCGGCTAGCAAAGTTCTGACGTGCCAATTCAAACTGCTTTTTCCCTGCCCTTTTCTCCGATTGTTTGTATTGCTTACCACAAAGGTTTTCCAGGTAGAATAAAACGCTAGGTTCTTGAAACCCCTTTGCAACACAATCTTTAAAGCCCGCCGCACACGTGAGGAAAGAGTTGAGCAAAATTCCTCGCGAGGCAGTTAGCTCAGTAGTTTCCTCACGTGAGCGGCAAATTTTCGGTGAGAAATTCGCCTCGCGTGGCCGTGAGGACAATATCAAACATGTTTGATATTTTCCTCATCGCCTCGCGAGGCGAATTTCTCACCGAAAATTTGCCGCACACGTGAGGAAACGGCTGAGCTGACTGCCTCGCGAGGAATTTTGCTCAGCTCTTTCCTCACGTGTGCGGCGGGCTTTATCACGAGAAATTCAAAACAACGAGGTGAATCCAATGAAAGACGTCGGCACTGCTTTGGAGAACGTTGCACCGGACAATTCCAAGAAGAGAAACAGATACTTAATTGGAAACTAATATTATAAGTGGCCTTTTAGGTCAAACTGCTCTGAAGAGATTCAAGTTGGAACCGATTACGTCTCCTACTGGAAGGTATTCAAAAATGTCTTTCAGCCGCCCAAAGCACGAAAGCCGGCTAGAATTGATGTTATCGTAGGATTTGCCATCGCCAATTATCAGCTTGAACAGACCGGTTCGGTAGTTGGGATACTTGTAAATAAAACCGTATCAAAAGGCTTTGCCAGTTAGTGTAGTCATTCAGTTCTTACACAGGTGTCTCAGGTACCCGATTTCCCCAAACGGTAAGCCGATCGTTCTCCTTTTATACTATTTTCCTTAAAAACAGTTCAACGCTTCTGCAAGCGAAACCGACTTGTTCTTAGATCCTCTGGAAAACAAACCTAAAAGCATTAATTTACTCTGAGTACTGATTAAGTTTAGTTATTGGGTTTGGCTTGATCCCACAAACAATGTCGCTTGACAGTACAGCTTACTAGCCGAACTTAAAAGCAAATCTTTGACTTCTAAAGTACAGTATTCATCTACTCATATTCAAAACAGTTATCAGTCATGTATTCATCCGACACAAAGTGATAGTGTGTTATGTATTTGACCCCGACTTTTCATTAATCACAATGTTATTAAACACAAACTAACGCGTCTTTGACTTTGGCGCTTAAAAATTGACAGAAAGAACCAAAGTATTCCAAAGACTAAAACTTTTTTCAAATTTAAGATGTAGTCACTCTTTCGAGATGGAGGAAAATGATAAACAAAACACACTGACGTTCAAGTAGCGAAAAGAAGTTTTTGTTTGTTTTACCCACTTGAAACCAATGTACCGAAAATGAAAGGCTTTCTTAATAAATATAAGAAGTTGGAATTTTAACTTGATACTTTGTCAAGTCAACGAGAGCAAATCGGGAGTCCTGCACATCTTACGAAGTTTTCAGAACGGTACTCAAGAAACTGATCTTCCAAGACGCCACAACTTTTCAATTTTTAACATTTTACCATGCTGCCATCTAAGGGCGTCCACAAGACTAATTGTTTTGTGATTTAGCACCATTCAAGAATGTTTAGTTGTCTACTTTTGAATGTAGCCATTTTCGAGTCTTGTAGTATAACTTCGAAACATTGCTGAATACCGTAAAGGTCCCATAGTAGCGAGACCCCGAAAGTTACGAACCCCTGATAGCTTATTAACATGAAATCACTTCCAAGACAGGTCATGAATTTGCTTTCGCGGCTTTGTTGGCGAGCTTGATAGGCATTGACTTGGTCCGATCAGAACGCCCGGCCGGCTCTTGGCAAGAGTTTTGAAGCGCGTGATCAGTTTGCCACCAGGGAAACTGTACTTAAATACTATTTTTCGTGAATTAAATAGGCGAAGAGAAAATGAAATATCCTCATCTTGATTTCGACGTAAATTTATACCTGTTTTGGCACTTTCTAGGAGTTTTTTAATCAAACAGAGAACAGTGAAGCGTTGTAAAAAAATGCCTGACAGTCATGTCAGTAATATTATTGCAGGATAAATATCACGGAAAAAACTTTGAAAGTGAATTAATTTTTGAGAGGTCAAGTGAAGCATTCCAGTTTTTACAATATTTGGACATTTCTTGTTGAGACCAATTCTAGCCAGAATTCACAGGCAAAGAAGACAAGTCTTAGGTTCTCAGTTTACATAACCTAAACAATGCTGGCAAGGGTTAACCGTCAGAAAAAACGCTGACCTCACCTGTCGTCGTTTATTCGGTGAAAGGCTATTCTATTAAAAACATTTGTAACGTGGGTGTTACGAACGATTTTTTAAGTGTGCCAATATCATGCATATTTATAATCCTCGTGACTTGAACCGACCACGATTTCTGTGTTTTGTTTTCACAGAGTAAACAGTGAGTTAAGCGTTTAGCGCCGGGGAAAATGGCCAAAGAAGACGATCTCGAGTATTCGGACACTAAGAAGATCACATTCAACGTGGAAAAGGAAGAAATTGAAGAGATAAACAACCCACATCCTACAACGGACATCGAAAGCAATGGCGTTACAGTGAGAATTTACGAAGCCGATTCAGATCGTGGAAAATGGGGAAATCAAATCGAGTTTGTTCTTGCTGCGATTGGATTCGCCGTAGGTTTAGGAAACGTTTGGCGTTTCCCTTATCTATGCCAGAAAAATGGAGGAGGTAATTTTCCTTATTTCCTTTTAAAGCCTGTTTTGTCTGGATGGGAGGAGATCTAAGTGTTCCTCGTTAGATTTGTTCATTCTTTTAATGGTTCGTCTGACTTGCAGTTTTCCTTCCTGGTTATAAAAGAAAAATAAAAACAATAAAAGATAAAACTAATTTTCTCAGTTCAAAAGATGACATAGACCATTGCGCGAGAATATGATTTTTGTGTAAAAATCAACGCACGTGTTTTGGAGGGTTTCAAAATCGAGTTATGTTTACATTTTCGCCCATTGATCAGTCGATGGCAAATGGAGTGATTCTCGATTCCACCAAAGAAGCGCCTTTAAGAAAGTACTCTTAAAAAAGCATTTCCGAATTTTAAACGTTCTGAAGCGAATCTGGCCTGCTGGAACGTGGTAAATTGATATCGTGTTTTATAATTCATTCATCTTTTCATGTTCGTAATCCTCGTCAAAAGCCGAGATAAACAAAACTCGGCCCGTCATTAGTTCACGAATTTCTTACGCTGTACGACAAAAGTATCCTCGTTAAAGAGAATAAAGTTGAAATTTAAAACAATACATTTTCCTTCTTTCGATAAGAACTCTTCGTGATTTCCTTACTACGAAAGACCGCGCAAGATTGGACTGGTATTTGTATACGTCGCATTTTACGGTGAACAGAGAGCTTGGCACGATTCGTTTCAATGTATACATTTTCTCTTAAGGTAATAAACTCCTTAGTAAAAATAAATTAGTATTCTAAAAAATATTCCGATCTCCAGTGACGTTTTCAACCTCCATAACAAAGTCTCTTTTATTGAGGTGGAAATTTAGGCCGACATTGACGAAGTTTTGCCTTCGCGTCTAATTTAATTTGCATATTGCCTAATCACCCCGCAGACGCATTTACTAAATAGTAAAGCAACTTGAATAATTTTCTCAACAAAATTTATATCGATCTCATGTGTGCCCTTCAAAATCACTTAAAATGACAAACACGAGAACTGTAGTGGCTGTACTGTGACAGTTTCAACTAAGAGGGTTGAATTGAAACGATTTTAGAATGGTAATCACTAAATCACGTGCATTTGTTTACAAATTTCCTCTTCTTCCCGCCATTATTTTCGCGCGCAATGTGGCTGCGGCCCATGTGACCGGATGGCGAAGGTTCTCAATTTCCATGGTAACTTCAAATCGGTTGTGTTGATATTCTCTTGAGCTGATAGTCTCAGAATATTTATATCATTATCGAATAAGAAGTTGTTAGGAAATTTCCATCTTCTTTTGTTGTGCTGGTAAAATTACAGAAAAATGATGATATTTTCAATGGCAAGGGTTACATTTCCAGTCACCAATTTTCACGTCGACAACACTGAACACACATACACACAAAATTGGACAATCGAACTTAATTGAACGTAAGTGAATATTGCATATGAAAGAAATCATATGTGAACTGCGGATATGAAATCAACTGAAGAATGATCGTCGCAGTTGTGATTGCAATTTTTGCAATTGCGTAAAGAAGCCTGGAAAAAATTGATTCAGCACTTCAACGGGGATCGTTGAATCCGTGACCTCGCGATTCCGGTGCGATGCTTTACCAACTGAGCTATGAAGCCACTGACGTTAGGAGCTGGTCAATTTTGGGACGAGAAAAACTTCTTTTCGATGGGCTTTCTTTGTGTGGAGGATTACCAGAGCTTACGCATTTGGTTGCCGAACTCAATCAAACAGCAACCTAATGGATTGTGGGAAATCGAACTTAAACAAAGTTCGGGGTTCCGGGTTTCCAGGCGTGCCCGGCGTTCTCGAAAACCCGAAACTGTTCAGGTCTATTTACATACGTATCTAAAAAAAACGAAGATGTTTCCAGGCATGAAGTTTTGCAGCAAATTAACCCTTTCGTATCTTGAAATCGTGCTAAAACAACAGCTTTTTAGAATGAGCGGATCACAGTTTTAGGAATGGTCTTTCGGGCCCCAAAAGTTTTCGGGACTTTCGAGAAATGGGCCCCAGATCCGCCAGAAGATTTGGACTGGGAAATTCAAATCCTGGGGATCCAAATCGCTAAGGCCCAGGTCAAACGCCGTAATTCACATCGGCCCAAATTAGTTACGTTTGCCGGTTGAGTCAAACGTCGAACAGTTAATTCAGCCGAACTTAACTGGATCATGAAAATAAACAGATTGAGGCTGACTGATATACTGATCCAAACTCTATCTTCAGCCGTTATTCCCGCCTGGCCGGCCGTGAAGAACGCCTCAGCCGATCCAAATGAATTCAGTCGAACTTCACTGAAACGCCGTACTTCACATGAACTTAATGACTGCATTCAGGGCTCCTGCTGCATTTAGTTCGGCTCATGTGAAGTATGGAGTTTGACCTGGGCGTAGGACACCTGTCATATTTTGCATTGCAGGATTAATTCGCATTTGGAACAATTTTCAGGTCTTTCGGGTTTCAAGTTAGAAGTGTTTATGCATTCATTTATTTATTTCATGGAAATGGGATTGTTCAGTTTGACATCGATTTTCGGCCCGATTTTCGGTCAGGCAGGCAAGGGCAAGTGTAATTTGCAACAGAAACGATACTGCGTGATGGACTTTGTAGGTGTTATTTTTTTGTGAGTAGGTATCGTGGAAAGTGGGCAATCATGTGGAATTATGTCACTTCCAATAGCATCTGGAGTCCTCAAGTGAATGAAGTCTTTAGCAAGCATCTGTAGCGGCAGGGTTCGAGATATTTCGCAACTTTTTGATATCTTATACGCCAAAAATTCGAGAGACCCCGTAGCTGTCCAGACGCGGTCTGTAATTGAAGAACGAAACAATAGATGACATAACACAAACAATACCCCCAGATCTGATAAATATAACAAAAGAAGCTACAGATCATTGGAACAAATTCTGTAATGCATTCGCACCATAGTTGGACCAATTCAAAATGGCGTTCAATCAGGAACGACCGAATGGTCTTTCTGAAAGAGTACACAAGAATCCCTGTACGGTGGTCAATTTACATTTATCAACTCTGTTGATAATACCAAATTTTTGTTCACAAATAATCAGCCTGAGTCATCATGTTTTCATTCAGGGAATGGTTATTAAATGTCACACTGACTTCGACGTTAATCTCAAAACCGCTGGTTTTTAAGGAGGTTTAACTCTTATTTTAATTTTTTGTGCTGTGAGGTCAATTCATTGATATTGTCATGGAGTTTCATCCCAGGGGCGGGAGAGGAATGACCCCTGGTATCTGTATAGATAGTGCGTTAAGACTGCCGCACACTAGCCGACGAAAAATCTTCACTGTTCGGCTAGTGTGCGGTGAATTCAGACAAGTCTGTGACAAAATCGGGGCTTGTCGGGCGATATCTGACAGTGCTAGATCTGAAAACGTCTTGTCGGCTAGTGTGCGAGTCATGTCAACAAGCGTCTTTTCCAACATGGCGGAGACCGAGCAATGCGACAAAAAATCGGCTGGTGTGCGGCAAGCTGATGGCGCGAGAAATTTTAACTTGATTTGACCCCGACAAAAAATCTGCAGTCCTAGGACAAGAAGTCGGCTAGTGTGCAGCGGCCTTAAATCTGTTCGCAGGAACCAAAATTTGGTCCCTGCGACTAGTCCCTGAAAACCCTGCGCGTGAACGCATGCAGTTCCCTGCGTGGGACTAGTCCGTGCGACCAAATTAAAGTAAACCAATGCGGCGACTTACGTAGAGGAAGATGTTGATGCTTGGAGATCTTGATTGTTCTTTTCGCCTCTTTTTTGCTTCTGTATTGGTTATATCGAGATCGGTAAGAAAATCTTATTTCTGTTTATATTTGACTGAATCGGAAACATTCATGCATTGAACTCAATCATTTAGCGAAACAATCTGCAGTTTGTACTGCGCTGATATATTTCAATGCTAAAGTTGTTAATTTAATCATTTCGGTTTCACTTTGGGAAAGCCCGAGAGTGAAAGAAAAATACCTTATTGCCCTAGTTTTTGGCTATGTTCCTGTGCAATTAGTCCCCGCGTCGGCACCCACGATGGGACTAGTCCCTTCGTAGAAACTCTTCGGGACTAGTCCCAGGGACTAGTCCCATGGTGTGTGCAGACCTTAAGAGTTTATACCCTGAAAAAAAAGGGAAAATCATCTCATGTTTCGTGGCATTTTGTTATTATTCTGCGGTGCATTAACCTGTATTTACAGAGAGTTTGTTCAACGGACTGGGTAGAAAAATGGAGTGTAACTATCGCGATTTTTCAAGCTGACCTGCGCTCAGTGGCTGGTCATCGGAAGTCTTCGTTTCTCTGTTTGCTCTTGTCTGCGCCAAGATCCAAAGTAGACTTTTGCCAGGGTATCACGAAGTAATGTGCAGTGTGGCGAAATAGTATTTGAACATCTGGCCGCGTAAATCCAAAAGCGCAAATACAACTTTGTTGGGAAGGTCTAGACGTGGCTTCGAAAGGCCGCCAAAACAGATAGACAGCTGTCAATATCGCTTGCCGGTTTGTTTTGCTCCCTTTGCGTTCATTCAAACTTTGACCTCTCTTTGGTAGTACAAGCTTTGAGCGACCAAATTTGACTAAAGGTTCGTGGATTGGAGGATTTGGGGAAATTGTTTGTCATTTGCAGACAAAGGAGGTTTGTTTTGGGGATATTAAATTTCAAAACAGCGACGAAAGGCGATGGCATATTGAAATTTAAGCATTTCACGTGCTCGGCGAAGGACGTAAGCAAGTGGACAACCTGCGCTGCGCACCGCGTGTTCTGTTTCCTCGCAAATATGACTTCGGTATCTATGAAAGATGGCATTGTGAACGTGACAGTCTCTCCTCCTAAGGAAGAAAGCTCGCCTGTGGAGCAGAAAACTGTCGAAGCTGGTACAAAAGAACCTGTACACGTAAAAGTGGAGGTTGTGGAAAACGACCGTGGAGGATGGGGCAACAAGATCGAGTTTATTTTGGCCACTGTTGGTTTCGCGGTCGGCCTCGGAAATGTTTGGAGATTTCCTTATCTTTGTCAGAAAAACGGAGGAGGTATTTTGTATATTTGAGTTTGCCCTGACTTAAGGCCATTTGTGGTTCCAAACTTCCAAAGAGGGAGGTCAAACAAGTTTAATTACGGCTTAAAATCTTGCCACGAATGCCACGACCTCTCCCCGCACCCGGTGCAATTTCCCGGGTTTTTCCTGCCATCTCAGCAACCATGCATTTCAAGTTGTGACCCCCCAATTTTTTGTTTCTGGAACTTTTGTTGTACCAATACGCAGTGGGTGTAAGCCTGAAAAAACTGAAAAACTGTAAAACTGAAAAACAAGCGCGTTAGTGAAACCCTTTCAGAACTCTACACCATGTGCAGTTGAAATTGAAATCTCGATGGTATCACATTTCGATTTGAGTTTATTCCAGTGTTAACATCGCGGGATCTGTTACTTCTACTGTGTTTTGGCGTTCGTAGACTAGGAGGAAAGCGAGAAATGATTTTTTTTGTTCTGTTGCAAATCGCGCCTCTTCTCGACACGTAAGCTCTCGTTTGTATTGCAAATGATTTCGTGTTTATTTAAGCGAAGTCAATTTATAATTGAATGATAAAATATTTTCAATCTTTGTTGCTTATGAGTGGAAAGTCTTTTCAAGGTGATAGTTCCTATCGGTGTTTGTTCGTTGAAAGTGGCTGGCTTTGAACTACCTCTGTTTTCCTTCCGAGTTTGTTTTATGAAAACAGATAATTATGAAATCAGATAATTTTGTGCGCTCGATACTTTGACGTTTTTAAGTGTTGATTTTCTCCCCGAGAGAGTTTCTTTAGAATGCAGGGCTAATGACTTTGTATTGAACATCCGTGGTTTTCTTATCTCGTTTTTAAGATGACATCAGATTGTTCAACTCAAGTTTCACAGCCCTTCGTTTTCGTCACGCACTTATGCTTGTGTTACTTGCCAACAACAATTACACAATCGACTTGTCAATGGTATTTCACAATCCGTTTTAATGTTGTCAAGTGGCTTTGTACTGTTGAATAATTGTGTGTTATCTCCTAATAAATGAGCCAAATTTTCCGAAAATGTACACTGGTCATTTAAGACATTTAAATAAATTATGAACTGGTAAATCAGTGTTTTGACAATAACGTAGTAATGATACCGAAATGTTGAAAATCTCATAACTTTATTAATCCTCCAGTATTTCTGCTTTGAGCGTTTGTTCAGTGACGACAAAACATGCTTTTAGTTGAGGGAAATAATTTATGGAAGTTTCATGGATGTTGTGCGGCTTTGACACTTTACTTTCAAGCTTTGCCACCTAAAGAAACTCACAGTACTGCTAATGGGGACACAATATATTGATCAAAAGGAATATTTGATCGATAGATTACTGCTTGAGTTAAAACAAAACAAACTCCTGGGGTGCATTTGTGCTAGCAGAGTACTGAGATAACATATTCACAACTTGACTTTTGTTATTGTTCTTAAGTTTTGGGGAACATGTCCCTGACAAAAAAAAAACAGAAGTTTCACAACAAAAAGAGTTTCAAGTCTGAAATTTTTTAACAAGATGAAACTGTGCATTAATTGCTTGTGTTGTTATTTTGGATATTTGGTTTCCATTCTGACAGTTAAATCTGTCTGAAATTATTGCTGTTGGGCATAACACAAGGTTTAATTGACCAATAAGCAACTGTTATCAGAACAATAGCCCTTGGGTTGGAGAGGGTAATTTTACTGTATAAGATTTATATGGATATACCAGCACTGTTGTTGGGACTTGCATTGTAACTGAGAATTTAGGGCAACTCAAATAGAGTGCTCAAAATTCTTTCTACTAACAACCTTAATTTTTATTCTTCATCATGCAGGATTTTCTACATTTAGTTGATCTACATGTTTCTTCTTGAGGAATTGAAGTTTTACAGTTTTCTTAGAATTTTTATTCAGTCTATGTTTGGTGTTCCTTAATTGTTTCAATTCAGAGTTGCTGTAAACAATGGCAGATAATCTATTCTTGCAGATAAGCTGTACATGTACCTTGAGTGTAGAAGCCAATATTTTTGTTTTCAAAGTAGAGTTACATGAGAGTTAAAGTGGGTTGCAATGAGCAAATAAAATTCCAACTGTAGTGAGTCTTCAAAACGTAATGCCTGAATGTTTAACTACTATTCACCGAAGTGGAGGTGGCTAGTGGTGGATATTTACCAAGCTGTGAAGCGGCGAGGTAAATATCCACCACTAGCCACCAACACCGAGGTGAATAGTTGTTTTAGTATATACTAAAACAGTGAGATAATATAGCACAAAAAGATGATTTTAACTCATTTACATGTATTCCGGCAAAGATTACAACATCTTGAGGGTAAATTCTGTGCAAATTCAACACTATTTACTGTTTTAGTATATACTAAATCAAGTTAGTGCAACCATGCATGCAGTTTATGTAGACACATGTCTGTCTTTGGGAATTATAGGATAGCTATTAAATTTCCCTACAAAAATTTTTGAAGGTCAAGGGAAAACACTATTAATTTGGCAATACAAATGCAGATTTCCTTTTTTTTAACTAGTTTGTTGTTTTGTGTAGATTTCTTGGATTAAAGTACTGTTTTACTCCTTTAGGTGCCTTTTTGATCCCCTACTTCATGAGTCTGTTTCTTCTGGGCATACCATTGTTCTTCCTTGAGCTTGCAATTGGCCAGAGTCTGCGACAAGGATCTGTTGGAGTATGGAATGCTATACATCCTTACCTTGGCGGTCTGGGCTATGCTTGCATTGTTGTATGCCTGTTAGTGGGGATGTACTACAACATGATCATTGCCTGGTGTTTTTACTACCTGTTTGCTTCATTCCAAGAACCTCTGCCATATGCTCATTGCCCCAAAATAGACAATGGCACCTTGTTGGAGGAGTGCAAAGAGGCTGGATCAACACAATACTACTGGTATAGGAAAGCTCTGGATGCATCGTCATCCATTGAGGAAAGTGGTGGGCTTGTTTGGCATCTTATTTTGGTGCTGCTGGTTGCATGGGCCGTGGTGTTCCTTTGTATGATGAGGGGAGTTCAATCTGCTGGGAAGGTATAAAATCAGAAATTCACAATCGAGCCACTAGATATTCAAACATAAATCTGATTTGCCCCAAGTATCAGTGCTTTCAATAAGATTTGAAATAGGTGGCTACCTCGGAACAGCACCCGCCGGAGTAATTTGAGAAGCCCAGGAGAATTTCAACCGAATTTTCGACTTGAACGCGGTGAAATACCCGCCGACTTTCAACAGAATACCCGCCGGAGCTCTGGCGGGTGCCGGGTCCTATTGAAAGCACTGAGTATAAACGGAAAACAGAAGGAGGTCTTACTTTCACTATTATAGGACTATAAAGGACTGGAATTGCATGAATGCCAATATTAGAAACAATGGCTCACTAGCAAGTTTCAAACATAATTTTTTTAAATACTTTTTAGCTAAGCAAAAGGCCACAATGCTCCTTACACTGTAATTGTGTATATGTGTTATTCTATTTATCTTATTTTTAAGTTATTAGTTGTAGAATTTATATTTGTTTTTGAGGGCCACAGAGTCATCAGTGTCTTAGGACTACTGTTAAGTATTTTACCCTCTTTAAATAAAGCCTATTATCATTATTATTATTATTATTATTATTATTATTATTATTATTATTATTATTATTATTATTATTATTAAATAAATATATCATCAGAAATAATACCCATGGTAATGACTTTCCTGTACGTGAGAAAATCATTAAAATTGGCACAAAGCTTTCCTGAATAATCCTTTTCTTTCAGAGGAACAATTTGCATCTTTAGGTTTTTTCACCAAAAAATGCCATCATGACATTCACAAACTTAAATTCAATCGTAACACCAAATTTTCTGACCTTTCCTCGGAAGAGTGGGCGGCGCAATGACATAGTTGTCAAATCGCCAAGAAAGGCGGCACAGTAGTTGTTTGGTGGTCCAACCTTTAGCAAAAAGAAGCGTTGCGGCAACTTTCTGATACCTTGTCTTATGCCAAAGTTGAAAAAGATCTCACCTCCACAAATACATGTAAAAGACTTCTCAAACTAGGACACCATTCAGAACCTTATAGTCAATCAAGAATTACCGGACACTGCAACTAATCTCATCATCACCACTCCTTGAACTTTGTGCATTTACTTCTACTAATTAAGGGTTAACGCTCAAAATGTCAGCTTTTAGAATCCCTACACAGTGGTCAATTTACATTATCTATCAACTGTTGATAAACCAAATTTTTGTGTACTACTTCTCCACCAATGCAGCACCGCAGTTTCTTTAGAAAGTACCCCCTTTAATCTTTTTCTTAGCTGCTTTTTAGATGATTTAATGCTTGATCAATGAGATGGTACAAGCTAATTAAGACAGGTTAACTAGCAAAATTCCTCAAGATTTCTTTTCATGTATTGTGATGTTTTCATTTAATTAGGCTGTGTACTTCACTGCTACATTTCCTTATATTGTGCTGACAATCTTCTTTGGCCGTGGAGTGAGTCTGGAGGGAGCTGGAGCTGGAATTGCACACATGTTCAAACCCCAGGTTAGGCCGAGTTAGAATGATCAAGGCTGTACTCTAAGAAAAGTGGTTGGACGCTCAAAATTTGTAAACCCTTGAAATCCAGGGCATGCAGCATATACGTTTGCTCCAAAAACTAGTATTTCCTGGTCACCAATTAGTGAAGTTTAGTCGCAAGGGGCGCAAGCTGGCGCCGTTAGGTGATGTTCATTGATTTTTTGCTTAAATTATTACTAACCATCAGTCTAGTGGATGTACAAGGTATAGCAGCTTGTGCACTGGGCTTAAAGATCTGAATGTCTAAGCAGCCTTACTTGCTAAATCACAGAGATTAATAGTGACTTAGGCTTTGTACATGTATGTAGAACTGTTGTCCAAAAAAGCGCTGGTGACCAGCAATACCGCTGGCTTCTCCTAGTTTTGCCGGCTAAGATTCGCTAGTGAAAAGAGATTCTCCCTCTACTAGAATTTTTTTTTTTTACAACCCTGCTCCATATATTAACCCGATCATCAATTTACATGATGTACATTTATCAAAACGTTCATTCAACATTAATTTTTACTCTTGGGTTTGGTGATGTATTACTGACACACATAAGCTTTCTCTAATACATTGGCCATTGTAGTGTCCAGAAAACTAGTTGTTAATTCATTTTATATCAAGTTGGGTTTAGAATGCTTGTCAAATTTGTTCAATAAAAGAGTGATACCATAAGTCACATTGTTTCAATCTTTGTTTTGCAGTTTGCAAAGCTGATAAACCCTCAGGTCTGGCTTGAAGCTGCTACCCAGATTTTCTTCTCCCTTAGTGTTGCCTTCGGAGGGCTTATTGCCATGTCAAGTTATAACCCTGTACACAACAACTGTCACCGAGATGCCCTTATGGTTTCCCTGATCAACTGTGGAACATCAGTCTTTGCCAGCATTGTTATTTTCAGTATTCTTGGGTTCAAGGTTTGTTGATTTTTATGCACTACAACTGGAATTTTTGGACACCTCCGGGAGATAAAAATGTTAAGAAAGCCATAATCGTTTTCTTTGTGGTCCCTGGAAAGCTACCACAGATTCCATCTTTTCCTTTTTAGCTCATGGATGACGTAGTTGTGCCACAAGGTATAAGGTGGTAGTTGTTTTTTTTGTTTGATCCTTAAACAAAATATACCTTTGAGTCAACAAAGCAGCAGCAGCAGTTTTTTGGGGGTGTCATGCAAAGTGCAGAGCCCTCATTGCATGACATCCACAATGTCTATGAGGAGACAACATCTTTTGAAAGACTCTGGGAGTGATGTTGCATAACGAGGCCAAAGTGCAGATGGCAATTAAATGTGGCAAGATGCATCCATGAGCGGGCTCACAGGAGCCTTTGATTACTCCTGGAACATCTTTAATGGAAGTTTATTCTGAAATATATGTTGTAGGTCAAATTAAATTCAAGTCAAAATGATTTCAATCCTTTGTGTCCTAATTAACAATTGAAGCAGTGCGTGGAATAAGGCCCTAAGTGACTTTTGATATAATGTCAAATTCTCCTTGTCATTTAAAAGTGCATACAAGGAAATTTGAAAAGAGAATCTGGCAATTTATCAGAAGTCACTTGGGGCTTTTTTCCAGGCACCCCTTCAATGATATATCCACTTTCAGCGACACTGAGATGAATAATTGTTTTTAGTATTATACCACACAAGCTGAGTAACCAGCATTTATTAAAATAACTTCCTCCTTGGAAACCAAAATGGGAAGGCATTTTTTGTTTCCTCTTCGGCTGCTTGGTAATTCACTTCAGTGGTATATACTATTATATAAATCCTAATTATTCATGGTCTATGAATAATTAGGTTTAGGAAACAGGAAATTTATTTTGAGCTTAAGGATATACTCTGTTGTCCTTCTTGACCAGTTTGCGGTTATTCCCTTAAATTTTTACATTATTCTTTTTTCTTAATTTTCTAGGCCACTCGCTCATTCCATGACTGTCAAGACTACTGGGGAGCCATGAATGACACAAATGGCACTGACTTGGTGGCAATGCACTGTAAGGATTTAGATCATTGGCTCTCAAAGGTATTTGCAAATATAATATTCTTAACCACCATTCTGATGAAATTCAAATACTGAGTTCAACCTGGAGCAATGTGAATATCTGGGTGTGCCGTCACACTACAGTAGATCATTGAACATTGGGTGATTATTGCTATTTTATTTCTCTTAATGATTGCTGGGTTACTTTAATAGTTTCCGTGCAGACAGCCACATTTTTCCTTCAAGATAGGAATCGCCACACCTTAGCCTATGATTGAAAGTTGTTATTAGATTAGTCTTGCTATACTATCCTCATTGTTGTAATTTTGCTTCAGTTCGTATCAGTCCTTTATCATGTGCTTAAAAATCGAATAAATTTGTTAAGTGCATCGACGGTTTATTTATGTGGTAACAATGCCCTATCGGAGCCACAACGTATTGGCCGAGGTAGCGGAACACTGGGCACCTGTGCACCCCTCCCCCACTTAACCTAACTTTAACACTAACGTATTATAACTTGTTGGGTAGATGGGGGGGGGGGGGTGTGCACAGTTGCCCAAATACTGACATTAGGGAGCTCAAGCAACAAGGATGGCAACGTCATCACCACAAAATAATGGGCTTAGTGAGCAAAATCAATCACTCTGTACGTGCGTTTTACAGTTTTGCACATTTCGTTGCCGCCCTCTACAAATCAACAACACCACATGACCAACTTTTAGGTTTTCTCAAGAATGTGACCGGATGACAGTAAATTTATGTATCTTTTTTTTTACTTTAATGCCATTCATAGAAATTCAGACCCTAGACAGTTCCTCAGCATTTTCCATGTTAAACAAATTGAGATAATTCTGAAAGAGTTGCAAAAAGGAGAAGTTATATATTTGAAATGATGTTTTCGTTGCTGTTGCCTTCGCCATCATCATTGCTTAAGCTCTATTGATCTGTTTAACCCCTGTTAATTGTGTGTAGGACACCGAAAAAATGCAATAAAAAGATGGTGTCTTCTTGCTTGTTTTTGTCCTGTATGCCTGTTGTTGTTGTTGTTTTAACTGAATTGTGCGAGAAATGTTCAAAACTTGATCAACAGGAAAAATTGTTGCTCTAGCTATAGCAAAAACTGTGAATATTACTGAAACCTAGAGCCTATTTGTTTATCTGGGCTATACGTTTTCTGTAAAGTGATTTTAAATTGACCGATCTTGCAAATAATGTGAGGAACTAAGACCACTATGTCATCATCTCAAACTCCTCCCCGGCTCCAAATGCAGAGTTTCATGCCATTTATACTACTACAAGTTCTGTGATCAAACTTTTTTCCTCCTTAAAATGTTTTCATGTACCTATTACAAGTAAATAATACCAATAAAAAGGGGGGCTTTGCAACATGCTGGTAGAGCGAAAATTGTGGCTTCGAAAGATCATTTTCCTTGAAAGGCCTTGGGCAAGTTCTAAGATGGTCGACCACATGCACAAGTCTTATTACTATTTTTTACTGTTTTTATTCCTTGGAACCGGTCATCTAGAGTGCAGGGAATTACAAGAGTGATCACAGAAGTCAATATGTCAAAACTTTCAAACTTTTATGTCGCAATGTTGTGCACAGTAGCTGGAGATGCATAGTGCAAATAGGGGCTGGCTGCCTTAAAACAATAGAAGGACCCTCATCAGAACTTTGATTTAAGGCTGACAAGTAGGGGGTGGCTGATTAATGGGTAGTTCGACTGTAAAAATCCTTATGTTTGGATTAAATGGATTTGTTTGTCATGCATGTACTGTGTGTTATTTTAGTTTTATCAATTTCTTTTTCAGTCTGCCTCAGGGCCTGGTTTGACCTTCATTGCTTTCACTGAGGCCATTACAATGATGCCTGCTTCTCCTATCTGGTCTGTGCTGTTTTTCTGCATGTTGTTGACTCTTGGACTGGGCAGTATGTTTGGAACTCTGGAAGGAGTCATCACCCCATTTTATGACATGAAGATTGTACCTTTCAGAAAAGAGATCATGACTGGTAAGTCATGCTGGAAAACATGTATGTTATGCCAAAGAACTTTGGTGTGGCACCAGACTGGAGCTATTTTGACCAGAGATCCTCTTAGGTTGCAGAGTGAAAGCAAAGTTTGATGTAATGAAGTATCCTCTTACTATTGTTGAATATTATAACCTTTTAGATTTAACCCTTTAACTCCTAAGGGGTCTCCCTTTGATGAGTAAAATTGTCTGGTGTTAGCCAGAGTAAAATCAATAACGTTCAAAACCACCCTTTCCCTACTACACTGTACATGTAATTATTAGTAGAGACAGGGTTAATTTTTAAGAAGATTACGACATGTTTTAATTTTAAAGACATGTTTTGATGTTGCCAACATCATTGTCAGTTACACAATATTTGAAAAACCTTTGGACTTTCTAACAACTAGGCAAAACATACATAATTAATTAAAATTAAGTGACAAAAATATTTGAGTGAGTTACAAAGTGTGAAAGAACATAAAGCCTAAAGCGTAAGCATCAGGTTGACGTGATGAACTTGTTGGTTTAAATTAGGCTTTTCCCAATTTATTTAGAACAAGAAATAAATACTTATTGACCACTCCTCATGTAGGGCTTTTGAGGCCACCCTGCCACCCCTTAAGAATGTTATGCCTCAATATGCTTTGTGTTTGTGATAAGCATGATTACATAATAAGGGAGGGGGAGCTCTTTAATAATTTACAATAATTCTGAGTTGATTGCCTTTTCCCTTTTTTGCAGCAATGATTTGTGCCTTCTGCTTCTTTATCGGTCTTCTCTTCTGCCAGCACTCTGGGCAATATTGGCTTCAGATGTTTGACAACTACTGTGCCACTTTGCCACTGCTGTTTATTGGCCTGTGTGAACTCATTGGTGTGAGTTATATTTACACAACTGAAAGGTAAATGTCAATTTCTTGTTAAGGTTTTAAAAGCTAGTTACTGCAACAATATTCACATATCACACTGGTTACCAAAAGTGATAGGCGCTTTTGGTGAATGGTGTCCATCTGTTCGTGGCTTATGGTTTGATGTCATGTTAGTGACAGTCAAAGTACAAATAATTACATCATCAAAGATTCTCCTGTAGACAGGCATTCTGATAGGATGCAGAAAAATAGGCAGTCTACAACTACATGTGCCTAGTGATATTGTAAGCGCTTACAATTGCATTACAGTTGTGTTACTTGCTTGTTAGTTCCGGTGACATCGTTCACATGTGCATTGAGCGATAGATCAGATGAATAACATGTTGTGCTCAGTTTTCGTGATCGATAGTACTCGTGTCCTCGCAGTTCGACTTTTTACCGTTGATTTTGTATCTGTTGTTCACCCCAAGGTCGGGACAGAGGTACATTAATATTCAATGATTTAGTTATTACTCACTAGATAGCTTAGTTGATCTCTTGCCTGCCAGGATAATAGAATGTTACTTCACAGATGATTAATTTCTATCGATCATTTTACGTTCAGCGAACATAGACTCGATTTTGGTATACAATATAGGACAGTCTGTTATTGTTGTGCTTTTCAGTTTTTATGTATTGGATAAATAAACATTGCCGTAATGCAAGACGATTCCAATTCAGTCTGAAACCTATTGCCGTAACAGATATGAAAAATAGTATCATCTGCAATGACTACATGATGAAACAACAAGAAACTTTATTGTGAAATAAGTATCAACTGTAACAATTCATAATTGAACAAGAACTAAGTAATAAAAACATGTAATGGTACTTTCTATTAATAGTAATTATGCTATGTAGATAGTCATGCTACTGCATTGTTTTTAAAATTCGTTGTCGGTTCTTAAGCCTCGTGCAAACGCAATCAACTTTGTAGACTATACAAAGTCACACTTGTAAGAGTCTTACGGTTGTCGAGTAGAAATTTGACCAGACTCAAACTTCACTATACCGCATCAGACTTGTTGAGTTGTGTATAATTTGGTACCTGAAAAAATATAACGACAGGATTCGGCAGGAAGCACTTGTCCACGGCCACTGATCGATCGCGAGGGAAGAATCATCAACACTTTCTTCAGTTTCTTTACCGATAAAGCAAGAAAATTCTCGAAAAATCCCTTCATGTTGCTTTTAAGATCAAATTCTTTGAAAATTCACCGAAAGCTGAGCCTGGCTCTAGAAGGAAAGTAAGATAAATTTACCTTAAACATAGAAAACTTACCAACATCGTTGAACAAACATGCAATGTGAGCACATGGAGCGTTGCCATCTACGTCATGTATTCACGGGATACGAAAATGAAACGAACATTGCTCGAAAGAATACGAGAAAAACCCGAGTTACGGACACACACGTGTGCACGATAACGTGGTGCCTTGGGCTCTACGAGCACTAGGCACAAAAATAACAAATTATATGGAAATCTGTGGTCAACTTGTGCAGCAAAATGAGTTGCTTATGGGTAAAACACACTGGATTATGCAGAAATTTAAAAGATTTATCAATTTTGATTTTCTAGCTCTATCCTTTCCTGTTTTGTGAATTGCTTATTGAGGATCTTTCTTGTTCATCCCTTTGATAACAAATTAATCCATGGTATAAATTGAAGATGATTCTTCCAGCAGTAGAAGGAGCACAACCAGTTTTCAAGCAGCATGTCAGATGTAGTTTCTTGGCAATAATTATGCTATTTATTTATAGATCAATGCTTCCTTTGCAATAGAAATCAGTGTAATAACAAAACTGGTATCCAGGCTCATTGCCAACAGGTGCAGGGAATCCCTGGTTGCGAACAAAGTGGCATGTTTTGTCCACGTTTACACTGCATTTAGAAGAAAAAATATTGCTTCAAAGTGATAAATTTCTTTGACTTTTATGTTGACTTTTGACCTTTGACTTTTATACTTTTATGTATGCCTAATATTCAGCAATTTTTTTTCTTTTTTTTGCGGAAAATGCCCCGAAGATGCGGAGGATGTGGATATTAGAGAATTTTGCGGATCCACATCCACGCATCCTGTCAAATTTCCCTGTATGGAGAACAGCAAGGAGAAAAATAAGAGCACTGTGATGTACACTTAACTCTATGGCTGAATCCCATAGATGTGACCTTAGTCTCTTTAGATTAAATTAGTCACCAATGCAGTGCTGGGACACTGATTAGGGTGGAAATAATGGGGTAGGCAAAAGATCATTCAAGGCCCTAATATACTTACAAGCTGATTCAAACAACAAAATTTTATGGCAGTTTGAATTAGCATTCTACATATAAGTCAGTCAATATCCTATCAGGTATCTTGGAATAGTTGAGTTCATTAATAACAAAAAATAATAATCGATGTATGTACATGCAATAGTGATAATGACAGTGAGAATTGAACACATTAATTTTGGATAAACTATCGATATTCAGTTACTATAAAATTAAATTTTGTCTTGCAGGTTTGAGGATGACATTCAGTACATGCTTGGTTTCCGGCCACACTTGTATTGGAAGATTTGCTGGCGTTATGTCTCACCAGCACTCATCACCATTATCTTCATTGCCAGTATTATTAATCTGGCCATCAATCCAATGCAGTATTCTACTTGGGATACCGTGAATGTAAGTTTTTGTTTGTTTGCTGCTGTAACAATTGAGTGAACATTAGTGTCAGTGTAATTAAAAAACAATAGGCCTTATGGCGATTTTTCGACACCATCTTGTTTGGATAGGCAAGGATGTCTAAAATAACAGTGTTTGTATGTGAATGATGCACATGAAAGAAATCATATGTGAACTGCGGATATGAAATCAAATAAAGAATGACCGTCGCAGTTATGATCGCAATTTTTGCAATTGCGTAAAGAAGCCTGAAAAAAAAATTCAGGACTTCTATGGGAGTCCAATGTCAAAGAAGTTAAGAAATTCTTGAATGAAGAAAAATGTTTGAATTGAGTTGCTAACCAAAGGATCTTACTGACAAAAGTTGAGTGTCCTACCTGCATTAGAACTTTGACAAATGTATGGGGAATTTAAAATCCTGCCATGCAAATTCTACTGCAGGTAGACACATACTGCCCAAACAAGAGGGTGTTCAAACTGTCATAACGCCTATTAACAGGAGGTTCTAACTTGTGTTAATAAAACTGAATCAGGTGCAGTTCGTATCTACAATACCCCATTTTACCTCATTGTTTGGATAAAAAAACTCAAATGAAGAATTACATGTATGATCATCGCAGTTGTGACCGCAATTTTTGCAATTGTGTAAAGAAGCCTGAAAAAAATTCTGGACTTCAACGCTGATTGAACCTGTGACCTCGTGATTCCAGTGCAATGCTCTACCAACTGAGTTATGAAGCCACTGACGTTGGGAGCTGGTCAATTTTGGGTTCATATGTTCCTGTGAAAGATATGTAAGTGAATAATGCATATGATTGCATATACATTGATTTCATATCCGCAGTTCACATATGATTTCTTTCATATGCATTATTCACATAAAAAAAAACTGTACCCACAATGGGCAAAACATTCTTTATTCCCTGGGCCTTTCATTTGTTACCTCAAGTCCCATAAAAGAGGTTAAATTAACATTGCTCCGTTTTGTTTTGTTGTTTTCAGTCCAAAACAGTAGATACAAATTACCCTGGCTGGGGATATGCAGTGATTGTACTGCTAATTTGCGCTTCAGTGCTGTGTGTCCCCATTGTTGCCGTTCTTCGTTATTTTGGCATTATGAAATACCAGAAACCATCAACGAAACCAGGTGAGGGTATCGTTGCCCCAGGTTCAGTGACACCATCATTGTCACGAGTACCTCTACCACCCATGGAAGTGCCGCTGGCTGGAACTCGTGATGATGAAGACTAATGATAAGTTTGTTAGCCAGAGGGGGTACTCAGGGATTTAAAGGACTTAGAGGTGTGACAGTTCCCCCCCCTCCCATACCAACCCACCCACTCACCCCAAAAAAATGTCTAGTGAGGCTTAAAATGGTTCCATAAAAAGTACAGTACCGTTACTAGTAAAATAGGAAATAGAAAGCGATAAATTTATGTAGGTGGTGTTTGTAAAAATGATATTTGTATAATAATTATTACTCTTTCACATAAAATTGAGAACTCTGGACACAAATTTCATCGCCCAAGCCTAAAAAATAATTCCCTTACGAAATTTTAAGCCCCCCTAAAGGTCTTCACCTTGACATTATGGAACCCAGAAAACAAAAACAAAAAAGATCTGATGAGTGTACACTTTCTCATAACTTTTAACCCTGAGATACCCCCTGGGTTGGTAAAGTGAAGCAAACTGTATATATAGAGTATAACCAGAGTCCAGGGGTCATTTGTTTTTTATCTTTTGGGAAGTCACATAGTTAAATTTTACGGTTCTATAGTAACTGAGGTGTAATTTGAATAATCTTCTTAGAGGGCCATTTAGACCATTGTAGCCGGTAGTTATTGCATACAGTACAGGAAATAATGATATTATTATTACCAATAAACACTAGAAGTTAAATGGCTGAAAGCAAAAACAAAGGAAAATTGTGATAACGTCATTATTTTACAGTGTACCAATAAATATTTTTAAGTAGTACATATGTCTCCAAAAGTCAGTATCCAGTAGACTGTACACTGATGCATTTGTCATATCTTGTAATTTAACAACTTAAGCGCCAGTCGTTATTTGGATTTTTTGTCCTCAGTTTGTCTTTCTTTACAGCAGGAAGTACGTATATTCGGGCATCAGTTACAGAAGTTTTGCATAGGAGTAGCATGTTAGATATAAAAAGCAAAACGCCTGTAACTTAAGGCTACTGCACACTAGCCGATTTTTTGTCGGCCAACAAAAAATCTTCACTTGTCGGCTAGTGTGCGGTGAATTTAGACAAGTCTGTGACAAGATCGGGGCTTGTCGGGCGATATCTGACAGTGCTAGATCTCAAAACGTCTTGTCGGGCCTTGTCGGCTAGTGTGCGGTGGGCTAAGATAATTTGTCGGGGCCCACGCATACCTAAACCAATGAGGAATTGTCATGAGAGTCACGTGAATAAGCGTCTTTTCCAACATGGCAGAGATCGACTCGACCCCAAGACTAAACGCGGTTAGTCACGACAAAAAATCGGCTAGTGTGCGGCAAGCTGACGTCTCAACAAATTTTAACCTGATTTAACCCTGACAAAAAATCTTCAGCTCTGCGACAAAAAATCGGCTAGTGTGCGGTAGCCTTTATGATACCATCATGGACAATAATTATTTTCATATCTTTTAGTATTAAGGTGTCTGTGTGTAACCAATCAGTATCAAATTAAAGCAGATTATTGTTTATAATGTATATGTAGCTCTTCCTTGCACTGTGAAAACGACAAAAGAAAACCACTGAATAACAGTTGAGTACTATAAAGCTTTCTGTCTTTCTTCCCTTGAAGAGACAAGTAAATAAATAATCTCTGGACTCAGGTTTTGTATAGTATTTATACATTAATGATCAGATGTCTCCATCCATGAATAAGGCATGAGATCTGTTGTATGAAATGAGAATAAAGAAAAATCTCATAAAGTTTTAGGTACTCCTAAAGCTGTAGTGTTAAAGCATAATTTCCTGTCTCCCCAGCCACACATATACAATATTATATATAGTTCTCAAGTTCAGTGTCATAATAGTTCAGAGCTGTTGTTAAGGTGCACTTGTTAGGGGTAAATATTAACCGTTAGAGCTTTACATTAAAGGTTGGTGATGATACCAGGTTTGTTGTCGCCACAAGGTTGATACAACATGTGGCACAAAACGTAATGATAGCTCTCATGCATTGTAGTAGAATGTACAGTGTTTGTGAATGTGTGTTATTATTAATTCAGTGTAGCCCTTTTAGATATTATTTTGTTCAGTAAGGTACTATGTATGGTGAGAAGTGGTCACCAACTTTATCAGAATTGTAGAAAATGAAGTCCAGTGGGATACAACTCTTGAAATTACATTTAACACCACAAATAAAACCAACGCAGAACATTACAAGATATGGTACTAAACTCGTGTCTAGTTCTGCACTCCACTCTTAGTAGTACACTTAAGCATTTTTCTCTCTGGTCTGGTCTGGTCAGGTCAGATTTAATTATCTATCAAAGTATAAATTATACATTAATTTGCTGTTGCATGGACATGAACATGCATAATTCCATTTTCATACAACAACCTATGACAAAGAGAGCAGATGCTATTTCTCTCAGGTGAAAGCAAGACCCAGAAATTGGTTTGGTATCTATGGTGCAAACTGTCAAAACTGCAGGTCAGTTGTGGAAATTTCCAATTAACTTGATGTAGTTACTGATAAAAGATTCTTACAGTAGACAAACACATTACACTCAGTTTGCACCCCATGTACTCAATGAGGAATTAGTGAGTTCACCTGTTCAGGAGCTTTTTGAAAACTGAATTGTGTCTGACCAGACAAATAGCATGGTTTTGAAAACAATGCACAGCAAAGTTATTTTCAACCAACTTAGAGTTTATGAATTCCTGATGAAATACTCTCTTGAACCGCAAGCGAAAGTTCATGAAATTTAAATGTTCCCGAAATTTCTTTTCTATAATAATATTGTTATCAATGCATACCGTGTAATCATGAATAGTAAAATTGTTATTTATATAATTTATTATGAATAAGCAAAGACAAAATGCCACTTTACAATTCTTTATGGAGTTGGGAAACAAGATCTGACAGGCATAGTTTCTTAAAAGTTCAAGTATCTTCCGTTCTCTTCTCTCTTTAATCTCTTAACAGGGTTGCCACGGTCAGGGAAAAGTCAGGGAAAAACAGATTTTTTTCAAGGTCAGGGAAAAGTCAGGGAATTATGTATGAAGTCAGGGAATTTCTAAATTCTACCTGAAAGTCAGTGAAAAGTCAGGGAATTTTACGTTTGGCTAGCCATTTGGTTTTGGAAAGAGATTCTTTGGTAGTAAAGGTGTTTTCATTTCAAAAAATCCTGCACAGGAATTGATTTCTTTGGCTTCATTGCTGGCTTTGTTGCCTGAGGATTTGCCTCCGATGGTCAGTGGAACTGGTCTCTGGTCAATGAAAAGTCAGGGAATTTTTTCTATCCCAATGAGTGGCAACCCTGCTTAACCCTTTCAAGCCTAAGAGTGATCAGTATCAAAGTTCTCCTTGTGATATCAATGTTTTATAAAACAGAGGGGTGATGAGAATTCAGGACATGATCACACAAGATGAATTTACTTGAAATGTTAGGGGCAACAAATGAGAATTTCAATGTTGATCTTAGGGTTTTAAAGGGGTAAACAGCAAGTGATGTGTTTTAAAGACTCTTTGAGTGTCTTGAGTTGATATGTTAATGTAACATATGACACTGAACTGTGTTCTGAATGTGTGCAGCTACACGAGCTAATTGAAGGAAATAATCGTGTAAATTTTGAAATAGAGAATTTAAACAAATACACCACCTTTCATTACTTTCATTACTTGTAAGTCCCTTTAAAATATATGGTATATCAGTTTACTTATTTTTGTCACAAGTGAATGCAGCACTTAAGTCGAGTGAGTTTTCCTCTTCTTAATCCACAACAGTGTTGTTATTGAACATGTTTTTATGTCCAGGTCTTGTACTGCTCTGTTTGTTACAATTACATGTACTTTGCCTGTAACTAACAAAATATGAAATTACAGGGTATTGGAATCACCTTTTTAAAAAAACAGTTTTGAAACTTAATGTCTTTGGAATGCCAGTGCCAGTTGACATCATTACATATACTTGAAGAATATTTAAACAAAGCTTAGTTTTTGTTTTCGTTACTTTGTAGTTAAAGAATTCCCCTCTGATTGTTAAAAAGTTTACTGTAATAAAGGTAATGATTTTTACCTGTATACTGGAGGTGTTTAATACATTCAATGTCTGGGCTGTCATTAATTTTTGAAGTAGGTGAGGATATACTAAAGATAGCCGGGGATTCAAGTTGTCGTAGTGATTAGTCAACATGCTGGTTTTATATCAAAGGACAGGACATAATAACATACCTCAAAATACAAGGAGAAAATTACTGTCCATGGTCCTTAATGACAGCCCTGGATGTAGCAGTTACAGTGAGAGTTCAACAACAACAACTGTTTCTATAATGAGATACACCTTCCTGTTAATCTAATATGGTTCTATCTAACTGATTCTAAGTTTATTATTTTCAAGTAGGGGTTTTGTAGGGATTGCTCTTAATGTGAGTGATCACATTATGAACTTAGTGCCGCATAATTTAGGTAGGCTTTATTCCACCTAGTTCATTTTGGGTGCCTCTCTGTCCATGAGTAGGTGGAGCAAACTTGGTCTCTGTGGCATCAAATTTCACAGTCATACTTATACTCAGGAGTGCACCCTTATGACCAAAGTTCTTACCCTTATTCACTGACGGGAGAGGCGGGCACTGTAGTTTTTGCGGGGTTGGTGGCGCTCAAGGCATAAAATTTTCACCTCACCTCACTCAAAAATTATGATCTCGCTTTTTATGGAGGCCTTAATAGTGGTCTTAAAAATCTTGAGTGATTTTAACAATGTGATGCTTTTGGGTGCAACCCATGCCCTCTTGTAAATTGTAATGCATGTAATAATAATTATTATGTAACTGAAGCTTTTTGATTAGGGAAAAACCCTTGCCCACAAACCAGTTAACCGCTTATTATGGTATTTACTTACTCTAAGAACTGCTTCAAAGAGCGAATGTCATCGTCTGGTGTGCAGGTTGTTGTTTGTGGCAAATGCTATCCCACTGACCTCACCTCCTCAGCCTCTCTCCTGCCCGAAAGCAGGGGAGTTGCACACTAGAGAGCGCATTGATCGCTCTCTGAATAATATGCATGTTAGACCAGAATATTATATTCTTATTTAGCTGTTACCATACCGTATGCTTTGCAGCACTGTAAAAAGTGTTCCTTTATGATCGTCTTAAGATAGGGAAGACTGTAACTACGGATGTCACTAGTGCCAAGCAAGTAAAGACAAACGTGCAAAAGTCAGTCATCTTTTAAGGGAAGTGAAGAGCTCTTCTAAATGAAGAAGCCAAACTTTAAAAGACAGCTTTCACTTTGATTGACTGGAATATGTTGCTTAAACATCAAATGGTGCTCATTCCAGGACCACTCGCTGCTGTAAACGCGAGCGCTTATATAGTGCATCTTACCAGTAATAATTATTTCATGTATCTTTTTAATACCTTAAACGTGATGAGCTGAACAGGTTACGTCTCTGTTTTGTCGAAATCCTGTCCTTTGTAGTTTCTTGTGCTGGTATTTTTCGTCATCTTTTACCAGTAAGCCGAGCTTCTCATGGCTGAGACAATGAATTCATGGGCTCAAATAAATATCGACCGATGCTGTGTCTCTGAGTGATGAATACCAAAACCATTTCTTGTAAAAAAACGGTGCTCCATTTGGCTTCGTCTTTAAAGCGAGGCTAACTATGCATGATGGGATTTTGTCAGGTAACAGTTCAGCCCACTTTGTTGACTCTTTGTAATCAGACCGAGTTTAGAGTAGTTGTTTAATATGTCTAAATTATACAGTAAGACTGTTATTCTAGCCATGTGCTCTTTAGTGTCTGATTCAAAATAAAGTTCCCCGTGCTATAATTTCAGAATTGGTCTACTGCTCTGTTGCGTTTTTCTGTAAAATAAAAAAAGCAATCACGACCGATATCAGGGGCACCCAACGACAGTCGGTTTCGGGCAGAAATGAAGTTCCCGTTGTCGACGGACTGTATTCAGCAGGCGAAGAAAAACTCCCTTCCAAGGACGATAAATCCGACTGCGTAACATCAATTGGACCAGGGTTACTGGCAACATCATTGCAGAGGACCAAAATATTGGTGAATAAGGCGACATTTAGGAGACATACAAAACAAAAGAATATTAAGTGAGTTGCCTTGTTTTGGAAGTCCCAGTGAGCTATTTGCACTCCAGCAAGGTGTTTTTGTACCATGTGATTGTAAACTGCAAAGGGCCTATTTGGGATTCGCTTTGAAGGAGAAGAGATCGAATAGAAACTGGTTAAAGTCGAGAGAAATTCCAAACAAATTCCCTGGGAGGGGATTCGGTGTTGTGTTTGATTGCCTCCAAATATTCATGGAATTCTCATCCCTGGGTAATAGTTGGCAGTTGGCCTGAGAATTATGGTGATTTCCTTTTCACAATTCAAGTGGTACCTGGCCTTTGACCTTAATTCACCGAGCCTGAAAACACAAGGTGGGATCAGTTCTCGATCACGCACCCCTCACGCAACTAGACCTCGCACCTGCTAGCGAAATAAAAGGGTCAATTACCAATTGTAAGCTTCCATAGGTTCCGTCTACAAAACAGACGTTACGGTAAACAGTAGGGGTCTAGAAATGAAGCATCTAGAAAAATATTAACCGAGTCCTGAATTCTCTATACACTTTCAACACATTGCAGTCCGCAATCTGGAATTCAGTTATAATTTGGATCTCGGAATCTCGTTTAATAATTGTACGCGGTATTATCTCGAAGCTCAAACTTCAACGAGCAAGTAAAGCAACTGAAGGGTCTAGTTTAATATTTCTTCAACAAGCAAGGAATAACCAACTCGTGTATAATGAATGGGAGTAGCATACTAAGCCAAAGGATTCAGACTGTTAGATGCATGCATGTAAATTTTCAGTAGTCGTCTCAGTCACTGGCCCAGTTTTATTATTATCCACCTGACTTTCCCGCACTGCATTTTGCAGAAATTAAATCTCTGGCTCGGATTTCATAGCAACACAAAAGTTTTGGTCTTTGATGTCGTGGCCCTCGGATACTAGTTAGGATTTTCCATTCTATCCACAGGTAGCCCAAACTCCTTTGGGAACCGTCAACATGACATTTGCTAACAGCGTTATTAGTTTGTATGGGAATATAACGATTGTACAGAATACTTCAAAATAAGGGAAAAAATAAAATCGACTTACCTTTTCTTGTTGTGAGTATAACTTGTGTTTTCATGGCGTTTGGAGTGGAAGAGGAATGCAGAGAAGCTAAAACTCGCTACAATCGCTCTGAAACGCCTCCAAACACCATAAAAACACAAGTTATACTCTCAACAAGAAATTAGGTAAGTCAATTTTATTGTCAAATTCACGCTTCACGGCTACTATGGAAATCGCGATTCACAAGGAAAAAAAATAGCCATTTCTGATTTCAGGGGGGAAAAAAAGAGCCGAGCACGAGTCACGAAAATACCCTTTACCATCCTTTATATACTCTGGTAACAGCCGCTTAAACCTAGCTAAAAAAGTAAGCCCGCGGTAACTACTTAGCTGCATTGTGGCCGCATTCATGCAGTTTTTTGCGCTCGTCATTGGGGTTTGAGCCAATTACTCAGTTCTGGTGGGCATTGTAGTCTACGTCAATTGTCTGCCCCGGTTCTAACTCATTCAAATCATTGTTCCAACCTGTTCCAACTATTCCAGCAATCGCTTCTATGTTAAAGGCAATCTCCCAACTCAAGGTCTTCCGAACTTTTTTTCCTTTGTTTAACACCGTAAGGAAATTTCATTAATAAATAAAAAAAAGTTCGAGAAGCATTAACCGGCAAGTTTTCATAGTCCCAGCCAGACGCATAGAAACTACATTGTTTCATGAGACGTATAATGATATCTTTATGGTCGACTCAAATAATGCGGGTATCATTGGCGACTGCAGCACTTCAGTCTGAGAATGTCGTAATGAAATTAGCCATCCTTCCTGAGCATTCTTACGTTTCCTATTTTTCCACTTTTACTTGAGAATTTTTCAAGTGTAAAGGTCTTCGGGCAAAGCTGCTTGATCGTTTACTGTAATTTGTAATTTAATTTATTTAAGCTCGCGATCGATAGCCAGGGGCTCATGTATTAAACGTTCGAGCATTCCGGATCGAATTGGAATTTAGCAGTGTTGGTTTAAGGAGAGGGGAAAACCGGAGTACCCGGAGAAGAACCAACAACAAACTCAACCCACATTGGTGGGAGGCGAGTGCTCTCACCACTGCGCCATCCATGTTCCCCATAAACACGCTTAACACGGGCTTTATGAGAAACGAGTTATTTTAAGACATCGGCCAAATCCTCCGCAACCCCCGTCCCCCTCCCCCGACCCGAGCTCACAGAATGAATAGCAAAACTATATAGCAAATATCGGGACAAAGCAAAGGCCCTGGGACGTCCGATTAACAAAAGACGGCGCATGCTACCTCTCTGAGTATGACTATCTAGAAATAACTCGCAAGAACTGCGCACGAATACAACATCCCGTTTATTTTTACATGTCCCTTTGTAGGCCTTTTAACACACCTAATGGGATAACAACTTGCCAGGCCGCGGTTGGTTTTGGGTGAATAATTTTGTCTAGTGTTGACATGCTCAATTCATCAGTCCTCTTGATCAGTGTAAGCTTGATCAACAACAGGACAACGATTCTGCGACAATGAATTGAAGTTTTCATAATACTCAAATCGGAGGCCATGTTTACGTTTTATATCGCAAGGATGTCATAACGGGTGCGGGTTAGGCAAATGCCCGCTCCTTAGGATTAAAACGTGAGCACATGCCCCGCCATTGTTCATGCGGGTGGGGAATGGCCACTGAGCTCAAACCCCGGGGGGTACTCTATTAGATTGGCTATACAGGTATGTGCGGCGCCAAAGGGTATGATTTTTTTAGCCGTTTCATGGTCTGAAATAGGGTATCAATTTTGATCATTCTGGTCTGAAATAGGGTATGGCTGGTGCACTCTAGTCTTTAATTGTCGTCATATCAACGTTAGGAAGGCACGTGTTCTGTATTTAAGACGGCACAGTGCAACCCGCTTTATAGTATGGAATTAAACTTTGTATAGTTTCGTATCCTACTTAATAAAAGCGTGTAAAATTGCCTTGACACTGGTCTGACCTAAGGTAGGGAAAATCACAGATTTTGGTCTGAAATAGTGTAAGGCTTTCAGGAAGCGTACCACACCCCCTCTCCACCCAGTTTTTCCGGAAGTTCCCCCGCTTCCCCCCCCCCCCTTTCCTTTCCCCAAGGCTCAAACACAGACTTCGACGAATCGAAGTGTGTGCGATTTTCATGTTCCCTTCATACCTTCCAAACAGAATGATATGGGGGCTGATAAAGAGGGTTTCAAAATTTTGTAAAACATAAAGCTTCGTTGGATTTATTGTTCGGACACGAAATCCAACGGTCACCGGAATGTAACCTAATCCTGTGGGAGCTGAAAACCGGTAGTGGATGGCGGGCACGAGACCAAATACAGTTAGAGGCGATTATTCAATTATTTTCATTTTTATGGTCGCAAAAATACACTTGAAATTGAGAAGCCTGGTCATAAGGTGAAAGCATTCTCGGCATTAAACTTGCTAGGACAGGAACAATTGACTCTATCATGCGCCACGGCGGGCTTGCGGGAGTTTGGTTTTCAACGGAAGCATGCGTACAATGCGTTCCAAGTGAACAGGGGAAGTTTCTAAAATTAGCGTTCGATATGCAATGGCTATCAAAGTCATCAAAACATGGGGTTACGGTATTGCGATTGCAGTGCTCAGGAACTTCTAGGTGGCATTTATACTAAAGCGATAATCATCAGGTGGTAGTCAAAAGTTTTCGCAAAAGCTGAACAAAGGGATGAAATATATTTGGATGTATGTCAATATCTGGGGCACGTTCGACTTTGCGTTGCTCTGTTTTGGTGAGTTGAAGCTTGTTTGTGTCTTGTCTCTTGGTTGCCTCTAAGCTTTGGAAAATCCTTTGAATTTTGTTATGATTTATGTACGATGTGTTCTTTGTTTTGGGCGAGGGACGGTTTGGCACAATGCTGTTTTAAACATTAATGTAATTCTGTAAAGAATGAAATATTAACGAGTTTATCCTGACACGCACCCGTCATTTCCCTTACATGCAGCCCTGATAGCCTGGATATTTCTATGGATAGACCTGCAAAAGTTCGCCTTTATTGATTATTTCTTGTTCCCAATGCATTTTTATAATGTCAGCGTCTTTCCACTTGTAAAGCTTGCTCAAAGCGTTGCTTAAGGAGCTGCTTTGTGGTCTTAAATGGGTTTTGCAATCTATACTGGGGTCACGTACATGCAGCCATGACACCCAGACTAAGCCTGATCGCATATTTTCGCAGTCTTCGTAGTTTGGTATCAGGAGCAGAGAAGAATGCTTGATTCGTGGTTTCAAAAGCCAAAACAACTTTCTGTCAAAAAATAGTGAATATAAACACGCTAGACTATAAGATCTGAGTACGTTATGACGGTCCGTTAAGACGATTCTCGTGGCACGTATTTCCGTCCCAAGGTTTTTATTTGCTCTCAGATTTTATACTTTTAAGTATTGTTGAGACCCAGTCTTGACGATTTCTATTCTGGTGTTAAAGTGGTGAACCGGGTTTGTACGCATTCGACCTTTTACTCTGCTGTTTTAGCTTGGCTGTTAATTTGTTGGATATTAATTAATGGTGATTTAAACGTAACCGTTTTGACCTGGTTGAAAATATATATTGGATGTGCTTGACTATACTTAAATCAGAGTTTCGTAATTGGCTTTGAACATCAATGTGCTGGTCCCCAAAGAAATTTGATTAAAATAATTATAACATTAGCATGGACGGGTGTTTTGAAATAGCTTCACCGGTTTGAAGATTATCATCATTTCTTGATGAATATTGCCACTTTTAATTAGTTGTTTAATCAGTTTTAGCCAAGTTATTACCAATATTAGTCACTCCATGTCGAAAGCTTTATGCAGAAACTGTTCCTGAAGAGAATTTTAAAAAGTAGTATGATGTGTTAAAATTGGCCTGAACATTTGAATTCCTTCTATTATACCAAAGTTGGTTATAATCAGTTTTACAGCCAAATTGTGACAATAATTTGTCATGCCATGAATCTGACATGTTGCAAAAGTTAAACAGTTTATGCACAGTACAAACAGAGTGATTTAGATTTATATGGGTGAGCCAACTGTTTAAGTAAGCCAATATTCTTAGTTGTTAAATGGCACAGTTTAAGGAAAGCCTGAAATATTTATGTTAGGCTTGATTCTGATTCAAACCCAATAATCTTTGCCAGCTCAATGATGGGTGCACATAACTGCCACAGGCTATTTTATAAAGTATATATACTAGCCTATAACCCTGTGGAAGGTGAGAAAAGCCCAAGAGGGAAAACATGTTACCTGTACTTTCTTTAACTCTGTATTGGTTTACCCAAACTTAATTAAAAAAAACAATATTGCATTAACAGATCTATATTTTTGAATGTTTGAGTTATCAGCCCTTTTATGTTCTTATCTATTATGACAAACTTATAGTTGTTGTTTGATATAAAGGTACAGCACTGTGATATAAAGATATGATAGGAATCACACTCCTTTATGCTTTATCAAATTTGCTTTTCTCTTCCCAAAAAATCTCCTTGTTGACCTTGTTCATAACCCAGGATCATTTTCATGAATACTGTCAGAATGCCCCAGGGCTACTGGTAGTAATAATTGCCGGTCAATGGGCAATGTCCGCTCAAAAATGGGTTTTGCGGGGTCAAATCCAATCCATGGGCGACGGGACATTTTGTCCGACTGTTTACTCTTCAAAGGAAAATTTAATTTAAAGCTAGTAGTTCTAAATTAGGTTGTACATTATTCACATTCATGAAACAAAAAAAAGAGAAAATTAAAGAATGCAAAAGAAAGGTGCGACCAGACTACCTTTGACTACAGTAAAATTTCCAGTAGTTGTAAGTTTAGTGTGTTTAGTGATAGTGTGTCTATCGGTGTGTATACTAATAATGATTATTCTTACCCTGTATGCGGCGCCGTACGCGTGTCTGTTTGTTGATCATATCCCTCTCCACCTCGGGAGAAATAAAATATAATTTGTGAGTTAATATTATTTTACTAAGGATTAAATGTACCTTTCCAGTACTTAATATCTGGAATATCTCTAACCCATATCTTAGGAATAAAAACCCAGGTTCCATTTTTGTTTGTGTTAAGGAGTCTCTACCGGTTTCCTCAAAATCAAATGTTAAGTAAATGGGACCAACCAAATTAAAACTCAGCATCATTTTAAAATTATATATTCTTGTATATGATTCCCTGCTTCCTTCCTTGATTCCCACCCCACCCATTATCACATTATACTGTCACTGTGCACACTGGCTCTATAAATAAATCTTATCAGTTCCCAGCATCTTATTTTAATGCTATTCTTTCAATATTGTTGTTTCAGCTTACCTCTTTGGTCAAGGTCAAACTAGTAAGTCGTGATTTGCTCATTTTTGTTCATGTTATGAACTTAATAAGCTATGGTGGCATCAACAGCTGCTTTATTGTGTGTGTTGTCAGTGTTTATTTGTGTGCTTGTTGATAGTGGTATTTTGATTATGATTGTTAATTTGACTACTGAGGGGAGGTCTCTTTGAAGTATTCAAAAGTATTCCTTGACAGAGGCTTTATCCAGAATTTCATCTCCCTGCCTGTTATGACTAAAAGAGTTATGACCTGTGTGTTATGTGTGGGTGCATGTTGTAGCTTGGTTATATGAGGACAGATTACGTTTACACCAGTGTTAGTGAATCTGAACGTTGTACATTACACTGTACTAGTGAACCTTTGAGTCATACACCACAGCATGGTTATTGGCTTGATTTTGCCCCTCTTGGAGTCCTTGAAAAATGGAAATAATATGTGTCCTTGAAAGGCCTTGAAAAGTCCTTGAATGTTTGGTTGAAATAAGTGCACAAACCCTGTAAAAGTCTCATGCCTTGGAGTTAGAAAAGGTTGGCAGGTAATTAATACTGTTATACCTTAACATTTCATGTTTGTTTTAGTTTCAGAGTGTGGAGATAACATCACTCTTGACAGGACAGCATTGATCTCGTCACCTGGGTATTCTGAATTTTCATCACCAGGTGTAGAATGTACCTGGAAAATAGTCAGCCAAAAAGGAAAATCAGTTGTTGTGGAAGCTATCAATCTCAGTTTTGGATCTGAAATCAAAGATGACTGTGACAAAGGAATGCTTAAAATTTTTGATGGTTGTGAATCAAAACCATTTTTAGTGGAGAGAATTTGTGTGGTAAGGCAACTAGCTGGCAGGCCTGGAATCCTGTGGGTTTCATCTGAACCATGTGTTACTATAGAGTTCCTCTCAAGACAAGGGCATAAAAATAAATTCCGTCTAGATGTTCGCGAAACAGATGGTAAGATTGAGCTTTGGGTACAGTGTACTTAATTGCCAGTTCTGGTCAGGATTCTCGGTTAAATCTGTAACTCGGGCCATAACACCTGTCATGGGTGTTACTAGTTTTATCACTAAAGGGCAAAATACTGAACACTGATTGGCTGAGACAGAGGGCATTTTTAGTAATCAAGAGGGCCAATTACTATGGTTTTTGTAAATCAGTTCAAGCAAACTTTACAATGGCCAATGTGAGTTTCAGTTAAAACAAGTTTTTTTTTTTGGCCAGGACTCTTCATCCGAAGACTTTGGTTAAATCTCATTGAACTGTTTGGTTTGTTAGACTTGATTGCAGTTCGTACTTGCATTAACCCTTTCACTCCTGATGGTGCCAAATGGCACTTATAGATTTTACTCTGTCTAACGCCAGATGATTTTACTCGTGAATGGAGAACCCCTTGGGAGTGAAAGGATTAAGTGGGCTTCCAGTGAGAAATGAATAAACCACATGCACAATTCCCCAATTAATTTTGCCCTTTTAGTGATAAACAAGTAATCGCATGTTTCCTTGTAAAATTAAGGAAATTACTCTCTTTGCTACTCAACCTGGGCAATTTCAGCAACTTCTGAAAACATCTATACTTAAGGTGTTAGGGCTGTGAAAGCAATGGATGTTCAAAGCTCTACTGATAACCCCACAGATGATGCATTCAATTTTGATACTGTCCAACAAGAAGGGTTGACCATACTGTTAGATGCGTAGTGGCATTGTTGTCATGTATTGTGATATTGTTCCAGTTATTAACTCAAATCAAAAATCAAATCAAATCAACTTTGTTTAACGAGGGTGACACTTAACAGTCCATATGACTGACAAACCTGTGGCCCTCAAGCGCCAGATTGAATTGGAATTTAAAAATGGAATTTGGAATTTATTATAAAGTTGGAATTTATTATGCCCCTCCCCTGGAAGGTTCATTTAAATTGCATATTCACCCTACTGCGAATTTCATTGTTAAGCTTCTTATTAAATTACTTTTACAGACTGTGGTTTTTGAGATTTTCTGTCTCAGAATACCAACGTGAATAGTTTTTGGAACCAGCAATACTATAGTGCATAACACATGTGGTTGTAGTCTTTTCAGCTGGTTTTTAAAATTCCTAAAAGGTGGGATGTCCGTGGCTTGTGTGTGGGTTGCCTGTTGCTCCTGCCTTGCAGACAAATATTGATCTTGTTAATCAAAATTAGCTATAATTGCAATTGATTGAAAGGCTAATTTGCATTAAGAGAACCCTAGCTGTGATTTTTCTGGAGTTTGAACAGTACTGTCATGGAGGTCTGGAGAATTCCTGTGCTGTTATATTTGATGGCGTAAAAAAACCAGCATATTATTAAATCAAACTACATCACAGCTGGAATTACCAGTTTCTTTTTCCATATCCTGACTGGTTTGAAAATATTAATGACAGCCCGGCTGAAAACCACAAGTCAACCATATGGAGACCTTTATCACAATACCCCTAGTCATTCAATCACTGTATATGATGCCTGACTGTTCTTTTTGAATACAGCTTCCTGTGGAGCCATATTGCGGAATACAAACAAGAATCAAACGTTTGGTGGCTCACTTCCAGCCAATCCAGGGAACCATAACAAGTGTGTATGGATTATTGTTGTGCCCATGCACAAAGGGAAAATTGAACTTGTATTTAAAGACAGATTTCAGGTGACCAGTAGTGGAAGAGATTGCCGGGATAATTATGTGCAAGTTCAAGATGGGAGATACAGGTAAACATGAAAAAGAAAAAATAATTATAATTAGTTACAGGAAGTGAAACAACCAACAACAACAAGGTTTATTTGAACTGTAAAATTACATTAAGTACAAATTAAACAGGAAAGAAATTAAAAATACATACAGTTGCTGGTCACCCAAAATAACTAAAGAGCTAAACTAGTTGGGTGACCACCATATATTAATTGAAAGTAAGTATGTGGTCAGAAAAAGGGCATTTTATATTTTACATATTAAACACTTACTAAAGAAATAAATTACAGAACAAATAATTCTTAAAAATGTATGCAATAAAAAAAAAAGTGAAGATAAAGAACTAAATAACAGAATCACCAAAACATAGCAATTAGTAGTAAGACTTAATACAGATTAAAGAAATGCATGCATAATGCTCTTTTGAAAGAATAAGGAGTAAGAATCTTAAATCTCTCATCAGTTTCATTCCATAATGTAGGTCCATTGTATCGAATATTAAATTTGCCATAGTTTGTTGAATTTTTGGAACATAAAATGTTGTCCTAGTTGCGAAGCGAGTGTTGACATTATGCTTATCTGAAGTTTTAATAAAAAAATGAATCAAAAATCTTTGGTAATTTGCCGATAAAGAATTGGTGCATGAAGTACAGAGTTTGAAGTTTGACATGATCCTGAAGTTTTACAAGTTTAAGTTGAAAAAACAAAGGACTTGTATGAGCATCAAAATCGGAAAAGGTAATTAGACGGATCACTTTCTTTTGCATTCTTAGGAGTGGTTTAATATTATGATCATAGGTGTTACCCCAGACTATACAACAGTACGAAAAAAAGAGGAAGAATAATGGCATGATATAATTGAACTAGAATTTTGACATTAACATAATGCCTAATTTTACAAAGAACACCAATACCTCTAGATATTTTTTTCGAAAGCTGTTGGATATGTTCTTTCCAATTAAGATGACAGTCTATGAGAATTCCCAGGTACTTAACACTTTTATGCTCATTTATTATTTTGCCATCGATTTCAATTTTCATGGAGTAGTTTAATTTTTTTTTGATAAGGATGAAATATTACCAAGTTCGTGATTGACAGTTTCCTCAAGATGCTGTAAATCTTTATGAGAATAAAACAGATTAGAATCATCTGCAAACAGATGAAAATCAAAAATAGATGAAGAATTTATGAAATCATTGATATAAATTAAAAACAATAGAGGGCCAAGCACAGAGCCTTGAGGTACCCCACAAGTTATATGCAATGTGTTTGAGTCTGAATTATTAACAGAGACAAATTGCTGCCTGTTAGTTAAATATGATCGGAACCATTCATTTGCTAAGCCACGAATACCATAATGCTCAAGTTTAGCCAGGAGAATACTATGATCTACTGTATCGAAGGCCTTACTTAAGTCCAAAAATATACCACAAGAGAATAATTTTGCTTCAATGGCTCTTTGGATTTTATCCGTAATGAGCATTGTAGCATCGGTAGTGGAACGCCCACTATGGAAACCAAACTGATTCTCAATTAATATATTATGCTTTTCAAGAAATTCAAGTAATCTCTTATACATTAATTTTTCCATTATTTTATGGAAAACAGATAGCAAAGTAATAGGCCTGTAATTAGATACAAGAGTGTGACTACCACTCTTGTATAAGGGGATAATTCTACCAACTTTTAATTTACCTGGAACCAAGCCTAAAGAAAAAGAACAATTAAATAAATAAGATAGTGGATAACTCAAAGCTGTTTTCAATAATTTAAGCATTTTCACTGGTATGCTGTAAGGCCCCAGTGCTTTGCTTTCATTCAGGCTAGAAATGACATTTTCAACTTCCATAGGTACTACTGGAGATACAAAAAAGCTATTGCATTGTGAAGTTGTCAAGAATTCTGCAAAAGATCTATTTCCTGGTTGTATAGCATTGGCTAGTGTTGGGCCAATTGAAGAAAAATACTTGTTGAAAGCATTTGCAATACTTTTGGCATCAGTAAGAGTGTCATCTTCAACTATTAATCTGCTTGGAAAAGACAGCTTACCACTCTTAAGGCTAATTAATTGCTTAATACCCCTCCATGTAGCTTTTACATTATTGACATGGTATGAGAAGTATTTATCATAATAAAGTTTTTTACTAACATTTAGAATATGTTTTAGTTTGTTCCTGTAAATTTTATATCTAGAGTGGTTAATTTGAGATTTATTTCTCACATAACAGTTAAATAACTTATTTTTTGTTTTAATGGACTTTCGAATACCATGCGAAATCCAAGGTTTGGACTGAAATTTAGATTCTTTTTTACTTAGCTTCTTAAGAGGAGCATGTTTATCTCTGCAGATAAGCACTCTCACGCTTCCCTTGCCTGTAGTGTATCTTGGTGGAATGCTCCCCGAACAAACTGATTTATTTTATTTTCAACTCACCAGTTATCCTGCTTGGCTAGTGTCGATTGGGAAGAGAAAGGGGAGATTCGGAAGGGGGGGGGGGGGGGGGCGGAAGAAGGTATGAACGGGGGTGATGCCCTTCATCTTTCTCACCCCTCAAATTTCAATTTAACACAGGCTAACAATTTCTAACAATTACGGTATAACCAAGTGCTGTACTGTGTGCTACAGCTGTAGGTGCTTTTTTTAACTTTGAATGACATTTAATTGTATGATTTTGTAATCCCTGTATTTGAATTATACTGGCTGTTCTGATATTTTTCCTGGCATTTTCAATGGCCACTCTGAGACTTACAAGAATTTATAAAGTCAACAATATTTATGAAATATTTTTTATCGATTTCGCGCATAACTTGTAACTCACCTTTAAGTCAGTAAAATTGATGTTGTTACTACTGCACAGCTTTCTGTTATCGTATTCCCATTACTAATATATTTATCTTTGTTAACAGCACCTCGCCTCTGCTTGGTACCTTCTGTGGAACGTCTCGCCCATACCCGGTGTATTCTTCAGGTCGATATCTTAGGGTGACTTTACATGGAAGCGACACTGGAATGCACTTGAAGCATTCGTTTAAGGCACAGTATAATGTTATTGACAGCAAACCGACTATACAGGCGGGTATGTGTGTGAAAACGTTAATATTTACTATCATCTTCCTGCGCTCTGTGTCGTGCTTATATAGTCCTGCTCGAAACGTTGAGAAAATCTCATTATTTTGAGTGTTTCCCACCTCACCAAATCAGTCTGTATATACGTGAACTTGACTGAACAGCAGCAAAAGAGCCTCTAAATGGCTGATATAGTGCAGCATAGTACAATATAATTTTCCATTTGTGAAAGGTTTATCAGAGAGATTTATTGCCTCGCGAAAGCCCAACTGTGTAATCTCGGAGATGGATGGGAGAGTCTGTGGTTTCTCTTTTTTTGGTCACTCACAGCCTTGTCTTTCTTTCTTTCTTTTTTTCTCACAGAGTTTATGTGTAAAGATGACATCTTTTTGGAGGGAGTAGGCGTTGGCGAATTTCATACCCCGCGTTACCTGGAACAGTACCCCGCCAACTTACATTGTATCTGGAAGATAAAAGTCGCAAAAAATAATAAAATTAATCTGAGATTTAAGTAAGTTTCAAGTGTCAATAATTATTAGTTTGTTTGATTCTCGTGTCTCTTTTGAAATGTTTTTTAAACGTCTCTAGTAAAGATGATTCTCTCAAATTGCCTTATTTTCTAAAACGAGAGTCCATTTCCGCCACTGATTCTGGTTCCTTCAAACAGCAGTTGCCCTTATAATTTACCTAGATATTTTGTCCTCTCTCTCTATCTCTCTCTCTCTCTCTCGCTCTTAGAGTGAGAAGATCTGGGTTGGAGATAACCTTGCTTTCTGTATATTCTTTCAGGGAATTTGACGTGGAAGGGGATTCCCAGGACTGCCCAGATAACTCCGATCATGCTAAGGTCTATAATGGTCTTGCTAGCTGGTCTCCGATAATCGGTCGGTATTGTGGCCGTGAAATTCCACCATCCATTACTTCAAAATCAAACGTGCTGCGAATCGAGTTCCAGTCCAACACGCAGTACGCTGGGCGGGGTTTTGATGCTGTATATTCTGTGGAAAACACTGAAAAACCAGGTGGGTGAAAAACATTTTCCTTCATGTATCTAATATGTGTGAACTTCATGTAGGAATGTTTGTTAAGTGTTCTTCCCAGCTCGCATAAATTAGAGAACCATGCAGGTGCTTGTGGGTGGTTTTCGTTGTTTAAAAAACCTGTGTGTGATTTGTACTCGGTTGGTCTCCTTCTCCGAATCAACACTTCACACTCTTCAACTAGTTTCTCGTTACCGTCAAGGCTGATCTCAAAGTTCTCAAAAGAAGGCGGCACCTGGCGATTGATCGCCGCTTTCTTTGTGTTTAAGTCGCTTTTTTTTTCTTTGTTTTGTTTCTTCTGGCTTTGCTGAAGAGTCTCCTACTTAAAAATCTATTGAGAACCCTGTGATCTGTAGCACGCGTAGCGGGGAAATTTGAGCAAAAGCGCGGGGTCACTGGCGGAGCACAGTAAAATTGGCCTCGAGCGACGAAGCCCACTCAAACTTTTCAGTTCCACAT
>OX419336.1:37320371-37322871 GCA_948470475.1 Galaxea fascicularis
ACTATGATGATGGAAGCAGGAAATAAAGATCTATTTAATCAATATACTGCACAAAGTTGTTGGTTGGGAAAAGGATTTACGTTCGTCTAGAAATAGTCCTGCCAGGATTATACGATTTTTCGCCTTTTCTAGTCCGAAAACTGGAGAGGCAGCGAATCCTATTCGACAGCTCTAGCAAGACAAGTTCATCTCTGACTCTAGAGTAACCAAATGACTGGTATTTGTTTCAACAGAAGAGGGAAGGAACCATTTCACCGGGATAATGATTGGCACGACTTGCGGCATCATCTTTATTGTTCTTAGTGTCGTAGCCGTGTTTCACACCAGAAAACTCAGACTCGGACGCGCTCAGAGCCGGCGATCAGAGGTGGCCAGCACCGTCTCGTTTGATGTCAATGCCCCTCCTCCTTATGAAATAGGTATGGCGAGAATGATATTCAAAGCACTGTCGGATTTGTTTTAGAAGCGGCGCAATATAAGTTCTTGATTATTATTGTTATTGTTTTTCTATTTAAGAAAAGTTTCCTGGAGTTGTTGAACTGGCCGGGGATGTCATAGGAATTTTGGGCGTGTCACATATTTGCTCTTTTTTTTATTCGGGTGGATGGCAGTTTTACCTGTATCCGAATATTTTATTTCGGTGAGACTTGGTTCTTCACTGGATATTTGTTCGGTCAATTTTGTTTCAAGTTCGAACAGTAAGCTGTAAGCTGATGTTGTATTTCTTTGATATCACCCGCTCATCTTATTTGAAAGCGTGTTCGAGTAATTGGGTTTTGCTTGGTTTGAATCGTCTATAATTTTCTTGCAGTTATGGCTTCTCCGGATCTCTTCCCTTCAAATGCACGGCAACAGTCGCGCGGGTACGCTGGAGTACCGCATCTTCACCGCGAAATCAGTCACTTACTAGGGGACCCTGAGTCTGACGATGAAGACCTTCCACCCTATCCAGGACTCCCCTCCAGGGACGGGGTGGTGGAATTTTGTTTCGGAGCTCCCACACAGGAGAGAAGGTGTAACCCAAAAGAACGTCACGTGTCCGAATCAGAGCAACCCTCGTGCCAGATCTCCGCGGTTTGGTATCGCCGCTGGCCGACAAGTGCGTCATCGTCGCCTAATGTTCGGGATCTCGAGGCCGCTTCAGATAACCAGGGAACTACTTATACTCTAGAGCGACAAGATTCGAAAGACTCTCCACGGCCTATTTTGGAGAGAATGGACACTAGTAGTAATTTTGTAACGGATGTGTGAAAATTCGCTGGAAATTGTTATTTGTGGATACAGCAATTTAGAAAAGTTAACGAAAGACTTCATCCGTCCAACCGTTAACACGAGCAAGCAACCAGTGAGGAGCAATAGACTCCTCAGTATACTGTAGTTGCTAGACAAAGAAAAAACACGTAGGCGGTACGTACGTGGGATATAATACGGTAAAGAGCTTTTATAACAATCACAATGGATTCGCGCATTTTTTAACTCTTTGCAGTTAGATTTCTCAACCAATAAGTTATCTGAAAATATTTGTTTTTAATCCAGAAGGAATACTTAGTCACAGTTTCGTCTTGCATAGCTTATGCTTGCCTCCACAGTATTACGTAGTGATAAATAGCGCTTTATCATCATTGCTTCTGAAGTGACGAAGTAAGAGATTTCTTTCTTTAATGTTTGAAAGGGGTCTGGATGTAGATGAACTAGTTGTGGAATACTCAAAGGGTGGTCACTATTAGAGTGCGTTCCTTTAGGATGATCCAGTCCAAGATCACCCGGATCATTACTTTGATGCACCATGAGCTGAGTGTTCTTGGATCACTGATCCTGATCTGAATCATCCCAAAGGAGCGCACCCTTAGAGTACTTTTGCCTGGTGTTCTCCGGTCAGTTTACTATTGAACGCTCCCGTTCAGACCATTTTTCAAGATAATGCCTTGATAGAGCAACACTGCGAAGCTGTAGAAAACGGCCACTGGCCTGAAGGTGTGCAGGCTCAACCAAAAGCTTTCCTAAGTTTTCATACTCAAGTACTTCGATGTTCGAGATCTTTTATTGTGCTATTATTTCATGCCTTAGAGTATTATACATATATAATGTACAAGAAGACTGAATTGGTTACTTATTCGTTTACAGAATTCCGCTATAATAAAATTAGGTCGCAATATTTTCACATTATACACAACCAATACATCATTTTGCTAATGATCAGTTCCAAATGAATTATGGGTAGATCCAGTCCTTTGTGGGGACAAGCGGTGAAAATTAGAATTTAAAATTACGTCTTTAAATGGCCGTTTGCCCCCACAAAGGACCGGATCTACCCAGAATTCACTCGGAACTGAACATTGGCAAAATGGTGTATTTATAGAGAACGAACCTTGAAAGTGAGGAGCAGGGTTAGTTAGGCATTATTTTCCGGTCGCGCGCTTTTATAAGGAAAGGAATTGAATTTATTTGTCAAAGAAAATTACAAATTAAATCATTTCGCAATGAAATATAAAAACGTATA
>OX419336.1:37327871-37355371 GCA_948470475.1 Galaxea fascicularis
AAAAATCAGGACAAAACAAAAGACAAGGGAAAGGTCTCTACCACAAGACATGGAACCAGTGACATCAACAAGGTCAGCAGTACTAAATTGCAAGTGTTTCAAAATGATTCATGGAACTCAAGTGATCAGATTAAGGGAAATGTGATGCAAGTTGGAGATGTGGCTGATATCCAAAATGAAAGTGGATACTTGGATTCTCATAAAGATGAGGGTGGGATAAAACATAGTTTGGAAACAACTGTTCCAGATAAATCTGAGAGTGATATCCAAGGAACTGCATATTTGACTTCAAACCAGGAAATAATTGAGAGTGAAAAGGGCATAAATAGTGAAAAAGCTGTAGAAAAGGATGCTCAAATTGAGAACAAGATGGCAACTCCTGCAGAGGCAGAAGATAGAGTCATTGTTCAAAATGAATGCCCAGATTCAGCAACCATTGCTGATGAGGAAGGTGTGAATGATTCCACAAGTGTGGCAGAGGGACATATACCAATTATTAACAAAACTGAGACTGTAATCCACCTACCTGTAAAGTTGTCCATTGGAGATCTTAATGAAAAGGAAAATTGCAATATTGAAAACCATGACGAGAGACATAATGATCAAGAGATAACTACATGTACCGGTATTACAACAGAGGTGATCTCTGATGAACCCTCCTCTCCAGAAACCATGCCTCAAATGTCTGCTCGTAATTCGGATGTTAATGGTGAATCTGTGAGTCAGAATTGTCCAAGCATCATCTCAAATCAGAGTTTACTTGAAGAAGGCAAACCTCCAGTAGCACAGAATCAAGAAGACAATTCACACACAAATAATGTCGCACTTTCCTCAGCTGTCAATAATCAATCAAATAATAGTTCAGCTGAGGAAAAAATGCACAATGAAATTGTTTTGGAACAAACTGCCATTCAAAATGCACTAGAGAAGGAAAGTGAGAAATCCCTTCATGAACATGAAAACACGATTTCAGTAATAACATTGCCAGAAAGTCAGCACAAACTAAGGAATGAAGGGACTTCGGGGGAGTTACTTGGGATTGATGTGCAGGATATGAATCCTGAGACTGCATTTAACTGCCCTGTAAAAATACAAGCAGCTAATCTGATTGCTGTCAATGCGGAAAATACTGCAGTTTCAAGTGGTCTTGGAGATCAGGAAAAGAGAGAAGCCATTTTGACTCCTTTGGAAGATTCAGATGTTGATGTCGTAACTGCACAAAACAGTGAATGTGCAAATTTAGACCCTACCAATAGTGATATGCCTTGTGAGGAGGAAGTCTCTCAGTCAAGAGATATTAATGCTGAAAATATGTTAATTGCAGCATTGCGACTCTCCTGTAAATTATCCCCTGGGAATCTTGTAAAAGATCTTGATATTAAAGGTGTGATGTCGCTTCATCTGATGCGCTCATTGTCACCAGGAGAGATAACTGTTGCTGATTTAGTATGGAAGCTTGATAATTTGACTGAGCTTGATTTGTCTGGAAATCTGCTTGGACCTCAAGGATTTCGGGTTATTTGTCTTGCTCTCAGGAGGAATACAAGTATAAAGATGCTAAACTTGGCAAACAACTTGGCAGATACTGACTGCTCTGTAAGTATACACATCAGGACTGTGTTATGCATCAATCAGCGGCTTCCCCCTGCGGCCCACCCCTGGGGACCCTGGGGGATTTGTCCAAATGCCCATTCAAACCCCATTAAATCCCCCTGGGTATAGGGCAGAGGAATTCCTACAAATCCCCTGCCCCCTGGGTGCAACAATAAGGACCAGTGTTCCCATTAACACACAAATGTATGAATTTTACAGACAAAAACCAGCTGTTTGCTTTGCTTAGACCCTCAGTTAATGTTTGTTGTATTTCAGTGCAGTTGGCTCCACTTGGCCAACTAGTTGCATTGTATACCGGTATATATTTTTTTAAACTTTCTTTTAAGGTATGTAAACTACTGGGTTACCGATAATAATGCATTTTACCCTTGGTCAATAAAGTTTCTTTCTTTCTTTGTTTTTTCTTTCTAAAAATGGAGAATTAAGGACATATGGTTTTTGAACGCTGTGAGTCCCTGGGATGCACATAAAATTCTGTGAATTAGGTACTACCAAGGATTGGACTCCTCAAAATAGAAAAGGACCCTCAATTTTAGGTGGCTGGAGTTCCTGTGGACCCCTAATTTTTAACTCTGCAAGACTGTTATGGTATACATCACCAACAGATCCTTGCACTTGAAGTAGACAAAGGAAGGGAGCTTATGCTAGTAGTATACCACTGACCAACAAATCCCCAGGGTCTGCCCCCTGGGATGCAATCTCTATGAACAAAAGTTATATTTGCCCCCACACCCTCAGGCAACAAATGTCTGATTGACAAATGCCCCTGGGTTCCAGTGGGACCCCAGAGGGAAGCTGCTGATTGATGGATTATAGCAGAACCCAGTGGCCCCTGGCAACTTATTTGTGCCTGTGAATGACCAGGAAATATTCGTTTTTGCACCAAATTGATATGCTGGGTGTGCTGGATCTGAAGGATTTGGATGATAGGCTCCCAACTGCTTTTCTTAAGCAAAGCCTTGTACATGATAAACTGTCATTTATTTAAAGTATTAAAAGGTTCAGGGGCCTTTGATTTTTCACAAAAGAGGGATAGAGTGCAACAGGCTTTCCATTTGGTTTATTCCCAGAGATGTTTGCATCAATTTGCTCTTGAATGGCACACGCTTAAAGCTAAGGAAGAGCAAATCAAAGCAAAATCTAATTGAAGAACCTGTAAACTTGCAAGCTAGAGCACTGTAACATTATAAGCCTCCAGAAACAAATTCACTTGCGAATGCTAAAATTCAGGGCCTGATTGCAGGTTAGCAACCTACACTGTGGGATAATATGGGTCATTTTTACTGCACACTTAAAGAAGCCCACTTTATCAAGGAAATGGCCCATAATATACAAATTAGAAAAGACATATCACCCTTGTGTCAGTTTTAGTGAACGTGAGACTCTAAGTAGCTTGCTTTCTCCAGTGTAGTTGCCCAGGCTTATGTTACTCGTATCTTCTGGACCAAGCATGTGCTGGGCGATGGCTTCATCATTCAATAGGTTGAAAAGCTAATTGCTGCAGTTTCTTCCATAGGAGTGCATAGGAATGATGTTATCTACCAATGTCTATTTGGAGAAACTGGATGTCTCCGGAAATAATCTTGGCAATGACTACTTTTCACGTTGTGTTGGGCCAGCACTGATGACCAACAAATCATTGAAAGCTCTTAGGTTTTCCAGTTGTGGCTCAACTGATGCTTCTTCTATTTGTGAGGCGATAGCTGAGAGAAACACCAGTCTTCAGGAACTTGATGCTAGTAATAATCATTTTGGGGCGGCTGCTTTTGGTGGTGGATTATCAGATATTTTGCAGGTAAAATTAAAGAGTGTTTTTTTGAGATTTTTCGTATCATAGCTGTAAGTTGTTTTCATATAATAATTTATACAATGGACGGTATAAATGGACAGGGTCAGGGCTCGAGACTAACGGTAGCCACAGACATGCAGCTAGCCACAGACTAGTAAAAATTCCGTTTTGGCTAGTAGGTTTTGCGCTTCACTAGCCATTTTGGCCAGTGAAAATGTTAGCACAAAACATGTGCACTAGCCACTGGGCTACTAAGCTGAAAAGTTAGTCTGGAGCCCTGGGTGTAAACCTTGGGCTTTGATTGGTCCAGACGAGTTTGCAAGTAAAGTATAGACGCAAAAATAAGGTCAAGAGTCAAAGAAAGTAAAAAGAAACAACGTATACTCGGATAACGCAAGGAGGAAGTCAAATCGTGTTAACATGATTCGCGCTACTAGCCTCCGGTTCGTATTTACTTATTTTTTCTTGCCACACCCGTGCGTTCACAGAGAACACACGAACTGGCAAATGGGATCTATTTGTTACTCTCAAACATTCGGAACAGTGTTATACTGATAAGATATGCAAGCACTGGGGGGTGGGTTGAAAAGATATAATGTGTCACACAAGTCCAGTGTATTTAGCCAATTAAAACACACCATTGAGCGTTCATGCTTCTTCTTTTTTCCTGAAATAACAGAAACCAGGTTGTTGTTTGCGGCTCCTTGATGTTCATGGCACGCGTCTGGAGAAAGAAGGAATGACTGCTTTGTTGGAAGGAATGCAACACAACTCGTCCCTCGTTAGTTTAAATGCCGCTGGAAACGAGGTGCAACTTTGTACTGATGGTTTAGTGGAAAATGGATGCTATTAGCTGTACTACACTGAAACAAATACATTTTAAACTATGTTCGCAATACACGAGCCTGTGTACAGCCGCCCTTTCCCCTTAATTTTTTTAGGGTAAAGGGCGGCCGGCTACTATACACACGAACACATCGATTTTATTTGCATTGCGCATAGCAAAACAAGGCATGAATCATAACCAAGAACATTTGTTGCATCATAACTAGTTTCAATTCAGTTTTTGGAAATTTTGAGAAATGCACCTGTCGTTGGAAGCATTTGTAATGACTTTCAGACAAACGTCGAACTTTTTTTAAAATTAATAAGGCTGTATTGTGAAAAATCTCATGCGGTGGCCCGCTACAAATCGCAGCATACATTGTTCTATGTTGCGATGAAATCCGCCATTTAAAAAAAAAGTGTTTTAGTTCAAGAAAAAATGATCGTGATTAAGTAAATTAAATAAACATGAAGGAAAAAATTAAAGGAAATTCGGTTAAAGGTTTTGAAAGTTGAATTGAAAATACCTAGTAAAAGGTTAAAGGCTTGTTTTTGTTATTTACCGCAGAACTTTCTAATTTTGAAAGGCTTTGTTCGAGGGCTTTGGAAGAGAGCAATTGAATCCACGAGGAGAAGAGAATTCCATGTAAAATTAAACACATGTTTACAAGCTTTCTTGCGCTGCCACGTACATTCTCTTCACTGAAACAGGAACATTTTTCACTTCGAAAATCATCCATTCATTGTATTCGTTTACACTCTTCTTTCTTGATATCACGAAAATTTGGTTGTTATCTATTTTTAAGATGATTCGCCGCCACCAAGCATTTTTTTTTTAATTTCAGGTTGCCAGTCTGTCATTCCTCATGGACTTTTTGTACAGCTGTATTTGTCATCCCACACTAGAAGAGCTGATTTTTGAGAGAACCAAAGTTCTTGAGCTTGACGAATGGCAACCGCCAGGTCTTATCCCTTTGTTCTAATACAGTATTTCTTCATGCATGTGTCTATTTGTTGTACACAATACCCAATGCCATGCATCCTTTACTAAAGTTTCCTGCGACTTTGAAAATTGTTTATGTACTGGTTTAATTTACACGATTAACAGAGGATTTTCAAATATTTAGCAACTTGCTGCTGTATAAAGCCTCTCCTTTTAGCCTGGCGACAGACGATTTTTGCCTCCAGTTTTGTGAAACGAACGAAACATTCCCCTGCAACTCTCAGACTTCACTGTAAAACGACTTGACGAGAAGGACCTGGAGAATTCTTTTGTGATTTCTCCGCCTATTTGGAAACGAAAACCATTTGCTGTAAAAACGTATTAGCACTGTCTTGTTCTGCATGTGTGATAGCTTTCATTGATTTGAACATCTGAAATGACATTCATTTGTCTTTTTTGTTCTCCCCCGTGAAGACGCCCCAGCTCCAGAGGGCAGTTCCAATATTACCAAGTTACTTCTGTCTGGTTGTTCGTTAACAAACAAGGCACTACAAACCCTAACAGCAAAGGTACCAAGAAAGCTCCACGCCCTGATTAACTTGGATCTGTCCAACAACAATCAGCTGACTGCCGACTGTTTGTCAAGTATCGCAACTATGATCTCCTTAGAGGGTACGATTTCCCCCAAAGATATATAAAATGCAGTTATCTTAGTTTTTCTTAACCTGTGATCAGGCGCTGATTTTTCGCGAGCGGAGATATAAAAGCGAATGCGGCTAAAATGGGGCATGTAGCAGCTCTCGTAAGGTCTCACGAGATTGCCTTGCAACCCTTCAGGCGAACAAAAGAACAAACAACACAAACAATGGACCCTATCCCTAAAACAATAGAGGTGCTACACTATGCGTGCCAATGAAATTTAGAGCTTATGAGAGCTGCTACAGTACCCGCTAAAATTGGACCTGATCAGTCGCAGGTACGTTTATCTCAGTGTAGATTTATCTCGACAACGGGACACGTTTGACTCTACGGAAATACGAACCGTGCAATGCTAGTGTTCTTGAAGCTGTTTCGAGCTTTCCCAAACTTCAGTGAACTTTTTTAACATTTGCTTACGTGCTTTTGATTGCGTAAGATCCACAATTCCTTGCGATTGTTAGATTTGTGAAACAAATTAACTTTAAAGCGGTTTTGAATAGGCCATTTCCGAATTACCTCTGGCCTTTTTTGCAAAGCGAGTCTTAGGGCGCGTTTTTTATTCAAAATTCTGGAATGAGAATGGCCAGACTGATGGAAAATGCGCGCGTTTTTCTATTCCGCATTCCTATTCCGGAATGGACAGAACGCCATTCGATCCATTCTGGTCCCTGGGGCAGAATGAACAGAATGCTGCGAATGAAAATCGAAGCATTCCGTACCAACCATTCTTATTCCAGAACTGTGGATAAAAAAACGCGCCCTTAGTGCTCGTCCTTTCATATGCAAATCAATTTTCATTCTCATGAAACGAGTTTAATTTGCGTGTGAATGAAAATTGATTTGCATATGAAAAGATGCACACTAAAACTCGCTTTGAAAAAGAGGCCGGAGGTAATTCGGAAATGGCCTATTGAGTAATTACCTTGACCAATCACAACAACAGACGCAAACAGTGCAATAAACCAACAAGAATACGGAGCAAATTACGCGTGTACATGCAACAAGCGCCAAGCGCGGGAAAAAACGCACGTGCAAGCCGCGATCGATTTTGGTCTTGCTTCTGATTGGCTGAGAAAATGTCAACCAATTACCGAGCGAAGTATAGGAAATCCAAATCAAACGTGAATTACGTTCGACACTCAATAGGCCATTTCCGAGTTCATGTCTGCCTCCTCTTCAAAGCGAGTCTAAGTGCGAAGTTTTTGTTATGAAAATTAGTTTTCATTCATATGTAAAGTAGAACTAATTACCATCACAAAAACTTCGCACTTAGACTCGCTTTGAAGAGGAGGCAGACATGAACTCGGAAATGGCCTATTGAAAATCGCTCTGTATGACCTTACTTCTGGAAATTTATTTAGCTGTAATCATTGTTACTTGCAAGCTGCACAGAAAATCCAACCAATATTTTGTAGGCCAAAGTTCGTTATCTACCTTGGACTTCTCATTAAATGTTTCTGACGGCATTGCACTGGAAATGGAACAACTACCGGAGCTCAAAAACGTTAAGACGTTGCTTTTGAAAAAATGCAGAATCAACCCTTTAAGTGTGGTCGAGCTCTCTAAGTTCATCGCTACGGCAACGTCCAGTTTCCCGCAAATCTCGTCTTTGACGCTGGACGGCATCAAACTGTCTGGCACTGGCACCTTGAACGGCATGTTGGGATTGTCGGATACCTTTATACCCACAAATCCGTGCGGTCTGGAGTTGCTGTCCCTCACAGGGTGCGTGTTGAATGATAAAGATGTCAAGCCTCTGTTAACTGCTTTGGGAAATGGTTTGGTCGTTAAAGAACTGAAATTGTCAGCTAATCGTCTTACCGATACAACAGTGAACTACTTGGTGGATTCTGGTGGTACATCGCTTTCTCTTCGGGCGCTGGATCTTTCTATTAATAAGGTTTGCCTTGAGCTGACGAAAATTATCCCCCGACAAAGTATTTTGCTTTGTTTAATTCTATATTTAATGGCCAGTAAAAAAGTAGATTCTCAAACCATTTTAGAGTAATAAGCAGCTATATAACCTGGTATCACAACGAGAAAATTCGAGGTAAATACTGTAAGAAATGGAAAAGAAGATGTATGTATGGATTCGTCCTTCGTCACTGATTGAATTAAATGCGAAGAGATATAATGCAAACTTGGTGAAAAATAACGGACAATTCCAAAAATTTTTGTATTTCTTTGTAAACATAGTGCACTTCAACCTTACTCCCTGTTTTATGTCTATTTTTTCAAATGAAGAATGATCGTCGCAGTTGTGATCGCAATTTTTACAATTGCGTAAAGAAGCCTGAAAAAAATTCAGGGCCTGGTTGTTCGAAAGCCGATTAACATAATCCAGGATTAGCGTAAACTTTGATTGCAGTTTTCAACTATTGGATGAAAGTTGTTTTCGCTACTTTTTGTGCTTCAGGATTGACTTCCCCTAATCTAAAATTTTGCAGAATATCGGCATTGAACAACATTTGGGGACGGAGAAATAAGCTCCTTGATTAATTTTTAATCCTGGATTAGTGTTAATCGGCTTTCGAACAACCGGGCCCAGGACTTCAATTGTTTTTTTTGTCAAAACGTTCTCGAATCCCCCCACTTCTCTGCCTGTTACTATTCATAGTAGTGCCATTCTTGATCGTAGTACGGTGTTCGTATTGGTTGGGTTTTAGACGCTACATAGAAGCTACCCTTATCCTTTTATCGATAAAAACACTTATGGTTTTATTTTAGATTCGAGATGGAGGAGCGGAGAAACTATCGCAAGCCTTGTCCGACAAACTGAAAAACCTGAAGACCTTGTCGTTGGCCGATAATGATATTGGGAAAACTGGAATTCTTGGTTTGGTTGGGAAGATTTGTCCAGCTTCTCAGTTAGCAGTATTGAATCTTAAGAGCCAACGGCAGCCTGTAGGAGAGGAAGATATGGACGAAATAATGGAACAGTTGGCGAGAACATTAGGTAGGGTTGTGCAATTTCTGGATATTTACAAAGTAATATTTATTCGTTGCATATAAAAGCAAGGAGTCGCACTGTGTTGTTGGTGTTTTCCCACAACGCCCTATTCGCCTCACCAAGGATTAAGAACCAGTCCACGTAACGTTCAAGTAATTTTGGAAATGGCCAGATACAACCCTACCTCAAACTTTGCATGCTGAATGGTATTCATGAGTAAGTAATCAAATGGCCATCAATTAGTCTCCTTAATGATATGTGGTCACGTGACAGCTAATTAAAGTTTTAGCCCCTAGGGACCATTTTTTTAAGATAAAATTTTCCAAAAATGGCTAACTTGTTATGTCTCTTGCCAACACAAAAGCAACAGTATCTTCAATCAATTTACACCACATTACTGTTCAACCCTTCTACTTTATAAATATGCCTGTCTTTTTTGCAAGGTCCTCTTAACAACAGAGAAACAATTTCAAGCAAAGATGATGGTTTGACAGTGTTGAAAATGGGGCATTTTTGGTTAATTTCAATGGAAAAAATTTCCTAGAAGGATTCTGAATTTCTGAATGCTACCCACATCAAAATAAAGATAAAGGATTGTAGCTTTAATAAATGTAAAAACTTCCGCGGGCAATGTACTTTTAGATGGAAAACGGAGGGACTGAAATTCGTATATTTTCTCAATTGACATCTTAGTAAATGGCTGGTAAAAGCCAGCTTTCATTCTCAATAATAAAATATACCAGTGCAAGTGCAAGCTAGTCGCTAGGGAATGTCACAATTGTCATTTGGATGGCTTCTCATCTTTGATTTTCGGCAAGAAATGATTTCTCAATCGAGGGCGGTGATTGTTAATCCTACCCCAGGCAGTAAGCGAACTGTCAAAAGATCTTGATGTATTTTCAATTCATTTCCTGAATATTCATATAAAGATTTTCAAAATCTAGTTATTATACGAAAAGCTACAACTGTGGCATGGCTATGCACTTACTAGGGCAGAAATTCATAAAAATAAACTGCGCAAAAGAAATGCATGACTTCGAGCGTGACACTCGAACATTCAACTAACAGTTTGATCTCTAACAGTCTTAAAGAGAAATTTCCAGAATTTAAAGCGCCTTCAATTATATTTATCTGTAATTTGAAGTAAGTTTGTCGTTTTTTCGCTTATAATAAAATTACTTTTCATAGGAGAAAACCAAAATTTCTTGAAACGAACTGTGGTAATAGGACGCCTGCTTATCGGTCACGCAGTGTCAATAGATCATATTTCAGTGCATCACCTTATGCATGCAAAGTACTTCTTGTACAAAATCATTTTATCATAACTTGGATGCTTGATACCACGGCAAGAAAACCTTCGTTCACTGTCAATTTTGCCAAATGGTGAATACCAGGAAAATCCTGTATTAACCGTCCGTTTTCTGATATCGGAAAACTGACGTTCTGTGAATTCGGCGTTTTCCTTGTGTGAACGCCAGCAAAATATGAGGCTAATTCAATGTTTTCATGGTCTCGACAAATGCCGGTTAACATCTTGTTTTCCATTGCGTTTTCTTTCGTTTTCCCGAGCGGATTAATGTAGTGTTTGTAGGAGGTTTTCCAAGTCTAAATGTTGATGGTTAACACCAGGAAAACTTGATGTTCACCAGCAATTTTCCCGCATTAGAAAAGTCCAATTGAACACCTCGTTTTCCTACGCGTTCACCGTAGTTTTCCCGAGCGGGTAAATGCAGTGTTTGTCGGAGGTTTTTCGGTTGTACATGTTGACGGTTAACGCCAGGAAAACTACACTTTCGCTAGCAATTTTCTCGCATTAAAAAAGTTTTATTGGACACCTCGTTTTCCTACGAGCCGATTTTTAACGCAACATTGTTGCGTAAATATCGGCCCGTGTAACATCACCTTTAACCGTAAACGTGTCAATCGGAACAATCTCTGACAAACACTGCATTTAACCTCTCGGGAAAACTATGGTGAACGCGTAGGAAAACGAGGTGTCCAATAAAACTTTTTTAATGCGAGAAAATTGCTAGCGAAAGTGTAGTTTTCCTGGCGTTAACCGTCAACATGTACAACCGAAAAACCTCCGACAAACACTGCATTTACCCGCTCGGGAAAACTACGGTGAACGCGTAGGAAAACGAGGTGTTCAATTGGACTTTTCTAATGCGGGAAAATTGCTGGTGAACATCAAGTTTTCCTGGTGTTAACCATCAACATTTAGACTTGGAAAACCTCCTACAAACACTACATTAATCCGCTCGGGAAAACGAAAGAAAACGCAATGGAAAACAAGATGTTAACCGGCATTTGTCGAGACCATGAAAACATTGAATTAGCCTCATATTTTGCTGGCGTTCACACAAGGAAAACGCCGAATTCACAGAACGTCAGTTTTCCGATATCAGAAAACGGACGGTTAATACAGGATTTTCCTGGTATTCACCATTTGGCAAAATTGACAGTGAACGAAGGTTTTCTTGCCGTGGTATCAAGCATCCAAGTTATGATAAAATGATTTTGTACAAGAAGTACTTTGCATGCATAAGGTGATGCACTGAAATATGATCTATTGACACTGCGTGACCGATAAGCAGGCGTCCTATTACCACAGTTCGTTTCAAGAAATTTTGGTTTTCTCCTATGAAAAGTAATTTTATTATAAGCGAAAAAACGACAAACTTACTTCAAATTACAGATAAATATAATTGAAGGCGCTTTAAATTCTGGAAATTTCTCTTTAAGACTGTTAGAGATCAAACTGTTAGTTGAATGTTCGAGTGTCACGCTCGAAGTCATGCATTTCTTTTGCGCAGTTTATTTTTATGAATTTCTGCCCTAGTAAGTGCATAGCCATGCCACAGTTGTAGCTTTTCGTATAATAACTAGATTTTGAAAATCTTTATATGAATATTCAGGAAATGAATTGAAAATACATCAAGATCTTTTGACAGTTCGCTTACTGCCTGGGGTAGGATTAACAATCACCGCCCTCGATTGAGAAATCATTTCTTGCCGAAAATCAAAGATGAGAAGCCATCCAAATGACAATTGTGACATTCCCTAGCGACTAGCTTGCACTTGCACTGGTATATTTTATTATTGAGAATGAAAGCTGGCTTTTACCAGCCATTTACTAAGATGTCAATTGAGAAAATATACGAATTTCAGTCCCTCCGTTTTCCATCTAAAAGTACATTGCCCGCGGAAGTTTTTACATTTATTAAAGCTACAATCCTTTATCTTTATTTTGATGTGGGTAGCATTCAGAAATTCAGAATCCTTCTAGGAAATTTTTTCCATTGAAATTAACCAAAAATGCCCCATTTTCAACACTGTCAAACCATCATCTTTGCTTGAAATTGTTTCTCTGTTGTTAAGAGGACCCTGCAAAAAAGACAGGCATATTTATAAAGTAGAAGGGTTGAACAGTAATGTGGTGTAAATTGATTGAAGATACTGTTGCTTTTGTGTTGGCAAGAGACATAACAAGTTAGCCATTTTTGGAAAATTTTATCTTAAAAAAATGGTCCCTAGGGGCTAAAACTTTAATTAGCTGTCACGTGACCACATATCATTAAGGAGACTAATTGATGGCCATTTGATTACTTACTCATGAATACCATTCAGCATGCAAAGTTTGAGGTAGGGTTGTATCTGGCCATTTCCAAAATTACTTGAACGTTACGTGGACTGGTTCTTAAGCATTTAGAACTGAGTGCCTTTGAAAGAACGCGTATCGTGAGATACCTGGAAAGGCAAAGTGAACTCCTACAGGAGACTGTGACGACTATTTGATATAAAACATAGAAGCTTCAAGGGTTGTCACAGAGCTAACGCAATTTCATTTTTTGTTAACCCCTTAACCATGCACAATTTGTAGTGCACAATGGTCGAATATCGAAGGCTTCAAATTTTATCCCAGAGCTACCACAATTTAATTTTCTTGGGCCGGTCGTTAATCATTCAAAATCTGCGGTGCACAATGGTCGGATATCTTTCAACAAAAGTAAATCCGTGCGATGTTAACATCTTTAACTGCTGTGAAATACATCAGAATAACAAACGTTTCGTTACGTTCTGCAGGGTTTGATCCAGAAAGCGACGAAGGAAACACATTTGCCTACTGCAATTTTCCACCAAACTTGTCAGTCAATCTCACGGGTTTGGGTGGGGAGCCTGGTGAAGTGGGACCAAAACTCGACAGCCTCGCCATACTGACAGATTACAGCTCAAAACACCGCAGAACTTTGACGCTGGAAGATGCACTTCAGCTGTCATCGGTTTTGTCTCACGCTGAGAACGCAAGGGTTCAATTGAGTCAAAGGGACTGGAACCTAGTTATCAGTGCCGACAAAGACGCGCCTGCGTGGCTGCAGCTTGCGACACAGCGCGAGTCTGCGATTTACGTTAGCAACTTACCGCTGAGCGTAACTGTAGAGAAATTGGAGGGGCTCTTGGATAGCGAAGCTGAGTGTAACGTTAAAGAAATTTATTTGCTCAAGGTTTGTGGTGGCTGTAAAACTCGTCTTTACGTACCGCACTCAGTCTTAACAAGAATTTGCCTAACAAAATTTTAAAGGGGCCCTCGGAACTAAACGCTGAGAACTTAGGAGCCCAACTTAAGAAGTAAAAGGTGTTTCGTAAAATAATTAAAGCGCCCAGAGCTATTCTTCGGATGCCCCAGGCTACCGGGCTCCTGTTAGGCAACAGCCTTGATTTGTATTCGGTGGTCTTCTATTTTTCTTTTCGCTACCTTCAAGGCCCTCCTGCATTTCTTTAGACTTTGTCTGGATGGCTGCACGTGAATACCTTTTCCCTATTTCAAGTTATATTTAAAAAATGTGCCCCATCTTGGAAGGGAGAACATTGTCCTATGAGTGGACAGCAACCTGGTTAAAGCCCTTGCAAATGTTCGTAGCATTGCTGGGTCCGATAAGTAAGGTGGGTTTGAAAAAAAAGTTGGTTGTTGTTGGGAGTTGTTGTTTTAACGACCAACGACTCCCAGTTACGCCCAAGGACCTGTTTACATAAGTGAACTCGTCCCGGGACGAGTTTTATCCAGGATCCAATGAGTTTCACCTCGGGTTCTGATTATTTGCCTCTTCCTCGGTGAAATTTGTTCATCCCGTGATGATTTCATCCCAATCCGGGGTGAAACGTGACCGAAGCTTCCATGTAAACAGTCTCAATATCTATTAACCGAATATTTCGTCATGGACGAAACTGTTTTGGTCCGTCGCGGATCTCATCCCGGTTACTATGTGAACACCGCCAAACACGGTGTTCAAACGCAACTAACATGCTGTATCCAACTTTTTAGCCGCCAATGTTGACACTGTTTGCACGGGCCGTTAGTCAATCAGGCGGTCAGCACGTTCCGTTTTATTTTGGTAACAGTTGAAAGTTTCAAAACGATAGCCGCGCTTTGTGAGGTTTCTTTTAATTTATTACCTTTTCATACTGCTTCAACTCTCACCATACTGCCTCTTCTTGTTGCTTTCAGGATCAGATTTTGAGAAAGCCAAATGGTTTAGCTTGGGTGTTATTCTCCGACACAGAATCGGTGCAAAGAGCTGTGAAATATTATAACTCCGGGCATGCCTTCATGTACGGAACACCATTTGTTATCTCCACTGTCAAGAATGTTGATGTTGTAGCTGAAGGTGGAACCGAACAAAACGTTGCGACTAAAGCAAGGTCAGCGGTTACTTTCATGGATTCCTCTTCGTCCTCTTCATCTGATATACTTAGGCCTCGCTGTGCCATGTTGCTTATAAGGCCCCAATGCCAGGCTCCACCCTGGGCATCGTCACTTTGTCGTGGCCAATAATCCTTTGGGTTATGCCAGCTGGGACGCCAGTCCCTGGTAGGTTTAACCATACCGGACTGGTCGCGGGGAAGAGACCTGACAAAGGACTGCCCCAGGCTCTTTAGTTGGGGGTTGGGCGTTAAGCTAGCCACCCTATCCCGTAAAAAGGGATTACAGAACCCCCCCCCCCCCTTATCTGGTTACCACCCCACTAAGTGTTACACGAACTCTTTAAATAGTTCATTTTACGGTTGCATGCTCAGTGACCTGGCCTTTGAATGGAAACGAGGCTGGAGTGACCTTGTTTTGACACAGAACCCACCGGTTTTCTCATGCAAATCATGCTGTTCTTATGCGTACTAGTCTTCATTTGCAAGAGAAAGACAGAGGTTTACCTCCAGCCTCGCTTCTACTCATAGGCCAGGTCACTGATCACACCATGTTGTTTGTTAACTTTGACGTCATTTTTATTCTCAAAACGTTTTTTAATGGCAATTTTATTTTAATACCAGCTTTGTACACTACATTACAGACCATACACACCAAACTAAAAATTACATAACAATTATGAAACGTTTGCACCCCCTTAAAGAATTACATTACTAACAACTGGAGTAACTTTAAAAATATATATTATTTACTTTGTTTACACTTTGAATTTTTCCCTCGAAGGCAAGAGATGATCCAGCGAGCTGAAGATCGTAAAGCCGATCAAACTGCACGTGCGCAGTTGGTTCAGTCAAATTACCAAGATAGTCTTGCCCGTCACGAGTATGCTGCCCAGCACCCCGCGTACGCAGATGGCCGAGTTTGGTGAGGCACTGGTGACTGCAAAAGAAAGCTGAAATCAGTGCGAAGGTATTGAAAATATTGTGACACAAGGGAACATGGTGAAAGCTGTTGTACGTATTTCATTTTGTTGCGCCTTTCGCAACTCACTTTTGATGAATTCAGTGAATACTGGAAATACTGAACGATGTCTGGTGTGAAATTATCGAAAACTTGTGAGCTTCCGACGATTACGTGTCTGTTTTCATTGATGATAAAAAGTTTAAACAGAGTATAACATGAAGTTATTGATCTTTGTGTTTTTGTCGGTCTGAACAAATCAGTTGCAGTGCAAGGCGGAAAGGCATTCTTGTTTATATGTAAAGGAAAATTGTACATTTTCGCATATTTTTTGTTTTTTCAAACAAAGCTAATTCATCTATATTGGCAGTATAAGTTCCTTTTTTAAAGATACTTTGGAGATTTTTATAATGTCATTGTAAAAACATGCGTTATTTATGCCACCAGAGAATTGCTGGGCATTTTATTTATTTGAGAATAAAACAATGCATAAGTTATGACAATTTATTTAGATGCATAAATATCTCTTCAATTGTTTTCTCCAGTTTTGCCACTGTATAAACTCTCACTCAAAAATGAGAGCGTGAGAAACTACGATGGTAAAAAAACAACATAAGTTTGTGCCTTTGCAAGATTTATCGTACCGGACCAATGAATGGTTGTATTGATTCCTGGCGAATGGGTAAAATCACGTTAGGCAACAATCAATGTGGAGAGTGTTCTGTACAGTCCGTAAGCTTTTTTAAAAAGTGTGTTAAATGTAAAATCGTAAACTTTACTCACTCTGAGCGAATCCGAGATTCGGCGTTCTTGACGGAGTGTTCACACTAGAAATATCAGCTCTTGAATCTCTCCGCGGTAGCAAATTTGCCTCAACTCCGTTGATAACAACGTGAACTCAAATTCCTTACTGACCAAGAGTTTCTTCAGAAATTAACTCTTTTCCACTTACAAAAGGTTGGAAACATTTTGCAAAATGGCATAATTATAGTCCCGCCGATGCGTTGTTTGTTGATTTTGACGTAATTCAAAGACATCTTAATTAACAGCTAATTAACAGTGAATTGCCAAGGGAAGAAATTGTCTTACTCAGAAACGCGAAATAAAAGTGGTTCAAACTAGCGAAATATAATATGCTCACTTCAAAATCGCGAAATAAAAGTGCCGCGAAAATTTCAGTGACAGTGATGGTGATAGTGATAGTGGCAGTGTTTGTGATAGTGACAAAGGTACACTGATATCCCGAGCTGCCAGTGTTTGGCCGTCGTTGGCCACAGAGAATGATTGGACTTGTTAGAAGTATATAGCATGTGAAACCCAGAGGTGGCCAGGAGTCCTATAAGAAGTCATTTCAGGGCGTTCAGTTAGTAAATTGGGTGCGATAGTACCGTCAGAGCGAGGCGAAACAAAGCGACAAAAAACGAGAGAGGCTTGGGACGCTCGCTACTCCCAGTGCCCGCTCAATTTTCTACGGTCAGCGTTCGGTTATTCTCGTTCGTGCGCCTCTACTATCTGAGAGTCTGGCCGGCTACAGCATCTACGCAATGATTAAACATTAAGATCACAACACATGATTGACATTTGCAACTTACGTCTTTAATGTTTTAACTTTGGTACACCTACAGGAACCCTCCTTGAAACCTCTAATCCTAAGTAACAGAGGTCGTTGATAGCAGCGTAATAGTAACGAAAAAACTAAAATGCTTAATAAATTTGCCTCGGTGGATCTCTAATCAACTTGCCTTCACACAATGACGCAAATATAAACTACAAGTCCGTTATTTTACTGTGGGATAGTAAAGCGAGTGATAAAAGGTGATTGCAATGAGACACAGCGCGCGTTCCCCGTTCGTTTCGTTTCCCCACGGGAGACAAGATTGGCGCGCCTTCACGCGTTTTACTCACTCTCGGAACATCTAATGAAAAAAGGGGCTACTTGTTGTTTAACGAAAGTTTGCTATGCTATACACATTTTTTGGACATTCACTCGGTCACATGTGTTTCAGTGCAGTACAGTAACTAAAGATTAGTTAATAAAACCTCCGATCTATGACAATAACGAGTTGTTGTGTTATACCTATGCTACTTCACTTCATTTGAAGCTGTTTCTTTTTTTTTTTACGTCCGAGAAAGACTGGTGTTGGTTATTACAAGTAGGGTTAAGCTTTGTTTGAAACTGGCGGCGATACTGGTGAGGCAACTACATCGCATTCACTAAACTACAGTCTTTTTACTTGAACATTCTACTGAAACATGCAATTATAGAATGCACGTGGAGGGAAACCTCAGCTAATCGCTGCTGCTAGAGCTTTCAAACTCTTATTCCTTCGGCGGACCTAAAACACAAATAAAACAGGAATCGTAAGTCGATCATTTTTGCCTGATGAATCAAATTTCTCCGTCAACTAAAGGTTATTTTGAATCTATTAGACTTGAAAGAAAATTAATGAATGGCGGCATATATATTAATGCGGGAGCCATCCAGTTCCTTGCAACAAAAGACTGCATCAGTGTGGCCTGTAAACAGGCTGTTTAATTGGGTATTTGGTGAGTAGAGAGATAGGCACGACGGAAGTTCAACCCAGTTCATCAAACTTTGGGGCACCGCGGGTTGACGGAGCACTGTTGCTCCTGGCACCAATTCACATCCTCACAGTAGCAACCATCCAGCATTTATATATGGAGTCCTTGACACAGTAAATGTTTTTGAGCTTTTTGATGAGTTTTTGATTGCTTTAAAGGAAAAAAAAACAGAAGAGGGCGGGGGAGGGGGGCAGAAGTTGAAAATTAAGGAAATTAAAGGTGGTGGAAATAAAATTTAAAGTGCACAATTAGTAGACAACGCCGGGCCAGATAGTGCAACACACCAACAAGCCGCCCCTGAGCCCATTGGCGGACTAACTGATTCATGTGTGTACCGTTTTCTACCCTTTTTTCTTTTATTCTCAATTCACCTCATTTACCCAAAAAGTCAACGGCAATGCCCCCTTAATTCACCTAACATGCGATTACTCCTAACTTAGTACCATGACCTGTGACGTGCAAAATTAACCTGTTTGATACGTAACAAGACAGCCGACCGTGATGCGTGGCTTTGCCCTCCTACAAGGACACTTTACATTTTTTGTTTTTGATTGTGGTAAAGCCTTATCGCCAGTCAGCTTATAAGTAACCTGCTTTTGACGATTTTCTAGTACAGCCATTAAAAATCTGTCGCATTTGCGTCATATGCTTCGCCGTAATATAGCCTTCCTTTGAACTTGAACTTGAACTTATTTATTTTTATTTAAACACGGTAAATCTATCAGGTAAAATAATAATAATAAAAATTACAATCTACTTTAATCTATATAAACATGATCTAAAAATTTCAATAGTGAAAATAGAGAAAATAAAAAAATTCTGCTTTACATAGATGCCGTGTCTGTTTTGTCGATTCAGACGAAGAAATCGCGACAACCATTTCGAAAAGATTGAAGTGATTTTGCTTGCCGCAATTCAGGGGACAAGCTGTTCCAGATAACCGCACCATTATAGCTAAAGCTATTTTTCAGGAAATTGGTGCGGGGCAATGGAACAGCAGTTTGTTTTCAGAGTTCCTTAAATTATAAGGTGGATCATATTTAATGTTGCCGGACGACTGTTCGGATGCGCAACAAGACAGCCAAGCGTGATGCGTGGCTTAGCCCTCCTACAATGAGAGTTTACCTCACATACACCCATTAAAATCGGTGTAACTGGCGTCATATGCTTCGCCGTGATAGCCTCCTTTTCGCCGGATGACTTTTCTAATTCAATTAAGTAGAAAATCACATCATTCAGTCCCACCTTCCTGCCGCTTCATCAGCTGTGTTTGTAGTCACTGGAGCGTCTTCTTCTTCCTCTTCTTCTTCATTCTCATCACCTAAGACAGTTTCTTCGATTAGCCAAACTTGACGTAACCTTACTACTGAATTACCTCAGATCACCTTTCGAATTTGACTGATTTTTGTTGAAAAACACGTTCATAGCCATTTGACCTTTTGGTGGTCTTTATTAAGTGCTGTTTTCTTAATGGTGTTTTGACAGTTACGTCGATATCAGGCTCAGGAGAAAAGTTATATGAAATGTTGAAGTATTTTTAAGGTCATATCCTGGCTATTAGAGACCAATCCTTTATCATACAAATGAATAGTTAAAAACATAAGCCCCGCGGAGCACTTCTTGATTGGGGTGGGGGGGTACTCTCGCCTCTTCAATTGAAGGGAGGGGGGCTGACTCTGAAAATGGTGAAAATGCATATAACTCAGTTTAATAGTGATTTGTTCCCTCAAACTTAGGATGGAAACGGACCAGTGCTAAATTTGGATGTTTTCCCGCGAGTCTGCCGCCAATTCCAGCCAACCACTATTATCCTGCAAAAGTACTTTTCAGTTTTGGAAATAAATTGTACTAAATTTATTGATTTTTCCATCGCGTCCCCTTGTGCGGTCCGGCGCTGAAACAAGATGCAAATCAAAGGGTTGCCTACCGCCAACCAACGCAGGGAGACCTAGGAGAAAGAAGTATCAATCTTACAATGTTTGGTACTGCATTTGTCTGGAACATAGCAAGATTTACTCTTGCAGAAGTTCACGTCTTCGCATATACAGTCTGACAACATGTAATCGGTGCAGAAGTCGCAACCTGTTGGTGACAAAAACAGTCCAGAAACGACACAATTAGAGTCGAAAACTAAGTGAGGTAGCAAGCGAATAGTAATTGAGATCTCCTTACAGAGAAATATCTTAAAGATCAAAGGAAACGACAAAGTCGACGTGCAGTCGTTTTGGGAACGGGGTTTAGCTGTGATTCTGTGTCAAAGGCGTCTACCACGATTGTTAATGGGAGAATCATGGGGATGAGAAAAGGCAGGGTTTTATTGTCTCTTTTCACGACTAATTTGAATGATGTCTTCGCCAGATGGAGGTTCCTCAGAGTTGAGGAAGATAGGGTTGGTTCAAAATTTAAGAAGCTGTAGTTTCAGTGTGTTTAAGGGGTTCAGTCTGTACTGAGGCTTACTTACTAGGCCTTATGAGGCGTGTAAGGCCCCTGTTAAGGAAAATTGAAAAGTATTGAATTTAAAGGTGGTGGACTGAATTAAAATGTAAAGTGAATAATTAGTAGGCTAAAGCAAGATAGTCCACCACCACAACAAGGTGCCCCTGAGCCCACTGGAGGACTAACTGATATGTCACACATAAATTCTTTTCTATCTCTCTTTCTTTTATCAAAAAATTCAACCATAATACCCCCTTGATTATTCCTTAGCTAACACCACGACCTTTGACGTGTAAAATTATAAAAATAATAACCTGTTCGGATGCGCAACAAGACAGCCAAGCGTGAGCGTGGCTTAGCCCTCCTACAATGAGAGTTTCCCTCACATACACATATTAAAATCGGTGTAAGTTGCGTCATATGCTTCGCCGTGATAGCCTCCTTTTCGCCGGATGACTTTTCTAATTAAATAAGTATAGGTAATCACATGATTCCGAGTGCAATTTGGAATAAATAAGCACGAGTGGTCTTTGAAGAAATGTTCAAGTGCTTATTTATTCGAAATTGCACGAGAAAAATCATGTGATTACTTAATAATAATACACTTGAAAAAATAGACTACTTATAAAGCTTCAGCCCATACATTGATTACTCAGGTACGCAGAAGGCATTGCCCTCGATCTTCCGAAACTTGGAGAAGCTTCGAAAATATCCGGAGATCACCGGAAATTTACGGGTAATCTTCGGACATCTTCGGACGTGTTCGGGTAATCTTCGGACGTGTTCAGCGATCTTCGGAAGGTTTCGCACGATATTCGGCGGTCTTCGAAATACATCGGTTGGTCTTCGGAAGTCTTCGAGTCTTCGTTTTAACTTCGGAAATCGTTGTAATTTGCACTCGTGTTACACTTTTTTGCACTGGTGTTACACTTCTTGCACTTTGTTACACTTGAACTGTACTGCTCTCAGCCAATCACAATCGAGTAATTTTTTCAAGTGTATAAAGTAGAAAATCACATCATTCAGTCCCACCTTCCTGTACTTCACCAACTGTGTTTGTAGTCACTGGAGTTTCTTCTTCTTCTTCTTCTTCTTCTTCTTCTTCTTCTTCTTCTTCTTCTTCATTCTCATCACCTAAAACAGTTTCTTCGATTAGCCAAACTTGACGTAACCTTACTACTAAATTACTATTTTGCCAATGTCAGGTTTCCAATTGGAGTGATTTTTGTTGAAAACCGTGTTCACAGCCAGCTGACATTTTGGTGGTCTTTACAGCGCTGTTTTCTTAATGGTTTTTTGACAGTTATGTCGATATCAGGCTCAGGAGAAAAGTGATATGAAATGTTACGAACATTAATAAAGTATTTTTAAGGTCATCTCGTGGCTATTAGAGACCAATCTTTTATCATACAAATGAATAGTTAAAAACACAGGCTCCGCGGAGCAGTTCTTGATGTGCGGGGGCTGCTCTCGCCTCTTCAATTGAGGGGGCGGGCTGACTCTGAAATTGGTGAAAGTGCATCTAACTCAGTTTAATAGTGATTTGTTCCCTCAAACTTAGGATGGAAACGGACCAGTGATAAATTTGGATGTTTTCCCGCGAGTCCGCCTCCAATTCCAGCCAACCACTACTATATCCCGTGAGAGTGCTTCTCAGTTTTTGAAATAAATTTTACTAAATTTATTAATTTTTCTAGCCCGTCCCCCTGTGCGGTCCGGCCCTGAAACAAGATGCAAATCAAAGGGTTGCCTACCGCAAACCAACGCAGAGAGACCTGGGAGAAAGAAGTATCAATCTTACAATGTTTGGTACTGCATTTGTCTGGAACATAGCAAGATTTACTCTTGCAGAAGTTCACGTCTTCGCATATACAGTCTGACAACATGTAATCGGTGCAAAAGTCGCAACCTGTTGGAGACAAAAACAGTCAATCAAAAAAGAACAACAAACGACACGGTTAGAATCGGTGGAAAACTGAGGTAGCAAACGAACAGTAGTCCTTACAGGGAAATATGTTGAAGATGAAAGGAAACGACAAAGTCGACGTGTAGTCGTTTTGGGAACTGGGGTTTATTTTGTTGTTCTGTGTCAAAGGCGTCCTGCCCTACCACGATTGTTAATGGGGGAATCATGGGGATGAGAAAAAGCAGGGTTTTATTGTCTCTTTCTCAACTAATTTGAACGATGTCTTCGCCAGAAAGAGGTTCCTCGGAGTTGAGGAGGACAGGGTTAGTTCAAAATTTAAGAAGCTGTAGTTTCAGTGTGCGTTAAGGGGTTCAGTTTGTATGGAGGAACATGCCACAGGTTATTTAGTAGGCGTGCATGGAAAGCCCCTGTAGGTTTCTGACGTAATCCATTTAATTTAAGAGGACTGAAAAAGACATTGATTTAGATTCACGACCATGCATTATTCCTCTTTCAGCGATGTAGGAAAATCTTTATAGACGATTGGTTAAATTCAAATTACTTGGTGTTGAGGAATGACTCATACACCCGCTTTCTCTAAGGTCAGTTCATATGCTTAGTTTCACTGAGGTTCTACCGATTCGTACCTCATGCATATGCAGTTCAGATAGATTCATTCTGTTAGATGCTGAGTTAAATTATTGCTTTGGTTTTTATGATACGTAAAAGAGAGAGAATAGCTTTTGTCAATGACTTAACTATAAAACATTGCGATAGGACAAAAGTTAAAACCATCACGGTCAAAAACTCTAAAAAACAGTTAAAAGCTTTTGAAAACTTTAAAAAGCGACGACGTTTCGACGTTTACTCAACGTCATTTTCAAGTCAAAATGAATAAGAGAAAGTTACTTGAATATAAATGTACAAAACAAATCCTTAGAGAATAAAATCAAGCGCTAATAAATGCGAGAAAATATTTACACGCAGTGTCACGTAAACAATTTAGTACGAATGGAGTTCTTCTGGGTATTTAGCCCAGGTTATTAAGCAGTCAAAAAAAACTTCGATCTACATTTTCTCAAAACAGAATTGTTTGTCCTTCAAATCGGACTTCGATAGGCCATGGTCTTCCGAGTGTCTTCCAATTGCAGAATGTTTATGCTCGCCAATACGTTGGTGCAAGTGTCGCGTTGTGTACCCGACATAATCTGTGTCGCACAGATCACATTGAAATTTATAGACCACTCACTGATTGTGTACAATTGGGGGCTTTTTCTCTTTCGGGGAAAGGACTTGGCTGATCTTCTTAGACTGAAAGACAGGTTTGATTTGCACTCCAATTTTTGCGCTCAAATTTTGCATTTCTCTTTTCACTGAGTTGGCTGATTTCTGAACTTTGAAAGGTAGTGGTACCACAATATTAGAGGAGCTATCACCAAAGTCCGATTTGAAGGACAAACAATTCTCTGTTTTGAGAAAATGTAGATCGAAGTTTGACTGCTTAATATTTGAGATGTTGTATATTAAGGAGCTAAAACCTGGGCTTAAAGCGCGCCCAGGTTAAGTCTAAGGAGCTCGTTTTATTCTATTTGACATATATTAGATCTGTTATGGAATACGCATGCGCGCTTTTTCACAGCAGTCTACCTCAATATCTATCAGTTGATTTAGAAAGATGCCAGAAGCGCGCATTACGTATAATGTTTCCTGACAAAGAATATGACGAGGCGCTAGCGTGCACTGGGCTTATTTCGCTGCATGAGCGGCGCGAGAATATTGCCAACAAGCTCTTTTCCAACGCTCTTGTACCAGGTCACAAGCTGCATAAGCTCCTGCCGCCCAGGAATGCATCTAGATGATAAGTATAGGTAATCACATGATTCCGAGTGCAACTTGGAATCAATAAGAACGAGTGGTCTTTGAAGAAATTTTCAAGTGCTTATTTATTCGAAATTGCACGAGAAAAATCATGTGATTACTTAATAATAATACACTTGAAAAAATAGACTACTTATAAAAGCTTCAGCCCATACATTGACTACTCAGGTACGCAGAAGGCATTGCCCTCGATCTTCCGAAACTTGGAGAAGCTTCGAAAATATCCGGAGATCACCGGAAATTTTCGGGTAATCTTCGGGCATGTTCGGGTAATCTTCGGAAGTGTTCAGCAATCTTCGGAAATCTTCGTGTGGTTTACGGAAATCTTCGGAAGGTTTCGCACGATATTCAGCGGTCTTCGAAATACATCGGTTGGTCTTCGGAAGTCTTCGAGTCTTCGTTTTAACTTCAGAAATCGTTGCAATTTGCACTCGTGTTACACTTTTTTGCACTGGTGTTACACTTCCTGCACTTTGTTACACTTGAACTGCACTGCTCTCAGCCAATCACAATCGAGTAATTTTTTCAAGTGTATAAAGTAGAAAATCACATCATTCAGTCCCACCTTCCTGTACTTCACCAACTGTGTTTGTAGTCACTGGAGTTTCTTCTTCTTCTTCATTCTCATCACCTAAAACAGTTTCTTCGATTAGCCAAACTTGACGTAACCTTACTACTAAATTACTATTTTGCCAATGTCAGGTTTCCAATTGGAGTGATTTTTGTTGAAAACCGTGTTCACAGCCAGTTGACATTTTGGGGGTCTTTACAGCGCTGTTTTCTTAATGGTCTTTTGACAGTTATGTCGATATCAGGCTCAGGAGAAAAGTGATATGAAATGTTACGAACATTAATAAAGTATTTTTAAGGTCATCTCGTGGCTATTAGAGACCAATCTTTTATCATACAAATGAATAGTTAAAAACACAGGCTCCGCGGAGCAGTTCTTGATGTGCGGGGGCTGCTCTCGCCTCTTCAATTGAGGGGAGGGGGCTGACTCTGAAATTGGTGAAAGTGCATCTAACTCAGTTTAATAGTGATTTGTTCCCTCAAACTTAGCCGGGGAAAACGGACCAGTGATAAATTTGGATGTTTTCCCGCGAGTCCGCCTCCAATTCCAGCCAACCACTATTATATCCCGTGAGAGTGCTTCTCAGTTTTTGAAATAAATTTTACTAAATTTATTAATTTTTCTAGCCCGTCCCCCTGTGCGGTCCGGCCCTGAAACAAGATGCAAATCAAAGGGTTGCCTACCGCAAACCAACGCAGAGAGACCTGGGAGAAAGAAGTATCAATCTTACAATGTTTGGTACTGCATTTGTCTGGAACATAGCAAGATTTACTCTTGCAGAAGTTCACGTCTTCGCATATACAGTCTGACAACATGTAATCGGTGCAAAAGTCGCAACCTGTTGGAGACAAAAACAGTCAATCAAAAAAGAACAACAAACGACACGGTTAGAATCGGTGGAAAACTGAGGTAGCAAACGAACAGTAGTCCTTACAGGGAAATATGTTGAAGATGAAAGGAAACGACAAAGTCGACGTGTAGTCGTTTTGGGAACTGGGGTTTATTTTGTTGTTCTGTGTCAAAGGCGTCCTGCCCTACCACGATTGTTAATGGGGGGAATCATGGGGATGAGAAAAAGCAGGGTTTTGTTGTCTCTTTCTCAACTAATTTGAATGATTCGCCAGAAAGAGGTTCCTCGGAGTTGAGGAAGACAGGGTTAGTTCAAAATTTAAGAAGCTGTAGTTTCAGTGTGCGTTAAGGGGTTCAGTTTGTATGGAGGAACATGCCACAGGTTATTTAGTAGGCGTGCATGGAAAGCCCCTGTAGGTTTCTGACGTAATCCATTTAATTTAAGGGGACTGGAGCATCATCATTAAGCATCATCATTTTAATTATTAATTAAAAATACATTTTACAGTCGGGCTGGCCCGCGGATAGCTATGCTAGTCTAGGCGGGCCTGAAAAAGACACACTGATTTAGATTCACGTTTGTGCCTTTTAAATACACTCGAGGACCATGCATTATTTCTCTTTCAGCGATGTAGGAAAATCTTTATAGACGATTGGTTAAATTCAAATTACTTGGTGTTGAGGAATGACTCATACACCCGCTTTCTCTAAGGTCAGTTCATATGCTTAGTTTCACTGAGGTTCTACCGATTCGTACCTCATGCATATGCAGTTCAGATAGATTCATTCTGTTAGATACTGAGTTAAATTATTGCTTTGGTTTTTATGATACGTAAAAGAGAGAGAATAGGTTTTGTCAATAACTTAACTATAAAACATTGCGATAGGACAAAAGTTAAAACCATCACGATCAAAAACTCTGAAAAACTGTTAAAAATATTTGAAAACTTTAAAAACCGACGACGTTTCGACGTTTACTCAACGTCATTTTCAAGTCAAAATGAATAAAGGCTGGTTTCCATATGATCGTCTGCGATCATATGTAAACACACTTCTGCGATCGTCTGCGATCCTGCGATCGCGATCGCAGACGATCGCAGAAGATAGAACCATGCTCTATCTTCTGCGATCGTCTGCGATCGTTTGCGATCCTGCGATCATATGGAAACCAAAGTTCCGCGATCTGCGATCGAAACGTATCCCATAATATTTTGTTTATAGCAACACTCATTTGTTTTAAACATGGCTGGCGTTGAACATGGTAACGTTTCTAACGAGGAATTCATGGAAGAAGTTGCGTGGTATAAGGATTTCAAAGACAAAAACAAAAAGGCTAACAGTTGGGAAAAAATCGGCGAGAAATTTAATTTATCGGCGGCGGAGGCAGAGGTCAAATTCCGCAACATAAGAACCGCGTATGGTCGTAAGAATATTTTCCGAATCCAAAACCGATGTTTCCTTCGGTTTTGGAGCTGAAGTTGTCGATGCTTTAAGACTAAAAGAAGAAATAAATTTGCTTGCTGCAAAATTTCCTCCCCGATGTCCGCCATGTTGTTTGCCTTGATTTTCACGCGAGCACAGAGTGCATGTACAATTGACATTTCCGCTGAACGAAATGAAGGGCTACAGTCGGCTCTGCGATCGTTCGCGATCGTCTGCGATTATATGGAAACAGATCTCTTTGTGATCGTCTGCGATCTGCGATCCGCGATCGTCTGCGATCGTCTGCGATCAGATGGAAACCAGCCTTAAGAGAAAGTTACTTGAATATAAATGTACAAAACAAATCCTTAGAG
>OX419336.1:37360371-37372871 GCA_948470475.1 Galaxea fascicularis
TTTTAATTTATCAGAGCAAAGGTCTCATAACATCAGTTCATGATGTTGTAAAGAAACAGATAATTTTTGTCTTCATTGTTGTTACTACGCTTTCCAGTTGAGCGCAACACCACGCAAGTTTCCTCAGAAAGTTTTGCAAAACTTTGACGTTTCCGATGGCAACGAGAATGTATGGAATGGAAACAAAGCGCGCGAAAAGCTTTCTGCACAGACTCCGCACGGCATTTGGGCGGCGCGTTTTGTTTTCATTGGATACCTTCTCGGATTCATTCTCGGAAACGTCAAAGTTTCAAAACTTTGTGTGGAAAATTGCGTGGTGTCGCGCTCAATTGGAGAGCGTTGTACAAAATTATTTTCAGGGCAAAGTTGACCAATGGCGCACTGAATTCGGAACGAGTTAAAAACATGCCTTAAAGGCACCAGCGTTTGCGAATATTAAAATCTGGCATAAGAAATAAGTATAGGAAATCTCACGATCTTGAGTGCAATTCGTGGTTTACGGGTAGGACATGTACAGTGTATAGTGAACGCATTGACTATATCCGGGAAAGTAAAATGACCGGCAGTTTAAAAATGTCTACAGGATAATTTCGGCGAAATGCTTCATTCAAATTAACCATCCGAAAATATTCTATTTTCCGTTTTGAGTTGTCAGCGATAAGGAAAAGGAATTTGGCTTCGCGGCTGACCATTTTTTTGCGAGCTTGAGCATAGTGTGAAATTGCCTCATTCTCGACACTGAATAATTTTGTGGTTTGTATGACAGGCAAAGACTAAAATGAGGTATTTCGTAAAAATTTCATACAAAGTATAACTGCCGGGCAGTGTGTCTATTTGCGGAGACCAGGCATACAGTTTCTCAGTGCGGTGTAAAGAAAGCCGAAGTTTTAGTCAGTGAAACATCGAACGATTTCGAGTTCGCAGTCCGATTCCATTCTTAAAAGAAGGAAGTGAAGCGGCTGATATGGCTAACAATGCTCTCCACAAACTGTGCTTAATATGGAAACTGCATGGGTCAAAGCGTCCACTTGCTGAAGACATGCAAATTAGTTACAATAGGCGCTTCTGTGACTTTATTGAATTACAATTGAAATTTTATTCTTGATATGACAGATCGATCGGGTTAACTTTGAGCTTCAATTGCGAAATTTAGTTCATAGAGTAAAGTGAAGTCCTGTTTAATTTATGTCACAATTCACCACTTCACAACACAAACATTTACATTAATATGTATATTTTTTCGCAAACCTGATTTAACAAGAACAGCAATTTTATTCATACGGCAAAAGTGAAAATACAGTTATTGATATACTTTATCTCCAAACGCGATTCTCATCGAGTAAAGATTTGAGTACCTGACGAAGTAAGTTCCATCATTTTTCGATTCTTTTTTGTTTACTTGATATTGGCTGTTTTTACACAAGAGACGCATTATCCGTCTGGACGACCTTGGGCAAACATTTGTACTTCGTCTGGTTATGCGTCTCCAGTATAAAGACGGGCACAAGACGCATTATTAGTCTAGACGAACTATCCTTCGCAATTCGTCGTGAATGGACGAATTTCGAGAGAGAGTTCGTCGTCTGGACGCCCATGTCGTCTTGTGCCCGTCTTTATACTAGACGAATTTCACAGACGCAGAAAAAATGTTTGCCCAAGTTCGTCCCAGACGGATTATGTGTCTTCTGTAGTTCGTCCCGTCTTTACACTAGACGAACAACATGGGAGACGCATAATTCGTCTGGACGGATTATGCATCTCTAGTATAAAAACGGCCAGTTGTTGTGTCTGACCATCCGTCTTCTGTTTCCTTCTAGACAAGCACTGAGAGACTATAACGACACTACGGTAAGCAAAAAAGGTATATTATTCGAAATCGGAGTGTTCAGTTGAAATGTAGTCTGCGTATTTTACTGAAGAACCGTGCGGTAGAATAATACACCCCCTGCGACACTCTGCAAGATCACACTGAAACCGTTCGGTGTTAAATAAGTTACATCAATTGTCGGCTTAGGTTTTTCTATGGAAAAAGTAACTTCGATCCTTGTTTGAAACAGCGGAAATCCTGAAATGAAGGCACACTACGTATGGTTGAAATTACTAAATAATGACAGTAAATAATGACGTAAAGATTCCTATTTAGGCGCTCAGATATGTCCATTTTTGATGGAGACTCAAAAGGTAACTCGTGCAGTATATGCTCCAAGCTTGTTTGTATGTGAATGCTTTGTAAATCGTTTTACATTGACATATAGCAAACAAGTTTCCTTTCCATTCGTCAATAAGTTAGTCTACAGTGCTGATTACATAATTCTGCGTTTCTGTGGCACAAATTGAAATGGACAGTGACAAGCGCGTGGTATAGACTGTTACTCCGTGAATCCCTCCTAAGGTAATATATTTCCATTCCCCTGCGGCAAGTTCTTGATTCGAGTGAATTTGTAGGTAAATTCAAATTGTTACTCGTCACATTATGAATTAAAATAGTGCCTCTACAAAGTTCTACACTGGAAATACTAAATCCGTTTGCACTTAATTTTTTTATTCGAACCTTAATCCCCTTTAACACTAAGACTCCACTGGGCAAACCTCGAAAACCTCTCAGTTTTGTATGCTGACATTCTCAAAATCATTGAGTTCAGAGGAAACGGTTGAATTGTTTTCATTCGCTTCGCATTTCAATTATCTATTTACCGATTAGTTTTAGGTAAAGATGATAAATTTTCTCAGTAAAGAAATCAAGTAGCTTTCTGCTTTTTGGGCTAAGGTAGTTTTCGAGTTTTTTTTATGTCTTTCATGACAGCCAATTTTGAACTAAAAAATTCCTTCATGTTAGCGGATAATTACTGTGACTCGGGTCGGATCCAAAAACTCTATAAAACTGGCGGAAGAAGTCAAGACTCGGGTTCGCTCTTTGCGCTGAAACTATTGTAAACCACCCTTTTATTTAACTGCAACCCTAACAGAACGCACTCACCATTAAATGCAATGCAATTAAAATGTAAGAGTAATTTTGTATATGCCATGGATTTGCAAGTCGTCTTCATTTCTAAATGGAAATGAAGATCAGAGTCATCAACACGGCTGTCTTCAAAGGTAAACTGCTGGAAAACCGTGTTTATGCCGCTCGTGTTGGCGAAACCACTGTAGAGTAATCACTGAAGTACTAATGTAGTTGAGATCCCTCAGATGAAATAAATGGCAACTCAGTGTTAAGCGGCCCTCAGAGAATAGCTATGAGACCGTACTTGCAATTGGTGAATAATTGTTATAAAATTTGTATATTCTTTTTTGAGCACACAACAGCGCGCCATCGTGGTTGTAAGCTTCATTATCCTGCTTTTACCGTCCGGTTAATTGGTGCTCTGTAATATTTGTACCAGCGGGGGGCGGGGTGGGGGGGGGGATAGAAAAAAGGCCTGGGACCGAGAAGCAATGTTCTCACAACTTGCAAAGCGCTCATCTTGGTCAGCGGCGTATTTTAAGCGGGCGCTTTTTTTAGCTGGCCTGTTTTCAGGTGTTTTTGAAAGTTAAAAAAGATAGCGATCTCTGTAAAAAATAAAAAAAACTATATGTATGTTGGCTTTTTGTTGGTGCTATTATCGCGAAGTGACTAGTTGAGAAAACGTTCAGAGCTGACTCGTTCCCTATTGGCTCTGAAGCTTCCCATCGAGGCACAACTCACAACCCGCACAAATTACAGTTACGAGTTGAACGCGTAGTCTGTGTAGCTAGTTGCTCGATGATCCGTTTATTCACGGGACCCAAATATGTCAAGTTGTTTCCGATGTACCGTCGGACATCCGAGTTTTAGGATTCCGACGATAATCAGCGTAATTTATTCGCCTAAGGACCTCTTTCTGTTGCCAATAAAATGCAGGTTCGATGGCTCCAAAACACCACGACAAACATCGCCTCTTCAACTGACTACATTCAATTTCACTCAACACAATATCTACTGGGAACGTGTTCTTCTCGCCGAAATACGAAAAAGTGCTTTTGCAAACTTTCCTGTATATCAGCGTGATGCTTTGGGAGATCTGCAGAAAAGAAGATTGAAAAAATTGTTATTTTATTCGACCCACCAAAAGTGCTACTTTCTATTCTTGAATTTGTACTGTTTTCACAAACGAATGTCTATCTCTGAGTAAGTGTTTCTACTGCAAATACCACCAAGCCAATAAGCTTACTAGCTCAAGAAGCTTTTTTAATGCGAAGAAATATACATTTACAAAATTTTGCCTTACCTTGACCTCGGAGAAACTACTATGTATTAAAAACGACGTCGGCGAATAGGTAAAAAAATCGCTGAATAAACTAAAAAGAATCCACCGCATTTCGCACTGGCATCGTCCGCCATGTTTCCTGCTTACACTTCGGGATGACAAACTCTGCTCGTGCGCAGTACACGACTGACTGATGCCTCCATGATTGCTTTGCAAGTTTTGAGAACATCGTTTGGATTTCATTTCAGAGAATGTATGGGAAGTTGCTTCTCCCCCCACCCCTGATTTGTACCTTCTTAAAGACTTCTGGTCTGTTTTAGTTCAGTCAACTGCACGTTTTCAGTATATACTCCTTTTGCATTCAAATCAACAGAATTGAATCATGTTCAAGTTGGTTACCGCCCTTTGTTTGACTGTTCTCTGTGCTGGACTTATCAGCGGTTATTCGTCGTCAGGTAATTTGCCAGCTCTCAATTTTACCCATTTTTCTAACCTGTGAACTCCATATTTAAAAAATATAACAAAACGATAAGTCCAGGGACGATTTTAAATGATACTTGCATTTTGGAGTTATGCTTTTATTGTTTGGGAGCTTATGATCAGTTTCCGCGTTCAACTATTAATTCTTCATAGATGTGAAAATAGCCAAAAACAACCTGGCCAAAATGAGAGTTGCCGGCAGAGAGCTCCGCGTCAAGTCACAGTATTACAGTTTGAGAAAACTTCTATTTCCAATGTTCGTAGATCACTTAATGGCCGTAACATGGCCTCAACTCTTCGACCCATCCAGTCAGTGAAAATTTAAGTCCTAGAAAATTGTCAGCAATGTTATCTTACGGTATTTCTCGTGTTTCCGACTCATTTGGCACGTCCAAATGGTACATCTACACTTCTGAAAAAAAAAAAACCCTGATGGATTAACTAAAATTTTACAGGGTCCCAAAATTAACTGTAATTTCTTTGGCGATTATGATAACAACCAGAAAGAATAATTATTGTTGTGCCCCCTTCTTGATTTAATTTATCTTCTAACAAACGGTTGCGCCCGAGCTAAGTACAATTTTATTTTGTGGAATTCTTAACTTCAATTATTTTGTCTTTTACAAGCATTAAACAAAAGGAAACTAAGATTTGTGATTTTGTTGGATTTCTCAGACACCTTTTCAGAATTCAATACCAACAAGAAATCATAGTAAATTCAGTAAATTGCAACTAAACAAGGGATAGCCATCCAGAAAAATCAGGCAAAACTGATATTCAAGTTTATTTCGTGAATTCTCATGAGCCTTTACTGAAGGGCAGATTGATTTGCTTAAATCTTATAATAATCAGATTGCAGAACTAGTTGCTTTCAGAACAAAAGTGATTTTTCATACCCAGAACAGTAGTTGAGGCGTTGACTACCCCCTGTTGAATCGTTGGAGAGGCTCTAGAAGCAAAAATATTTACTTTGTTATTATCGACAGACTATGCCCTTCATTTCCCGAACAGAAGAGTCAGGGATTGCGCGAATATCTGGGGAATGCTCAGGTTAAGAAGGTTTACGGTGTGCTTTTGGATGAAGTCAAGTTGCAATAACAAAGGGACGCCGTTTAGTTACGCTGTTCCAGGACAGGATAATGAATTGCTTGTGTATAACTAAAAGGACTTTCATTTATACATTGGGGGCACCGCCAGGTTAGTTGTTCTCTTCTTTAATGCCAGGGTGACGAATTCAGTAGTCCTCAGTTTTGGTGCGAAATTTCAGCATTTATAATTTCACATGTGAAGTTACAAAACTGCTATTGCAACTTTTCCAATTTCTCGGTGCCAAAATGGAGTCCACGTTTAAAGATGTTACTTACCTCTACAAGAGATGCGTACTGACAAAGATTATCCATGGCCAACCTTTCAGCGTTGGCCAGGAATCCAGTAAACGCTGAAATAATAACAATAACTGGCCATCAACAAGAACCGCTCTATGCCTGCCGACTCAGTTTTTCTGACCCAAAGGCGTCAGATCGTTATCCTGGGAGTACCAGGATTTTTCAAAGACGAGACGATCATATATCCCGGTGAAGACGCCTGAAGACTTACGAAGATGCCTGAAGATTTCGGAAAACTTTCCCAATAGTTCAGAAGTACAGAGTATCGGAACATTTCTGAACATTTCCAAGTGCCTTTTCCAAGTGCCTTTTCCAAGTGCCTCTCTCACGGCCTCGTCACCAGTCTCTTTTCCTTTAAAAATTAGGGAATTCGGGGAAGGTATATCATTTACTTATTACACATGGACTTAGAATTTGTTACATTGGGTTGAAATTCCATGTAATGGCTGTAATGGCTCACATTTTTCAACCAGGCGTGAGAAATTGGTCCGTAAGGGTAAGCTGCCGTGAGTTTTCAACCTGGAGGCGTGGGAGTTGGCACGCTGGAAGATTACGACTCCGGGAAAGAATACGAGCAGCGACAACTATCTAACATCATGGACGGCAACTAAGAAATCCAGTTTAACTGCGACCAGGCAACTAGCGAGCTCCTTAATTTAAACAACTTATTCAGTCTAGTGCAGTAGTGAGCAGTGGCCAATGTCTACAATTTCTATAGTGCTATGTGGTACTTAACCAGCAAGGCCGGTTAACGCTTCACTCTTACATTTAGGGGCCGTTGATACTGTTCTGACAACCGTCAAGCTATTAAAGTTTTACCATAACTCTTTACATCTTCTCTTTAATTTCATGTAAGCCAGTTTACTTTGGCCATAATTTATAATAAACTGCCTTAAGCGATGATTTATACCTCAAAACGTCTTAACACGACGTCGTGCACAGATGACGGATTTCAAGTGCATTTCTGACACGGGCGCCGTTGCACTACTTTTCACTTCATTCCATGACAAATTATAGCCAATCACGTCAGGGACAGTTGACTCAATTCTGAACAATCTAGAATAGCAAGAAGGAATCTAAAGGGGTTTTTTGTTGAAAAATTGGGAACATTTGTGAACTTTAGCCAAAATGTACATGTATTTTTTAAAGTTTTCGGTGCTGAGAGTTCTCTATACAATAAACAAGTCATAAACCCACGATTGTGAGTTTGTCAACCAAGATATTAAAGGGCAGTCAAATGGTATACTCGTGAAATGCACCCGCCCATATAACTTCAAGTTTAAGAGCTGTTGGAACTGAGTCAAAATTTGGAAGCCTTTTTATAAGTTTCTCGTCGACCATCACCCCGACGGTATATTGGCCATTAAACGCTGACCAATTGTGGAAGAATTAATTTTCATTTTCGTAGTACTTTTCTGTTATAGGAGATCAGGATTTTCGGCCAACGATGGCAGATGGCATCATATATGTGTGACTTGGAGAGGGAGTGACGGGGCGCGGAAGTTCTACAAAGACGGGGTCCTGCATCACCACAGCATAAACTTTCAGAACTTTAAGAAACGCTATACATCATAAAGCCAAGAGGATCTCTGGTGCTGGGACGAGAACAAGATGGAGTTGGAACACGTTTTGAACCGACACAGTCCTTTGTCGGAACTTTGACCAACGTCAATTTGTGGAATTATGTTCTGTCGGGCAGCACCATAAAAGCGTACTCAAGGTCTTGTCGTTCGGGGAGAGGAAACGTCTACAAATGGGCAGATTTTAGATACGGCATCAAAGGCAAAACTGCAGTTGTCATTCCATCCCCTTGCTATCCGTTGTCTTATTACAGATGAGCGCAAGCTGCAACGAAGATTCTGTGTTCAAAATGTAAAGCAGTGAGAAATGTTTAGTAAACTAGCTTTGTAGATGCGTCAGTAATCAATGATAATCGGAGAGAAATAAATTGCCAGGTTAAAATTAAGCCGAAGTCAAATGTAAACTGATCAAGAACACAGGATTTGAAGCAATAAAACATGTGGCTTTTCCACAACAATGCTTGTGATTTTTGACGCAGAGATTCCCAATTACCAAAAGTCAGATACAAACGAGCCCAGACTGATCTCTTTTAAATATTTTTGCAGTAACTTCAACACAATAACTCGTTTCTGATTGGTCGACAGCGATACAAATAATCACAAATTGTACCCCGTAAGCGTACCTGTTAAGTTTCCGTAGCAACGGCGTGTAAACTTTGAAAGTCTAGAAGCTTGAAATCTGTCTAAAAGGCACATAAACTGAATTTGGGATTTTGTGGAATTATATTTGGGAAATATTTGAATATGTTGCAAGTTAAAAAGCACACCTTCTCGTAAACTGTAACTGCATGGTAATTCTGCTGAATATACAGGAAAATAGTTCACGGATCTAGGAATTATGGTAGGTCTAATTTCACTATTCAGCAAGTTAGATGCCAGCAAATCGCATGAATGGTTTTTACATTTGCACTTAAAAATACCAAACAACGAGTTTAATAATATGACAAATAATAAGGAATGTAAAAACAATAATGCTTATAACACTAATGCCAGTCAAGTAAAATGCTTTATTAGAACATGATCTTATACTAAATTTCTACTTCACTACGAAATCACACAAAACAGATGGCATGGGAGGATAATTCCTTGAGAAATCTGAATGCGCATGCGGGTGTGGTCGCTGTGTGACAAAAGAGAAAAAGGATAGTGCTGGTTGACAGGCAAGGATCAACCGAGTTTATCAGTAAACATTACTCGGCCAATTTGAGTAAGCAAATATCCGATTTTTCTTGCATGGAAATGTTATTCTATTTTATCATATGACTCGTACGACCCCTCGCGCGCTTTCATTCAAAAACTATTGAGAAAATCCCTGTATGAGGCCCGTACGCATTAGCGCGAGCAGGGCCGGAAAAAGCCGTACGGCCCTGTTAGGAACACGTACGGCCCCGCGCGATACGATTTTAGAGGATTTCGTTGTGTCTAACCGTGATGTAAGTTTTTTACAACCAGAAAGCAAATACATTTCCGGCAACGACATATTAGATCAATTTTATGTGCAAATTAGTCGCTTTTTTTAAAACTTCATCTTTTACGCGCTCATGAAGAGTCTAAGGAGGCCATATGATAAAATGCTTACTGACTGAGTTAGGCCGGGCCGGACGGGAAAATATTTGGCTCTCCGTCATGGCGCATGGATCTCGCTGCGCTCGGTCAGCACGGCCATGACCTCGAGCCAAATTTTTTCCCGTCGGGCCCTCCCACTCAGTCAATAAGTACATAAGAGTGAACGGCCGTGCTTAAGTGAGAGCTTAACCAACGAGGACGGCAATGGCAACTAGAACGCCACAAAACAATGGGCTTACTGAGCAAAAACAATCTCTGCACGTGCGTTTCACATTTTGGTACATTTCTTTACCGTTCTCTGCAAAACAACAACATGAAATCACCAAATTTTAGGTTTTCTCGAGAACGTGAGCGCATGACGGCAAGTTTTTCTTTCCTTTTACACCGTTCACAGTAATTAAGACCCTGGACAGCTCGCCAGCATTTTACATGTTAAACAAATTGGAATAATCACAAAAAGTTACGAAAACCAGAAGTCATATTTTGAAGTGACGTTCTCGTTGCCGTCGTCGTCGTCGTTGCTTAAGCTCCCTATTGGCGTGGAAGAACTCGAAGAAGAAAGAATGGTGGATTATCGTACTAAATCTAATTTGCAAACCCCCCCCCCCCCCCCCAATATTCCTTATGGTCATATTTATATTTATGCATGCTGGCACTGAATAATTTAACTTCTGTGAAACTTTTTTGTCAATATTTTGTTCTTGTGTGAACCTAGCTTGGACAGTGTTAGACAAAAATTTGGTTTTATAGCGGAGTTGATAATGTAAATTGAATCTAGTACGTTGAACAAGTTATACATTGGCGAGACAGGAAGACGACTATACGCGACTAGGCGACCGATTCCGCAAACACCTTTGCGATCTTGAGAAGAACGACAGGGCTGCATCTAAGCCAGAGTTACGCTCATATGGCAAATTAGCCCTGAAAATATAATTGAGTATTATTTGTCATTTTAATTTAAAATGGTGCGTCCCTCAAACTTTGTATAAAGGGAACTATCTTGATAAATTTTATCCATTACATCTTCAACTGCTTCCTTTGATTTGTCTATATCACTGAATTCCAACAAAATGTATAACTCAATGTCATAACGTATAATTCAGACCAACCGTGCTCCAACTTAGGTCCAAATGTATCCTTCCACTTTACGTACGTAATTAGAATGCGAGGTTATCAAACTTGCAATTGGTCTGCGTCCATTGAACGCTTCTTAATTCTCAAAATCAAAAACCGAGAAAACAAGGAAAATTCTGTTAGCAATTGTAGTACTGAATATCAAACGGCAGTTGAAATTATGATAGATCCAAAGTTAAGGCTTACGCGCTATTCGTCTCAGAGATTATTACGAACAGACTCTCGTGCAGTTTATGACGCTTGCTTAACTGTGCAAGTGAAGGAACTCATGCCATGTATGATGCGGACATTAGCTTGGCGATCCAAGACGTCTATCACACTCCCACCTTCTCTTCGACACCTGGTGTTTCTGTTCTTGGCGATTCAGCTGCGTTCTGCCTGCGATGTCTACATACCAGGCATACTGTGACTACAACAATGAAAATGGCGACTACTGACACCACCACTCCGATCACGACAACAGGGACAACATTCGTCTGACGAAAGGAAGCAATTCTGGATTGTTCTATGAGAGTAAAAGAGATGGAATAACATTTCAGATAAAAGCAGCAATCAATGAATGCCGTTAAGCGGTAGTTGGCAAAAACGAGAACCACCTGGCCGAAGACCACTCCTGAAGTGTTGGTAAAAGTATTTCTCAATCAATAACATAGCAAGGCTGAAATTTAGTTATAATGTTCTCATTTGTACTCTTTTTTGAAGTTGACAATTAGGATTGAGGACATGTATGGGTCTCTTCGATTCCAATATACTGAGACCAGAATTCCATAACATAATCACATAGTTCTCTGATAAGACATGGCCTTCTCATCGTGAGTTGCATTAGCACCTGTACTTGGAGATAATGTCAACTTTTATTTACTGAACCCTTTGCATGCAGCTTGAAAAAGTATCATTATGTTTTACGGAACAACGAAAACTGAAGGGAGAATTTATTTTGAATCCCCGGCCTGATCTGGGGCTACTGTAAAAACCAGCTGTTAGTTCAACACGTATGGGTACCACTCCGTTTAATTTGTGTCTATATATCGTAGGAAACAAGCAGGTACTGCTGTACCTCGAACACATAAGGTCTCATTCAAAAATCCATTTGGGCACCGAAGTTCAGTTGGACCAATGAGGTTGTATCCCTGATTGCAGCTGACATTGAGTTGACTGTCATTTCCAACTTCAATCCGTGAGTTTTTAATCGTCAGTTGAGAGCAATTTCCTGTTGAAATTGAGAAGGTGAGTGATTAAAATAGTGATGTACTTGGTTTCCTTTAGGTTCTGCATATGGAAACAGCGATAAAACTGGGATATTTTAATTTCTTGCTTTTAAATAAGCCGGCGCGATTTGTACCGCAATTACTGCGCAAACTGATCCGTTTCAGGCGACAATTCATGACTTCTCGATTGGACAGTGAATAGTTCACGTAATAATCACTTCTTTGCCTGCTCCATATGCTTCCTTAGATGTCTCAGGGGATATGGATCCTTATGGCGGAGGAAATGTATTCAGTTCAGTGGCGGATGTAGGGGAGGGGTCCGATGGGCGCCCTCATCCTCTTCAGCCCTTATTTTTCTCAAAACTGAAAAAAAAAAATGCCAAAAACCGCGAAAGGGGCAAAAATAGTTTTTTGAGAGCGGGCCCCTCCCTTACTTCTAAGTTTGGATCCGACACTGCAGTTTTATCCGAGCGTAAAAACTCGAAATGGCGGGCTACAGACATTTATCAGGTCTTATCACTCTGTAGAAATCTGTCAAAACCATGATCATTTAGCATCTTGTCGCCCATCTGATTACTGCAGACGAGTGTTACTCACTTCTTTGGCAAGACGGAACTTGTCCACTCCAATGACCATCTTTTCCGCAAACTATTTCATGGTCCCCAATAAGCACAAACGGCAAGTCACACTTGAATTTGTAGCGATCACCAAACTTGTTTCCTTGCTCCTCAAATTCCCCGTTCGGAAACGCAATATTTAATAACTTGCACTTGATAGATGCCTCTGTAAGTCAATCGTAAGTTCAAATTAGGGATTATTTTAAACTCGTGTGTGATGCAAAGTCACTCTTGCAGAGGGACAAAGAAGCTAAATGTAATTTTCCTCATTTTTCTGGATTCAGTGGGGGAGAACATGGAAAGA
>OX419336.1:37382871-37432871 GCA_948470475.1 Galaxea fascicularis
AGGTACGCCCGTACAGGTACTTGTGAAACTTTCGCACTCCAAATATAATTCCCAGCGCTTCCTTCTCAATTTGAGAATAGTTCCTTTCACTCTTGCTGAGTGTTCTGGATGCGAATGCAATAGGACGTTCCTTGCCATCATCCATTTCATGCGAGATCACAGCTCCCACACCATAAGGTGAAGCATCACATGCTAGGATCAACTTTCTCTTTTCATCATATGGAACCAGCGCCTTGCCAGCAACAAGCTCAGCTTTGCTACGCACAAAAGCTTGTTCACACTCTGCCGTCCAATCCCATTTCACTCCCTTTCGAAGCAGTTCATGTAAGGGCTGTAGCAGTGTAGAGAGGTTGGGTAAGAAATTTCCATAGTAGTTCAGCAATCCTAAATAGGAGCGCAGTTCTGCCACATTCTTAGGGCTTGGCGCTTCATTAATGGCTGCGGTCTTCTCCTCTGTGGGATGCCGACCTTCTCCGTCTACCCGGTAACCTAGAAACTCTACACTTGGCACCATAAACTCACACTTTGGCCATTTAGCAACTATGCCGTGCTTTTCCAGTCTGGATAACACCTCATCTAATACTTGCAAATGTTCATGAGGTTCTGTTCTGATTAGGATGTCATCAATGCGACAACGCACGTTGTCCATTCCCTGTAATATCTGATCCATCGTGGCCTGGAAAAGGGCAGGAGCCGACGCTATTCCATAAGTAAGACGCCGGTAAGCGTACAGGCCTTTGTGAGTGTTCACAGTGAGACAATGCTGACTTTCAGGGGTGAGTTCCATCTGCTGATATGCATTTGCCAAATCAATCTTGCTGAACACCGTTCCGCTTCCTAATGTAGCAAATACATCCTCTGTGTCAGGCAATGGATATGGGTTGTCTAGAAGAACCTGGTTTACAGACACTTTGAAGTCACCACAGATACGTATGCTTCCATCTTTCTTGGGCACACAAACTATAGGAGAAGCCCAGTCACTGTGTTCCACCTTCATAACCACTCCTTGACTTTCCAAACGATCCAGTTCTTCTTCAATCTTATGGCGCAACGCATAAGGTACTGGCCGGGCTTTGTGGAACACTGGTTTGGCCCCTTCTTGTAGCTTAATGTCCGCCTTGAAGCCTTTAATGGTTCCCAGACCTTTGCTGAACACTGCCTTGTGACGATCCAGGACATCCACCAGGGTTTCATCTTTGTTTACAAAGAAGATATTGCTCCAGTTCAACTGAAGGTGCTTCAGCCAATTTCTTCCTAGCAGTGGAGGACCCTCTCCATCAACCACAATCAGAGGCAAGGACATTTCCTGCTTTTCATAGGTGACAGGTAGGTGAACCTCACCGTAGACAGGTATTTCACTTCCATTGTAAGCCTTCAGCTTGATCTTAGTGTCATGCAAGGGCCATTGATTAAACTCCTGATCATACAAGGACTTAGGCAAGATGGATACTGTAGCACCTGTGTCTAACTGCATTTTACAGCTTTTCTTGTCAAGTAACACTGACACGGACATAGGTAAACGTCCTTCCTTTCCTGACTCCTCAGCTGTAAAAAGTCCTAGTACCTCATCATCAGTTTCATCCACAACAACTTCTTCCACATATTTGGCAACTTCCGGTTCTCTCCTTCGGCTGCTCAAACTGTTTCCACCCACAGCACTACTACCAGGCTTTGTTTTACACACCACTGCAAAATGACCCACCTTGTTACACTTTGAACACACTGTTTGACGAGCTGGACAAACTCTATCTCGGCCATAATGCCCCTCTTGACCACATCTGTAGCATCGCCCTTTGACTTGACCTGACTTCTTTTGTGACTGCTTGACAGGTTTTGAAGAGGACTTTCGGCTAACTTTATTCACGCCCAATGGTTCCTCCGTCTTCGACTCGAAGCCATGTGCTCCCATTTTCTTAGCTTGCAGGTCTACCGCTTCCATCGCTCGGGCCACCTCTTGCACCTTCTTTAATGTGAGATCTTCTTTGCCCAGTAATTTTCTCCTCAAAGCTGATGAACGGCATCGATCGATGACCTGGTCTCTGATGTCAACATCTGGATCAGTAAAATTACAATTCTGTGCTTGTTTCCGAAGTTTCGCGATGAATTGATCCACTGTCTCGCCCTCCTGTTGAGCCATATTCCTGAACACATGTCTCTCGTAAGGTTCGTTAAGTTTAGTGGCAAAGTATGCGTTCAGAGTGCGCAGTGTTTTCTCAAATTCCGTAGCTGTATCTTCTTCAACTCCAGCACCCGGGCCTGGGTCAGTTAACGTTTCGTACAACTCCTGAACCTCTATTCCCGCTGTGTGAAGCAGCAAAGCCTTCTTTTGTGCATCATTCACCACTCCCTTGGCCACAAGAAAGTGTTGAAACGATTGAAGCCATTTTTTTTCCACCGTGGTGCTAACGCCGACGAATTACCTTTGCAATCAAATGGAGCTACGCCTTGAATTTCGATGTTTAATGTCGCCATTGTGTGCTAAGCCGTGGATCCCATCCTCGTCGCCAGTGTTAAATACTGAGAAACCAACGGATGTTTCAGACTCGAGCCGGATTAAACCAGACTAAAACAATCAACCACACAACACGTTTTCCCAACATGGCGGCCATACTTCGAAGACCCCGTTTAATGCGCATGCTCAAAAGATACCGCTGACTCCCAATACATCACACCGAGCGATGCCTATCGGAGAAGTTTAAAAACCTACTTAAAGCAGAGCAGACAAGACCGGGTATCGAAATGGTGGTTGTTGACGAATCTCACACAGTTGATTCATGGACGGTACAGTGTACATGCTTTCTGAACGCGTTGAAAGTAGTCGTCTTTTGCCGACTTTATCGATTATGATAGACCTGCTTCTGGTGTTTTTTTTCACCCACTGCAGATCTCAATACTAGAAGTTTATCACGGCTATAATGCATTTATTTTAACGGCAGGGGTACTGATCGAAAAAAACATGATCTACCCCACCAAAATTGACAGGCCGTCAAGATAAGGGAAATAATTTGATTGCGGTTAATTAGATTTGAAACGAACACCATAAAATCACTCGGCCGTGAAAGGTCAAACGCTGAGGCTTTGTCTGTAGTCCCTTTTTTTTCGCCTTGCGCCCAGACACCAGCTTTCGCGCGGCCAACTTTCGCGTGGCCTTTTTTTTTTTGCTCCGCTCTCGACGGACTATAAGAAAACAAAGGGACTGCTCGTAGTCTAAAGCTTCGCGGCTTAATATGACCCATCCGGCTCTCAGGTTTTACTGCTCTTACTTACTTGAATTCTGCTACCTCCTTTCTGTCTTAACGCAAATGCCGTGAAACCTGTTGCTGGTGATTTTGCGTCTTGCCCTCCATACAGAGGCTCCATTCTTCCTTGAAGAAGGAACTGAGAGTCATTGGCATTTAGAACTGTATACTCCCCATAACCGTTAAAAGTGTACTCCATGCCATCAAGTGTGATGATATGCGGATCTCCAAACAAAGCACCTGATAAAATAAAGAAAATACCACTATATGCACGCCTTAAAGAAAATGCAATATCACCGCAAATACGGAAAATTGGCTACTTGCTTATTTCGGTTGATAAGTAAGAAGGGGCATGTATTTCTGTTTTGATAGAAGTGATGGCAGCTCGAAGGAAAACATGATTTGCAGACGGAAAACTGAAACTTTTTTAATTTCAAACCGGAAAAATTGTTAAGAGGATCATATGATTCTTAACTCCTGCTGATTTGAACGGATAAACGAAAAGAGGTTACCTTATTAAAGGAAATTAACAACGCACGTTAACAACGCGAAGAAAATTTACGTTACACTAAATTAACGCGAATTCTTCAAAAGTTAGGTTTATATGCATTAAATTAACGGGAATTTTTCGATAAGCATCTTTCTTTATTTTCTGCGATTTTCATAATTCTGCAAACTCGCACTTTTGCATTTCTGACCGCTAAACTGCGTTTTGGCTTCTGTCAATAAAACCTTCCAAGACAAGTCCACGGATATTTCTAACTTTTTCAGCGAAAATTTGGTTTTGAAGCTTAACTAGACCCTATCAATTCAAAAGATTTTTCAAAACCTCCGTGAATTCACCAAGAGTTCCAGCATTCGTTTGATTGACCGTGGAAACCAAACCTCAGTTTGTTGCAGATAGTGACTCTCAAGAGCCATTAGAGGAGTCATGAACTTATAAGGTTTTGTAATGAAATAAAGGTGCTTTAAAATAACAATGTTGTAAAATAGCGTATTTACATCCACATTAATTAAAATACATTAAATTAACGCGAATTTCGCAAAATCGCGTTAATATTTAAGCAATAGAAAACGTTTTCCGTGTTTGCTAAGCCTGATATAAACACGAGAGGGGTTTGGAGAATTCGAGACAGTTTTGCAAACCCGAGACGAAGTCGAGGGTTTGCATAACTGTCGAGAATTCTTCCAACCCCTCGAGTGTTTATATCAGGCTATGCAAACACAGGAGAAAAGTTTTCTATTGCTTTTATAAAATAACTTCCTCTAAAAACTACAACGCTTCACACAACCATGTTTACATACTCTCATGCAAACACGCCTCTCGACCAATCAGAGCGCGCGTACTATCTTAGTTATTTTATAAAGTGCATTGTTAATTTCCTATAATAAGGTAAATCAATGCAGACCTTTCTAGAGATCCCTTATAGACGTGACACTTAAAATACATGGTAGATCAGTGTATTGTAAACCTGATATTTGTTATACAAAAACTGAGATTTTCTCACAGTCTTCTTCATAAGAAACTGCCCGCTTAAATAATTCTGATAGCTAATCACAGCAGCAAATGGCTTTCCGTCACGCGTTCGTAAAGCGTTTCATCCAATCAAGAGAGACTTGTCAAAACATACCACTGATTTCATTCAACAGCGAGAAAACGTTTGAACCAAAAGTACAAAAATACTTGTAATTTTAACAATGGCTCAAGGATCCAGGAGATTTGAATATTTAGAAAAGTCAATTGACGACTAAACATGATTATAGAGCAACAAAACAAAAATACAAGCTGAGCTAAGACCACGAGAGATGTGAAGCTACTCATTGAATTTCTGAAAACGTCCAAGGAATTTCAAACCGCGATGTTTTCATGAACACACTTTGGCTCTTCAGTTCAATGCATTTTGGTCTACGAGGATGTGAAGAGCATCGGCAAATATGCTGGGGAGAAGAAAACTGTGAGTAAATCTCAGTTTGTTTGCAATAAACAGACTTCATCATGGAAAGTGTTTTTTTAACAATTATTCACCGAATTGGTAGTAAATATCCATCACGTTTACCGACACTGAGATGAACAATTGTTTTAGTATATACCACACAAGCTGAATAACTAGCGTATATTCAAATAATTTCCTCTTCGGAAACCGAAACAGGAAGCCAGTTTGTTTCTCTTCGGCTGCTCGGAGGTGAATAGTACTTTGCTAATCACCTCCGAGTTAACCAATCAGAACGCGCGAAAAGCACTATTCGCTTGTGTGGTATATACTAATGTACGATATTTACGCACTCGTTTGTTTTACTCGTGCGTAAATATCATACGTCAGCACTTTCCATGAAGAAATCTATATACTTTTAGCCATTACTTTATTGTACCATTATGCTAGCCTAAGGGTTGTTTTTGTCTAGTTGGAAGAGACATCCTTCACTTTCAAACTGAACCAGGCATCGTCTAGACTGAGATGTAGATTTTTCATCAAGATACCATGCTAGATTACTCATCGCAATTATGAGGCTAAGCAGTGTATCGCATTTAAGCGAGTAATTGTTGTCCTCTAGCAACAGAGTTGGCTAGAAACTACTTAAGTTCTATCGTCAATGACAAATTCCACTGCTTTTTTGATATCAAAGTGCTGTGGTTTCGGAGTTGGTGTGATCGATTTCTTGTTTGATTCTCTCTTCTGCAGGAACGACAACCTACCACTAACCAAGGTCCGTTTCAGTACAGTCTTTCATTTTTCTTCGATGATTCAGTCACTCGAGTTGCATTTGTGCAAATTATGGTGCACAGTGTGTTTGAACGACTATTACATTTTATCTGTCTGCATGCATGTTTGTTCATTTATTTATGGACTGACCCATTTTACACCTGACAAGGTTTATCATGCTTACCAATGGTCGGAGGAATGTATCTTGAGGAAGGAATTCGTAGATTTTGGTATTCAAAGCAGTTTTCTGAAAACACGCAGCATTCTAAGTAAGGGACAACATCCTCGCGATAAAGTGAAAATGCCAAGGCGACTGTTTGAGCGGACGTAATAGAAATACCACAAGGAAGGTCGTGAGTAAACTCCCCGTCCTTGTCATAACAACATTTTCGTCTTGATAGTTCATCGCTACAAGAAAAGAAACATTCAAGCAAACAAACAATAAATGAACGAAAAGAAAAGAGAGGAAGAAAACAGGGACGGATTCCGAACTGCATTACACCGAGCAACGACTTACGTGTGGACTCTTCAGGATGCCAGGGCAAATGGATATGTTTGTATTTTATATTACAGAGTTTAACCAGATTCCCTAAAGATGGCTGTTTGACAATCACTTCAGTTCTGGCACTGTTTCACAAATTGCTGGCTATTCAGAGAACGCAACCTTACATTTTCAGTGTTTACACAGAGTTTCGAGAGCTACAAATGCTGGTTTCGCGACACCCCGCAGCGCTAGAAAAGAAGATGAAGCAAAACCATGTTGCATCTTATAAGTAGCCGTGTGATAGGCAGAACCATACACCCTCGTTATTTGTAAGGCTTTTGTTACAGGTCGGAGGGAACCACTGACAATGGAAACCGGCTCGTCTGATCTCCAAAAAACGCCCACGCTAAATCAACTATGTGTAACATTTTACCTTTGAGTTTTCATAAGATAACAACTGTCCATGGTCTGATAAAATAAATCGCAGGCTGCAAAACGCCCATGGTCCGCCATTAACTGTCTTCGACTTTTAGGACAAGAAGATAAGGAATCATAACCTAAATATTGTAAAGGGAAAGCGGTGTCTTGTAAAGTGTGCTTTGTTCCGTTCTCCAGTTGAGAATTGGATCCTGTAGTATCCGTTCTAGGAACTTCCTTTCATTATTACTAACTTTTAATCGCTTAGATTGGTTGGAGCACGAGAGATTTAATCTCCTGTACCTTGTTATAGGGGACGCTCAACTTGATTTGCTTGTGTACAAAATGCTGAAGAAAACTGGAAATTCTTAAGAGGTGTTTAATTGATGATGGTGATGATGATGACGATGACAACGTTTTAAAATGATCTGAAGGTAATATATATAATTTAAAATGACGAGACCGAGCAACTGAAAACTTCGAAATTCGTTTATTTGTACATGTAACTCTACGAAATCGAGTTACTGCTTTCAAAAAGCGTGATTGTTTCGTAGTCTTTTTACCATGAAATAGTTACCCACCCTGGGTGCGAGATTCCTTCTCTGATGAGACGTTTACCCGATGTAAACAGCTTTTATGTGCTGAGCTCCGATTGGTTAGGAGGAAGATATCACTCCAAATCCAGTGCTTGACTGCATATTTGTTGTATCCGTCCTTTAGCAGGCTTCGTACGCGAATTATCTGTAACATGTGTTGCTGAAAAAAACTGCAAGTATATATGATTAGGCTTTTCACAAAGCAGTGCTATTCACTTTGGACTGTCGGCTTTCTTCCTGACTAAATGGAATGTTAAATCGCTGACAAAGACTTGCACTGTCACCGGCTGAACAAAGAAGAAAGAAGAATTTACTGACCGACCGACTGACTGACTGACTGACGGACCCATTTGGTCAGTTTTCTAAATAAACGGAAAAAACGCATTCCACTTCTCTTATTTCTAATCCGGAATAGGAATGCGCAGAATAGTCCCAAAAATGCGCCCTCAGTTAGACGGATGGATGGTTGTCTTGTTGGCCGTAATTAAAGGCGCTGTTTCGCTGCACGGATGAATAGCCTTAATTGTACTGCCACATGACCGACCAAATCATTACCTGGCTGGTACAGGTTTCAGTTACTTATTATGTTGTACATACTGCTTAATCAGCAGTCCAAATTTCAATTGAAATTGTACTTTTCGTTAGACGTATCATGGCTACACTTTTTCGCTGTATACCATATTGGTATCAGTCTTTCTCGGCCTCCTTTATAATCTTATGAACCAGGAACAACTGACCTTATATTATCGAGATCTAGTAGATCAAACTCGCTTTTTCCCGTATTTTCTTGTTCGCTGACAACGGTAATATTGCTGTGAACTTGTATGGTTCCGAGATGCTCAACCAAATTTATGATGTCTATTGTGACAGGCTGATCAGCAAGCTCTTTGGAGTTCCATAAGACGCGCACTCGGCCGCCCGGTGTCCAGACTGTGGGATACTCGCTCAGTTGTACACTTGTATTGTAAAAATTAACCGGTTCTAAAAATACAAAGCAAAAATGATTAAGATAACCTGCATTTATTTCCAAATTGACTGCGGGTTTTTAGAATTTAGCAGGCATGTTCTGGTTAACATAGTAGCCTATGCTGATTTAATTGTGATACACCTTTAGAGAAATTCCCTCACAGATTCCAGAGTAGACTGAGGAGAATGGGAACTGATAAAACCCCAAATGCATAATTAGCAAAGAAGAGAAAAATAAAACAAAACCACCACAACAAACAACAAGCGCTACTCTATCTTGAAGTAGATAGTCACAGACCCGAATAAATGACTGAGGAGACTCATTCATTCATTCATTCATTCATGATCATTCGTTCGTCCGTCCGTCTGTCCGTCCGTCCGTCCGTTCGTCCGTCCGTCCGTTCGTCCGTTCGTCCGTTCGTTCGTTCGTTCGTTCGTCCGTTCGTCCGTTCGTTCGTCCGTCCGTCTGTCCGTCCGTCCGTCCGTCCGTTCGTCCGTCCATTCGTTCGTTCGTTCGTCCGTCCGTTCGTTTAGTATTTGTACTCATTTGAAAAGACCCGTTGAAGAGAAAAGATTGCCTCAGTGTACAAACGGAGTAATGAGTAAATCTAGTAGTGCAGTACTTAACCAGAGCGCTGTCATTTATTCAGAATCAACTAACAAGGGCTTACAATTTAAAGAAGTTAGCCTCCCAAATCTCAGATAGTTTGGGTTCGTGATATAAATTGGACTGACGAGTGGAGAAAATCGATTGGGAGCTCTCTCTATATCTTTACCCACCCCGCCCCTTCCAACTATTCGAAATCCTGTAACACGCTATAAACAGATAACGCTGAATAAGGACAATGGAAAAATTGTATAAGAATCACGAGACATATTTTTCCTTTCTATCGTTTTGTTTAGTTTTCACCCAAGTGTTGCCACCACAGTCAAAGTTTCGCAGTACTTTTAGGGTGGATTTGTGGAAGAGGCTAATATTGACTGCATTATTTTAAACAGCCGGGGGGGGGGGGTATTTAATCATGAATGAGTTGCGTCCGTTCCAGAAATTCCTTCACTTTGATAATGGAGCATCAAGATGAGATCACCGACGATTGATTATGACAGGCGTGGGAAACTCAATAACGGTGTTATGTCAGTAACCGAAACTTTGTGCCGAAATACTCACCTATTACAAACGTTTTAGCGAAGTTCAACTTACTAACGTCACTCGGATAAACGGAAACTTCAGCCTCCGTCTTCTTTGCCATAAAAGGCACGGAACAAACAGCTCTTGCGTCGTTAAACTTATGTCCTTTTACAGTTCCAGCTTCACCAAAATCACAAAGGACATCAGAGCCAGGGTGGTAACAGAGTCCGCCTATCAGAACATTGTCACCACTCAGTAAAGGTACACCAACGGGATAAAAAGAGACGCTCTCTGAAAAAAAAAAAAGAAAATAGGCAAATAAATAAATAAATAAAGAGATAACTCGTCCGTATTGTGCACAACAAACAAACAAAAATGACAAGAAATAGCAAAATCGAGTTGGAATTTTTAAGGACTGATTTTGAGGAGAGAGAAAGGTGAGAGAAAAAATCTCGAGAACAAGGACAATTGAAAAAATAAACAGTAACACGTGTTACTACTATTACCATAGTTACTACTGCTACTGCCGCTGCTGCCACTATCTATGCCTTTACTATGCCTTTAACCCTTAAAATACTAGATATCATGTCCTCAGTTTTTTCAGTAGTAATTTTCAGTCTGCAGTGCTAGGCTTCTCCGTATAAGGAGTTATCAATACAATATCTGCCACCACGGGCTCAGGTTTAGTTGACACGTCATCCACATAAGCGGTTGATGTTTATTGAACCAGTTCATCAGCTCAAATCCGGAAGGTTTATCGCTTTTTAAGTGTTTTTCGAGCTATTTTCCTCAACAGAAGCACTTAAACCAGCATCATTAAGCTGGTATGAGGGTGGAGGCAAGCCTCTAAAAGAAAATAGAGGCGAGAGACGGTTTTATGTTGACTGTGGCGCCAACGATGTTTTCTAGTAAACATGGCGGTTCACGAGACATAATGGCCGTTCTGAGGAAGGATTCCAGGACCTAGCCAGGCAGATTAGGGAAGTTTTGACTAGCAAAAATTTCAATCGATGTGATATTTTGCTGGTAGGACTGGGTGACAATTTAAGATTGGACTGGTGACTGGGTGACAACTTAAGAATCTAAATCCAAAGCCTTGCATGATTCTTTCACTCGTCGTGCTAGCATTGTTTGGAATTGCTTACCTAGTCAGTTAAAGTCCAAGCCTAGTTACTCTTCTTTCAAGGCTAGCATTAAGAAATTCTCTAAATGCATTGACCAAATTAATTTCGGCACAAACTCTATTGCAGCCAATAATATCAGTGACGAATTTATGCATTATTGATATCTAGTTTATTACTAGTTACTTTGATTCACGGTTATCCCCTCATCTTTTAATGCATTGTCTAAGTTAATTTAATCTTATTAATACATTTATTTTTACATAGTGATCCTACGCTTATCTATTTACTTATGTATTATTTGTATTTATAAATATATTTTTAGATGTTTATTCATTTAGTGTTAAGTAGATAGCAGGTCCACATCAGCATTAGCTGCCATTTATTCAACCTGCTTTATCAAATAAAGGATGTATGTATGTATGTGGCCCGACACCCAGAGAAAAAATGCTATAAAGTGGGAATCGGGAGAGTTCTATGCTCGTGTTATGGCGGGTTTACCCAGAATTATTTTCGGGCACCAACGAGACAAATTGAGATACTCGAGACTAGCTTTCAAGAAATGGTTAAAGCATGGTCAGCGCAGAAAACATAAGAACAAACATGGCAGCCGGATACCAAGGTCTCGCCTTAAGGTTTGCTGCTGACGGTAGGATTTTGATTTTTGGCAAGATTTTCCATTCAAAAATTAACGACAAAGAAGTGCCCTTTTTGATGTTGCTCTTTGACCAAAAAAGAAGCCTTTCGGGATTTGGTGTTAAACTACCAGTTGGCGCTATGGACACATTTTAATAACGTTGTGCGTTGTGACTTAAGTTAGGCAAGCAGCAAATATTGAAAGACGTAACACTATTTTCGTCACACATATGTGACGTTGGGAAGCTAAAGGAATCATCTTGGGTGATCACGTTGGATGATCCAGAAATGATGATAATAGGGACATTTAGATTTAAGAACGAGTACGAGATCAAGTACCAGTATGAATTTCTAATTTCAAACCAGTCACCTCCCCTGAACCTTCACTCTTCCTTGTTGCTTACCAGCAGATCAGCAGATAAAAACAAGGTTGATGTCACTAGTGATGATCTAAAGCATGCGAACAGGATTTGAAAAGTCGTACTCGTACTCGATCTCGTACTCGTACTCAAATCTAAAGGTCCCTAATACAACAAGGACGATGACAATGTGTGACTGATGACCATGCGGATGACCACGATATAAAAGTGATCAGTAAAATAGTTTGAACCTTTTTAACCCACTAACCTTCGCTCTCACACATTTTGTCGTTAATTCTTTTGATGTCGTCTACTCTAAAGAACCATACACCTGGCTGCCCACAGTTTGTTGTACCGACGAGGGTTAGGACCGCGTTTGTTCCAGAGACTGATGGTTGGTAATACGAATTTCCGAAGTAAAATCCAACCTGTTGCCGGGAAACAGGAATCATTCAGCTATACAGGAGTTAATCAAGGATAGCGACCTGTAAGGTATTTAGTTTGAAATGCTTAATATCCAGATCGAGTTCAAGTTTAGAAACGTTGAATGTTTCGGAAAGGGGAAAACCGGGTGTCCAGCAGATAACAGTTGTGAGGAGAGGCAATAAGAAACTCAACGTCGAGTTGCTCGGACATCTTGTTCCTTGGACCTTTCCCTACCCTTAAGCGAAAGGTTTTGGGAACGAGGTTGGTTCTTCAGCGAGACGCCATCCCATATAATCAAGAGAGGATAAATGCGCAAAATGCTATTTTTTTTCTGCGACATGTACTTACAGTCCCAAATCTTTATAACGCCTTTTATAAAAATATGCGCTTAACTGTCAGACAATCGTTTAGTTGATCGAGGTGCGATTTATTAAGCAATAATACTATCGATTAAAATGAGGCCCGCGCTCAGTATTTGAGATTATGTATAGGCTAATGAACTCGAGTTCCGATGTTTTTATTTGGCTCAAAAGACTAACATGGACTTGTTTGATAAATAATTTTAACTCTCAGGCTTTTGCAAAGTTTTGTTTATAGTGCAGCATTTTAATTCCAATGTTTAATTGCAAAGAATGTAATAGGAAATGTAAAGCCACCGCTGTAACTGCTGGCTCACGTAAAAACAGGTTCTTTACAGTTAGCGGTCACAAGTTACAAAAAACACCTTGTTGGAGAGCAAATTCTGCATTGGGACGTCCAAAACAAAGACAGCTTAAATTAAGTTGCTTTGCTTTTGGATGTCAGAGGTGCCGACTTTGCTCTCCAGCAAGGTGTTCTTTGTACCATGTGACTAACTAACTGCAAAGGGCCTATTTCACTGAGTTACTTCACGTAAGTGATAATCATGAATATTCTCCTCTTTGAAATACGACGTTTTTATTATAAGTTACTCAGTGTAGTAAAATACAGCTCTCTACCTTTGCTGGATTTCCTCCTAACCCGCTTTCATTTCCGCCGTTTAATGTACCAGTCGTCCACGAAAGTTTGTGATACAGATATCCCACAAACGACATACGTCCATTGCTTGTGATTATAGTTTGAAAGGTGTTTTTCTAAGAAAGAAAGGGATTAGCTGAGCAACATAACCGACCACCAACAGCTCATCACTAGGAGCGATCTTCTGAATTAAATTCTTGATCGGGCGTTTTGACAGACCTAGTTATTTTTAGAAACTAAAAACAAAAGTGAAATGTAAGTCATGATTGTATTGTACTGTGTATTGGTCGCATTGAATTGTGTTGCACAGCATTGCATTGCATTGTATTGTATTGTATCGTATTATTATTATTGTATTGTGCATTGCGTTGCTGTTGTATTGTTTTGTTGCGTTTCTAAAAATAACTAGGTCTGTCAATTAAACGCCCGATCTGAAAGGTAATAAGGGAGAGGATGCTCTTTGTGATAGGCTCCTGCAACGAAGCAAAATAATTGGACGCTTTTTCAGAGGTTCACTAGTTGGGTCTCCTACCCTCCCACTCCAAGCGTTTTGTCAGGGATTTATGTCTCAGGAATGGAACACATTTATTTATTACCCTTTGGTTTAATCGTACCATTTCGTCTATGTACCCAGGTTTATGTACACCAAAGCCACCAGCATTGTAGTTTTTAGTTACCTTAAAAGGCCTATACAAACACCCGCATCATTTTTTGGCCAATAACATCCAAAATTGCTGGGCCCAACATGTTGGGTTTTAACACCGTGTTGCGTGTTGTTGGGAGCCTGTGGCTGTTGTAGTTTCAACATAATACAGTTGAACTTGTACATAACGGCCACCCTCGAGACTTGAGGAACTGGCCGCTTAATACAGGATCATTAAAAATGCTCAATAGGCGTGGTCTAATGTTAATTTTAATGGCGTATCATACAAAAACACTGTACTTCAGCTGTACTTCGGAGATCTGGAAAGCGTTAACGATGTTATTTCTTTCTGGCGATGATGGATCGCATTTTAAACTTAAAAACGCATAAAATGACATGTGGTTCAGTTTCCGTTCAAGGATGGCCGCTTAAGACTTGTAAACTGAAGTAACAAAGAAAGACAAACATAGGACTGCTACAGGCTGGCTGCATGCGGCCCCTTCAGATAGAGGTGGCCGTCTAAAACAGATGACAAATACAGCGTTTGTATGAGCGAAAAATCGGGACTTTGAAAACTGGCCGCTAAATAGAGGGTGTCCGATTGATACGGGGGACGTTATATACAGGTTCGACTGTATTGTTAAAAACTATAATTGGATAATACAATTCATCGTATATGAGCCGTCTTGCCATCCTCAAAATATATGAAAACTGTACCCCTCAGTATTTTTGTTTTTACAAAATAAAGTGGGGAAGATTTATCTATAATTTGTGACCGTTTTCAATAAAACAGTTATTTCACTCGCGCTTGTTGAATATGAGATGATTATCGGCAACTTGACGCTTCGCGCCTCGCAGCTTTCTACTATATGAGCCATCTCATATCCATACAATACTAAGCCACATGCGCATGTAGGTCCCAACAATTGTAATAATTGACCAAAAATTGGACGAGCCCATTCAGTCTCCTCTATATTTTATTTATTGGTGACAATGCAGCAAGATTTTGTCGGAATTAAATACTTCTAGGGCTCCAAGATCCGTTATAAAATTTCTTTCCCAATTTGCCCGCCTTTAGTGAAGTTTGAAAGTCTTTTATCCATAGATATTTCCTGTCAACTTCGTGAGGCAGTTTATCGAGAAACCGTTTGTTCATGACGCGACATAACTAACGACGGTTTACTGGCGTATGCAACATGTGGAACGTTACCTTTATTAGTTTCCTTTACCTTTGATGTATTTCATTTAGTGGCTAAACTCGTCCCACTATCTGAAAAAGGACGCAAACATACCAGCTGTGTGTAATTGTCCCTGGCTGCAAAAAACGTTACGTCATTCCAGGTTGCGATAGTCACCGAGGAGGCCCTGAATCCTGAATAATGCGGAAACGCTCTGCGGACATCTCTGGAGATACGTTCAACGGTCAAGTTTTCCTTTGTTACTCTGTAAGAGACATCGCCACCTCTTTGTGTCAGGACATCTGCCCAGTACGGAGCAGCTGCATACACCGTATCGCTCGGCGGGAAAGCTACTGGCAATGAGTGGCGTGGCTTGGTACCAGAGAAAATTATTCCATTTTCGTTTACCTACAACAAATCGAAAAGAAGAGAAAGGAGAGTCTGTCTCTCTACAGATAAAGAACTGATAAGCTTATCGATTTATCGTAGCTCCTCTCATCAATCATCATCATCATCAGCCAGCCAGCCATCCATTCATTTACAATCTTCGACAAAATTAATTTTTTTTTAGTTTTCGGCACCTTTTTTTTCTTCCTCTTTACCCTGGTTCAATGTTAAATGTTTAGAAGTCACAAATGCACGCGAATTCTCGAGCACTATCCAAAAAAAAAAAAAACAGAGTGTAATCTATGTACAGTAAAATTTGATAAAATGCGGTGTTGAATATCCAATCCAATCCATCCATCCTTCCTTCCCTCTAAGCCTCGATCTATCTCCATTTGCAATTAATCTACCCGGCATCCACACCATATTAATTAACCAATTTATGATCCTTTCAACCAACCACTGAAAAGATAACGAACACAATCAATACATGATGATTCCCGACGAGACCTGAAAAGTAGTCAAGGGCAACTTCCACAAAATTTAAATACGTTTTAAAGAAGCACAAAAGTGCCAAAAGTATTTAATCCGCGCAAAGAAACAAACTGTCTTTGGTTTGATTCTAGAGTAAGAGCGGATCGCTCGTTACCAGTTCCTCGTAGAACTACGGTACGTAAGAATTTTTGCAACGAATTAATGAACTGAACGCATAGATGTACGGACTCCCACAATGCTGTCTCTTATAACTTTATTAATTAAGGGTCGATGTATTGTTAAGTTTTCGTTTTAGTGTGAATTTAAGTGCATCAAATACTAATTGACTCAATGTGAATTATTAACTGCGTGCACGTAGTTGTTAAAAATATTCGTGGAAAGAATATTCTAGTTCTTATCTGTATTAATCGTGCGAAGAGGAAAACAAGGCGGCAACTTTCAAGTTGTCAGGGCTGTCGTACAAGTGGTCTACTTCATTTTAGAATTTTAGTGTAAGATCATATGTCTTCATGATCAAAAAGGCCGCCTCGCGAGAAACTTTGTGAGGTAGTATCGTTCTTTCACAGCAAACGAACACAGTGAGGGCTTTTGACTCTTCTTTGTAATCAGATTCACAGCTTGAAACGCATTCAAACAAAGCGAACGCCTTTCTTGCGCAAGTAAGCCAGCAAGTTTCTCAACTTTCCCACGGATGCAAATTTCTTTTTTAATTTTTATGGTTAACTAAGCACTGATGCAAGAAAAATGAGTTAAAACAAAGGTAAACACACATTCACTCTTCACGCCATGATGGGGATCGTTGTGTAACTCTGGCAAAGTATTAAATTAGCAAGTCAGTATAAATATACCAAACAAGAGATCGCTATAACGAACTGTGTTTTTCAAAACAATTTGGTACTTACATATAACTCGGTGAAATTTTTTCCGAAGAAAGGAAATTCAGGCACCAAGATCCGTTGCGAAGTACTGTCGTCCTTTATAGGCAGATTTGTATCCCCGGCGCCTGGACCAAAGGGATATAACTCAAAACCGGCCACGGCGGAGGAAAGACGTGTTACGAAGACGACAACTTTGAGCACTTCCAAAGGCAATATCATTCCTGAGTATAGACCTTGCAGGTTGTGGATTAGTTTAGACTCAGGCGACTTAACAACTGTGACCATTGCAGCTAATCATAATAACAAAGTGGGCTACAAAAGGTCTGTCGGAGACAAGTTGCATCTCAGCCCGTTCTCTTACGAACTTGACGTGCGTTCAAGGTGCTGTAATGATCCCATATGCTGCAAAAGAAAAAGCATGTGACAATAAAAAGAACCACAAACTGGCCAGGTAGAAATTGGCTAAAAAAACCTGTCAAGCAAATTTAAATGTCGCATCTTCCCTTATTAAAAGAATAATCTGCGTGGATGTGCTGATTAACATAATAGGGTTACGGAATTAAAAACGGTTTCTGTTTTGATATAGTTCATACACTCATTTTTTGATGACACCGACCATAAGCTCAATTCATTTCTGCGGAAATACTCTCCATGAAGACTGTGGGATACAAAGTGGAAACATTACCACAGGGTTTTTTTCCCTCATTTCAATTAAATATTTGGCAATCCACCTGTTTCAATTGGATAGCTGTTAGGATATTTTTGGGCTATCAGCTTGCACATGTTGCGTCACAAATTGCCTTCGGCGCGGGAACTTTCAGTTTCACTGTTGGAGATTATATAAACATTAAATACTAATGTGTGTAAACTTTTTAAAAAGCGATGGAACATGATATGAAAACATGGAAACAGACAAAAAACATTCCAAATAGACCCTTGTCCAAAATAGCGGCCGAAAATTCAAGTAAGTTTGAAAAACTTGCAGACAAATTTGTCAAATTTCAACTTACATTTTCTCAGCTGATATTATACCTAATATGCTGAAACTTTGCAGGGTTACTAAAGTAAAGGTGCCGTTGCCGTTGCCGCCATTTTGGAGAAGGGTCTATTGTATTGACCAAAAACTAGCTATAGATAATAAGTAAGAAATAGGAGGAAGGGCGCTTTCGTCGTGATATATGACCGGCGGTATTTAGAAGATGTAAAAATTCGCTTCGTCGTTGAGAATAAGAAAAAAAGCTTCGGATGGGGTTGTTGTTTTTTTAATAGAAAACATGCGATAAGATCCCAGTCGCGTGTCGTATCTCGTAATTCATTTGTTATCAGTCTTGCATTTTCTTTATTCGTAACAAAACTGTTTCTTTTAATGCCGCTTTTTGCTCCATTAACTACATTTAATTTACGGAGCTGCCAAGACATAAAGGACATTTTGTTATACGCAGTTCTGAAAAAAAGATAAACAAACATTAAAGGAAGGAACGAACAAGCAACCAATAGCTGTAGTCATTACACCACTAGTTGAATCTGTGGTCAAACATTATTTAGTTGAAAAAGGCATGCATAAAAACAAGGCAAAGTAGAATTGACCCTTTCGGCAGCTCGTTTGTATGTCAAAACCGCTGATAACCGCAATAACTACAGCTATGAAAGAACCCGGTGAAATAAATGAAAGACCAAAGATAAGGGAAGATCACACACACAGTCACTCTATAATCTCTTGAACAAGAAACTCAGTTCTAGATCTTTCTTTTTCTCGCTCGTGCTTGGGGGACCATGATATGTGTCCAAAAATGCAATACAACGCCGGACAGAAATAATTATTAAGTTTAGATGTGACTGAATTCTGCTCCTAAAAATGCCGCCGTAATAGCTGAAAACCTTTGAAAGGTGACGATTTTCCCGGGCGCGATAATGTTTTTTATATTGATAAACCACCTCGCAAATGAGACACTAAGGCCAAAGTAGACTAAATTCAGCATTATTTATCCTGATAACTTAATTTCGCGCACACCGCTTACTTAGTGCATCAGAAAATTGCATAAACGAAAGCAAGATTTTATTGGACATCGCTTGGTAATGCATTCTGTGGTAGAAATATAATGTAGCCAACTGAAATACATTCTACCAATAGCCAGAGGGCAGGAAATAAAAGAGAGACATCATTGTGAGGCTTTTAACATGCTACAACTGTCTTCACTGAATACTGCCGTCTTTGATAGAGTCAAAAATATGTGGCCTTAACAATTGCACAGTGAGATAAGCCAATGATTATCAGCTGGCTAACCTAGTCCCAGAGGTTTTTTGGTTTGTTTCCGGATGAGACAACGAGTTGCGAAGCGGCGAGAAAGAAAAACCTCTGGTTACCGTGGACTTGAATCTCACAACCCAGCAAGCTTCGCGCCTCGATGAAATTTTTGTGCAAAGAGGTTAACAAAACCTTTGGGAGCAGGATCTATGATAGGTAAAAGAGGGGGAAATGATTTTTGTGAGTCGAAACTCTTCCGGTGACATCACTGCGCTTAAATAACAAAAAAAGGTGGAATTGATCGAGCTTACAATTTTGATTTGGAACAACATGAACTTCATCTGCAACGATCGCGAAGGTCCTGTCTTGAAACATTACTACTTAGTATGTTTCTCTCTCGTTTTGTAAGAAGGACTCGAGACTTCCGACTACAAAGGATTAAGCTCCTTTTAGGAGATTGTTCTCGTCGGCGTCTTCACAGCTCAAACTGGCCGCTGAAATGCCAAGCGCAGTTTCGCAGTTCGCGGATATGAGTGTCTACAAGGGACTTCAGAGGACACACAACCAAAGTTATGGCATGGTGAGGGTATGAATAGCCTGACAGGTACAGGTATTTGCAGACATCAGGGAGCAACTGAAATATAATTGACTTTCCATGTCCGGTTGGCAGTATGGCGAACACATCCTTGCGATTTACTGGTGGACTGCGAGCAAGGCTTCCTTTTGATGTTCGGTGAGATTTTTAGGAAAACGCTCCTCGAGTACCGAGGTCAAAATTTCTTCGAAGACAATATCAGAAACAGAATCCATGTCGAACACAGGCGAATCATCAAGAACTGAAGTATTTTGCAAACAATTTCCTTCCCATCCATGGTATAGATAGGCAAACTTTACCACAAGAAGTGCAGTCACAGATATCCCCCACCGTCCCCTCGGTATTAGCAAACCAACCAATCATATTGATTTGTGTGTTTTTTAAAATATCAACCAATCCTGACCCTGGTGTCTGCACTAAGGTGAGATTCAAGTCCAAGGAAACCAAAGGTTTTTCTTTCTCGCCGCTTTGCGACTCTCTCACGGCCCTCTCGTTGGAAACAGAGTTCAGCAGATCCAAGAACACTCCTCCCCAAACCAGTGGCGGTATGTCGACACCAAGTCTAATCCAGCCGATCATGCCTCTCGAGGTCTCAACCCTCAAGAACTTCAGAAATCAAGTTGGATTGATGGACCACCATTCTTGTGGGAAGATAAGTCCTGTTGGCCTGTACAGTCTTCAAGTGAGGTCAAAGAAACCTTCACGCTGTCTGATGATGATCCCGAAGTCAAAAAAAGGGTCACCTTGGTCACCAACACAGATGAGTCCTTTGCAAATATCGCCAGCCGTTTGGTATACTTTTCAGATTATCACCGGGCGAAGAAGGCATTCGCACTGTGTTTTCTGTACATGAGGAAACTCAAGGAAAGAGTGAAGTCCAGGAAACCGACAAGTCCTGAAGATCCATCACTAAAGGCAATTTCAGCAAGTAATTCTCAAGTAGCAAGCAAGAAACAAACCACTTCTCAGTCCCAGTCCATCACAGTGGCAACCATGAAGCAAGCAGAACTGGCAATACTCAGAGAAGTACAAGCCATCCACTTCGATGAAGAAATTAAAGTTCTGACTTCTGCAACTCCAGACAAGAACTGCACTGTTAAGAAATCAAGTCCACTCTACAAACTTGACCCATTCCTGGATTCCAGTGGTGTCTTGAGAGTCGGTGGACGACTAAGGTTTACAGAAATGCAACAGCATGTCAAGTTTCCCATAATCGTTCCAGGAAGGAGTCACATCGCAAGTCTCATCGTTAAGCATTGCCATGAGCAAGTGAAGCATCAAGGAAGAAGTATGACCCTCAACGAAGTTCGCTCTTCTGGATATTGGATAGTAAGTGGATCCTCTTCGGTTGCCTCACATATCTTAAAATGCGTCAAGTGTCGGAAGCTCAGAGGAATGGTAGAGGAACAGAAGATGGCAGACCTTCCACCAGATCGGTCAGAACCAGGACCACCATTCACCTTTAGTGCGGTGGACTACTTCGGTCCCTGGATAATCAAGGAAGGAAGAAGAGAAATGAAGAGATATGGTGTCTTATTTACCTGTATGGCATCAAGGGCAGTGCATTTGGAGAGTGCTAACTCTCTGGACACAGCATCCTTCATTAACGCGTTGCGCCGATTCATATGCCGCAGAGGCCCAGTACGTCAACTTAGAAGTGATCAGGGAAGCAATTTTGTGGGTGCAAGGAGAGAACTGAAGGAATCTTTGGCAGAACTCGACGACGGCAAAATTAAAGAAGATCTACTCAAGGAAAACTGTGACTGGGTCACCTTCAAAATGAATGTGCCATCTGCAAGTCACATGGGAGGAATTTGGGAGCGCCAAATTCGCACGGTTCGTAGTGTTTTGTCAGCAATATTGGAGAAGAATGGCACCCAATTAGATGATGAATCCCTGCGTACATACCTCTGTGAATGTGAAGCTATCATTAACAGCCGTCCACTGACAGTGAACAACTTGAGTGATCCTGACTCTCTGGAACCCCTCACACCAAGCCACCTCCTTACACTGAAGACAAGGGTCGTTCTTTCCCCACCTGGTATGTTCTCGACTCCCGATCTCTATACAAGGAAGCGGTGGAGAAGGGTCCAGCACCTGGCCAACGAGTTTTGGTGTCGTTGGAGGAAGGAGTTCCTTTTGAGCCTCCAAGAGCGTGTCAAGTGGAACCGTCCTAGAAGAAACCTGGCCGTTGGGGACATCGTGATTGTAACTTCGACGACTATCAAGAAGCGGCCGAATCAAGATGTGTCGCGGAATTTATGGGCGTAGTTTACGGAGATTACGATGCAGATATTTAATGAAGGCAATGAAAGTTCCGTCAAAGCCGTTTATTTCTCGCCAACAAAAACAATGATCGATGATTCTCGTAAACTGAAAATTAAGGGTTACAATAGCACTAAATCAACAACTAAATCAACAAACAAAGCAAACAACTAAAGGATCAAAACATGACCCTTACATCTTGGGGGCGGAACCCCAAACATTGTAACAAATATAATGATAAAAACCAAGTGTTCCGCACACAAAGGCATAAACTGAATACAACAAAACATAACCTTGGAACACTGGCAAACTCTACTTAAACTTAATTACTATAGAAAGCCACTATTGGGCCAAACATCATAAAATGGCTTAGAAGTACTTTATGTTTATGTTGGAATTTGCATATCATGAAGTACTTCTAAGCCATTTTATGATGTTTGGCCCAATAGTGGCTTTCTATAGTAATTAAGTTTAAGTAGAGTTTGCCAGTGTTCCAAGGTTATGTTTTGTTGTATTCAGTTTATGCCTTTGTGTGCGGAACACTTGGTTTTTATCATTATATTTGTTACAATGTTTGGGGTTCCGCCCCCAAGATGTAAGGGTCATGTTTTGATCCTTTAGTTGTTTGCTTTGTTTGTTGATTTAGTTGTTGATTTAGTGCTATTGTAACCCTTAATTTTCAGTTTACGAGAATCATCGATCATTGTTTTTGTTGGCGAGAAATAAACGGCTTTGACGGAACTTTCATTGCCTTCATTAAATATCTGCATCGTAATCTCCGTAAACTACGCCCATAAATTCCGCGACACATCTTGATTCGGCCGCTTCTTGATAGTCGTCGAAGTTACAATCACGATGTCCCCAACGGCCAGGTTTCTTCTAGGACGGTTCCACTTGACACGCTCTTGGAGGCTCAAAAGGAACTCCTTCCTCCAACGACACCAAAACTCGTTGGCCAGGTGCTGGACCCTTCTCCACCGCTTCCTTGTATAGAGATCGGGAGTCGAGAACATACCAGGTGGGGAAAGAACGACCCTTGTCTTCAGTGTAAGGAGGTGGCTTGGTGTGAGGGGTTCCAGAGAGTCAGGATCACTCAAGTTGTTCACTGTCAGTGGACGGCTGTTAATGATAGCTTCACATTCACAGAGGTATGTACGCAGGGATTCATCATCTAATTGGGTGCCATTCTTCTCCAATATTGCTGACAAAACACTACGAACCGTGCGAATTTGGCGCTCCCAAATTCCTCCCATGTGACTTGCAGATGGCACATTCATTTTGAAGGTGACCCAGTCACAGTTTTCCTTGAGTAGATCTTCTTTAATTTTGCCGTCGTCGAGTTCTGCCAAAGATTCCTTCAGTTCTCTCCTTGCACCCACAAAATTGCTTCCCTGATCACTTCTAAGTTGACGTACTGGGCCTCTGCGGCATATGAATCGGCGCAACGCGTTAATGAAGGATGCTGTGTCCAGAGAGTTAGCACTCTCCAAATGCACTGCCCTTGATGCCATACAGGTAAATAAGACACCATATCTCTTCATTTCTCTTCTTCCTTCCTTGATTATCCAGGGACCGAAGTAGTCCACCGCACTAAAGGTGAATGGTGGTCCTGGTTCTGACCGATCTGGTGGAAGGTCTGCCATCTTCTGTTCCTCTACCATTCCTCTGAGCTTCCGACACTTGACGCATTTTAAGATATGTGAGGCAACCGAAGAGGATCCACTTACTATCCAATATCCAGAAGAGCGAACTTCGTTGAGGGTCATACTTCTTCCTTGATGCTTCACTTGCTCATGGCAATGCTTAACGATGAGACTTGCGATGTGACTCCTTCCTGGAACGATTATGGGAAACTTGACATGCTGTTGCATTTCTGTAAACCTTAGTCGTCCACCGACTCTCAAGACACCACTGGAATCCAGGAATGGGTCAAGTTTGTAGAGTGGACTTGATTTCTTAACAGTGCAGTTCTTGTCTGGAGTTGCAGAAGTCAGAACTTTAATTTCTTCATCGAAGTGGATGGCTTGTACTTCTCTGAGTATTGCCAGTTCTGCTTGCTTCATGGTTGCCACTGTGATGGACTGGGACTGAGAAGTGGTTTGTTTCTTGCTTGCTACTTGAGAATTACTTGCTGAAATTGCCTTTAGTGATGGATCTTCAGGACTTGTCGGTTTCCTGGACTTCACTCTTTCCTTGAGTTTCCTCATGTACAGAAAACACAGTGCGAATGCCTTCTTCGCCCGGTGATAATCTGAAAAGTATACCAAACGGCTGGCGATATTTGCAAAGGACTCATCTGTGTTGGTGACCAAGGTGACCCTTTTTTTGACTTCGGGATCATCATCAGACAGCGTGAAGGTTTCTTTGACCTCACTTGAAGACTGTACAGGCCAACAGGACTTATCTTCCCACAAGAATGGTGGTCCATCAATCCAACTTGATTTCTGAAGTTCTTGAGGGTTGAGACCTCGAGAGGCATGATCGGCTGGATTAGACTTGGTGTCGACATACCGCCACTGGTTTGGGGAGGAGTGTTCTTGGATCTGCTGAACTCTGTTTCCAACGAAAATGTGAAATCTTCTTGTTTCATTCGCAATGTAGCCAAGGACAACCTTACTGTCAGTCCAGAACACTTCTTCAACTTCTTCTAAATCTAATTCCCGCTGCAGCTGAGCACTTGTTTTCACTGACACGACAGCAGCTGTGAGTTCAAGGCGAGGCACTGTTACAGGCTTGAGCGGAGCGACCCTCGCTTTACCAATAACGAAAGAACAGTGAATTCGACCTTCATTGTTCATCAGCCTTAAGTATGAACACTGGCCGTATCCTTGAGTGCTGGCGTCTGAGAAGTGATGTAATTCTGCCCTAGCAACACGACCAAAGTCCGAAGGTTTGTAGCACCGTGGGATTGATAGTTCCTCTACTGAAGGTAGTTCTGCTCTCCATCTTTCCCATCTTGCCTTAATGTCTCCAGGAATTGGTTCGTCCCAGTCTGCCCGTTCTCTGCAAAGTTCTTGTAATATCTTCTTTCCTTCCAAGAGCAGTGGAGCCACAAATCCTAGGGGGTCATAAATGGAACTGACTGTCGACAGAATACCTCGTCTGGTACATGGACGATCCTTTAAGACGATTCTGAATTGGAACGAGTCGTTCTCTATACACCACTGAACTCCAAGAGCACGTTCCATAGGCAAGGCTTCCTTGTCTAGATCAATGTTCTGAATGCCTTCGGCTCGGTCTTCGACAGGTATGGCTTCAATAACTTCCTTATGGCTTGAGGTGAACTTGTGTAACTTAAAGCCTCCTCTTCTACATATTTCTTTCGTATCTTTGATAAGTGCTACTGCATCATGTACTGATTCCACAGATTTCAGCCCATCGTCAACATAGAAATCTCTACGAATGAAGTTTGCTGCCTCTGGCCCCAAATCCTTCTCATTGTCACTTGCAGCCCTCTTCAAAGCATAATTAGCGCATCCTGGGGAACTTGCTGCTCCAAACAGGTGAACTGTCATCCTGAATTCGGTGGGTTCCTTTGTGGGGTCACCATCTTCCCACCAGAGGAAGCGCAGCAGATCCCTGTCCCGTTCGGTCACTCTGACTTGGTGGAACATTCCCTCAATGTCACACATCAAGGCTACAGGTTCCTTCCTAAATCTACACAGGACTCCCACCAAGTTGTTTGTTAGGTCTTGCCCTTGAAGTAAATGCTTGTTCAATGACTCGTTCTGGTATTCTGCTGAGCAGTCAAAGACAACCCGAATCTTCGTGGGTTTCTTCGGGTGATACACGCCATGGTGTGGGATGTACCAAACCTTCCCTTCTTGGGAGTGATTAGGGTTCGCTTTTCCACGGACTTCGGCTTCGGGGGAAGGAACCTTCTCAGCAAATCCACTATTGATCATCTTTTCCATAAATGCAGTGTAATCATCCTTATACTTCTTATTAGCCTTGAACCTTCGTTTCAACTGGCTTAAACGGCGTAGAGCCACTTCACGGTTGTTCGGGAGATTTAAGGTTGGCACTCTCAAAGGCAGGGGCATCTCGTAGTGTCCGTCCTCATAGTGATGAGTCTTGCTTTCAATGAGAGCCAGGAACTTCCTGTCTTCTTGCGAAAGTGCTTCTTGGGCAGAGTTCCTTTCTGAGAAATCCAATTCAAACATTTTCTTCACTGTGCTAGGGCTTATCTCTTCTTTTGTCTGGACATTGGGAATGAAATTGAGACTTGTCGTGATGTCGCTGCCAATCTCGCGGGATATGATTCTGTGGCAAGTTGTAACTTCAGCGTCTTCTTCACTTTCTTGTCCTTCTTGCAGCGGAGTGATTGGGCCGATGATTCCCCATCCTAAAAGGGTTCGGACTGCGTAGGGATCATCTCCCCTTCCAAGAATGACTTCTCTAGGTTTAATCGCTCGAGGGCAGTTACAGCCGATCAGGAGTCCTACGTCTGTACCACTTTGATAGGGATGCAGCTTGTCTGTGATTTTCTTAAGATGTGGCCATTCATTCGCTGCCTCTGGGGTAGGAATTTGGTTCCTTCGAAATGGAATACTTGTTCTAGAATACAACTTGGGCAGCTCAATCTCAACTCTCTTGTCTATCCGCTGAACTACAAGTCCACATATCTTTTCAACACAAATTTCTTCCTTTCCCAGCATTGTGAACAGATTCAGTTTTATCTCAGGGCCATTTAGACCAAGATCACGCAGAGTCTCAGACTTGATGAATGTCGAATCACTGGCCTCGTCTAGTAGTGCATAGACCAAAACTTCCCTATCGGGACTATCTTTATGGTGCAACCACACAGGTACAATCATAGAAGTGGTAACGCTGTTCCTCTCGCCGACTGTATGACATACACTCGAAGTATTGCTGGAGGACTGATTTGAGTTCGAGTTTGTCTTCTCAGAATCCCTTGACTCGTTGCCATTTTCAGGATCGTAATGAAGAATGGTTGGGTGCGGCCTTCCACACTTCTGGCATGTCATTCTCTTGCGGCAGTTCTTAGAGTAATGACCCTTACTGAGACAGCCAAAGCAAAGACCCATGGACTGGACAGAGTTGAGACGCTCTTCAAGGGGTTTCTTCTTAAATTCTTCACAGTTGGAGAGAGTGTGGGCCTTTGAACACACAGGACAGACTCTTGGTTGTGATGAGACCCCTGATGTGGGACTGTTACCCCTTGGGGAGTGACTTATAGTGGTTGCAAAGCTGTTTGAGTTAGATGGATATCTGCGGTTCGTATAGCTGGGCTTCTTGTCCTTATCGGGGCACTTCTTACGTTCTGACTTAAGAATGTCTGGAGAGAAGACTGGATCGGTGGCAAGATCAGCTTCCGTCTTTGCAAATTTCACAAGATCACGAAATGTAACCGCTCGTCCATAATTTTCCTTTACTTCGAAGGCGTGGCGGCACCACTTCACTCCTGAGTATGAGGGGAGCTTGGAACTAACTTGTTTAAGTACATCCATAGAGTTCAAGTCGCTCATGAACTTCATACTTCTCATAGCCTCTTCGCACTGTCCCAGAAAATCAGCAAAAGCCTGAAGATCCATGCTCTGACCCTCACCGATCTGTGGCCACTTCTTGAGGCGAGATTTATATGCATCTGATACACGATGGGGATCTCCAAATCTCTGGGAAAGCAGGTTCTTGGCTCGCTTGTAGCTGTCACTGGAATTGATTGTTATGAAACCCTTTATGACATCGTTTGCCTTCCCTGTGGTGTATTTGTTCAGGAAATACAGTCTTTCTTTATCCGACAAAACACGGGCTTCAATGATGGTCTCAAAGGCTCTCATGAATATGGGATAATCAAAGTAATTGCCATCGAAGATTGGCGGTTCTTGAATTGGGAGGGAACTAATCCGTTGCTGCTCCGCAATTAGGGCACTGAGCTCGGTTTGCTTGGCCTGAAGCTTCACAATCTCTTGAAGCGCTACTTCACTTGGGCTTGGAATTTCTGTCCTCGGTTCTAACGCAACAGATAGTGGTGTGAATGGGTTTGCAGAGCCCAAGCATTGCCCTGAGCAATCAATCAATCAATCAATCAAGCGGGGAAAAAACCTTTGGGACCAGGGTATCAGCTGACGGTTCGATAAAATAGCCTACAGACCCAAAAGAAAGTTTCATCCAATTATAATGAATCGAATAAGGAATTACAATGATTTCCAAAGCTCTCGTCTGATGGATTGTCTACTTCTTTTGCCACCTGTATATAGTGGTTTCTATTTTATGGAGGTTGCCTCAAAGCAAATCCCGATGACTTATTAAAGCTCACTACCTGTGCGTGTCTCCCGTTTTGTTGTCTTCATTGTCAATAAGAACCAATGTTATACTGCTTGGTTTATAGACAATAGTTCAGAATAATTGGCAGAACCAGATAGCTACTGAAGAAAATAAAGAAAAACTTACGAACTGAAAGGTGCGAGGGAAGCAAGAAAGAGAACGTTAAGTGAACTAAAAATAAAAAAAAGCTTTCCCTAAAAAAACCAAAAGAATTGATTGCCTGCTTTACTACTATTAATGTTGCCGGTTTCAAGTACCACTGCTCTCAGTCAAAATACTCTTAGAACACAAAAGCAAAGAGATCAAGCTATTTTCTCGTAGGGAAGGCAAATCATAATCTGTATTTGGCTATCTTTTTTTTTCACAGTACAAGGGAAAAACGTGAAAATGTTGGCCCAGTTTTTTCAAGTAAAATCACTTTATACAATCCTATAATAATAATAATAATTTTATTGCTTCTATAGCGCACGATACATGAGAAGATGCTCTCGTGCGCTTTACAATTCTCACAATTCTAAATCCTTACAATTCTAATTTCTTACAACTCTCAAATCAAATTTAAGCTTACAATTCTTTACAATTCTCAATCAAATCAAATCAAATCAAATGTTGGTTTTTGAGGAGAGGGGAAAACCGGAGTACCCGGAGAAAAACCTCTCGGAGCAGAGTAGAGAACCAACAAACTCAGCCCACTTATGACGCCGAGTCCGGGAATTGAACCCGGGACACATTGGTGGAAGGCGAGCGCTCTCACCACTTCGCCAACCCTGAACCGTAAGTCTTATGTTGTTTTGCTTCTAATATCTTTTTCATGTTAAAAACTCGTGACATTGGCTCCTTTAATAATTTAAAATACCATCAGCGATACCCCGCTTGATACCGTAGAATGTGCATGTGTCTTTGTCAATAAGCCCAATGTTTAGACTATTTTGACAAGACAAGGTAAGACTTAATTTAGTTTTTTCACCACATGTCTACTTTCCGTTTATCCATTAACGTGTCAACAGATTTCTGGGTTTAATTGTTGCTTCTCAGTGTTTGCATTTGTTTCAAACCATGCGAAGTGCTCGGTTCCCCAAATGCCTGCTAACCAGACCGGGAGGGCGCTTCAACAGTCCACTCTGAACTTGGCCCAGTAAACTTCCTCCCCACCCTCAGCTTATTCGTGGCTGACTCTGCTTTATCAAGTTTCTATAATTATGTCACATGCACAGCTTGGACAAGTTTGGTGTTCCGTCAAGAAGAGTGACAGAATAAGACGTAGGATGCAAAACAGTAGTAGCTTTTTGCGTTGGTCTGGTAACGGGGAGTGGGACTGGGGACAGAGACTACACGATTCGCGTGTTTGTCTCGCCCATAATTAATCGACGCCGCGCCTTTCCAGCGCCGATTGACAGAGAAAAATTAACCCGGAAACGTTTTGAAGGCTAGAGAAAACACCAAGAAAAACTTCTAAAGACTAGCGCTTCTTATATTGCCTTGGTATCCCTCCAAACTCACAACTTATTTTTTTGATACGAATCTGCATTTTTTAAGTAGTACGATTTCCTCACCATGCGTCTTCCTTTCCTCTGTCTTAATCGTTCCTCCATCTCTATTTTCGAGTTGCGGATAGTTTGGTCGCACAAAAAGATAAGAAAAAGTCAGGCAAACCTCAAACGGTCCATGAACGAGACGTTCAGTTTCAAAATGATCGCCTTACAGACATGACACCGAACCATATACTGAATCTGTGTGAATGGATTTGGGTTACGTGAAAACGGCCAAATGTCTGAACAAAGTGAAAAATAACTAGAAGAGTAAGCCTGAGTAAAGAACGCACTTTCGTTAGAATCCACGCAGAATTTGAGGACTTTCGGGTTATGTTTCCGAGTTTTTCACTACCGGCTCAGCCTTTCAAAGAATCTAATACGGTATTCACTTCCCTCAATCACCAGGTGAAGCAAATTTGATGCAGAAGTAATTCATATCACGTGCGAATAAACAAACGTTAATTATTTTTTTATTAAAAAAGACAAAATAAATGAAAAATACTAAAAACCCAAATGTATGGAAGTCCAGCTCTAAACTGAAATTTCAAAACCCCCACTTATTAAACCCATCTCTTCTAACAAAAAAAGAAAAAGCTAAGGTTGATAAAGCGAAAGAAAAATGGAAAAAGAAAGAAAAAGCAAAAGGTTTCAGTGATACTTGTTTTAGGTATGCAGATTCGCTGCAAAGGCGAATTAGTTTTAAAACCTTGAGAAGCAATATATTTTTTTCTTCATTTCTCTTTTTCACTCTGGCCGACTAGTTACAACATTGCAATTTCAGAAAAGCCTTTTGATGTCACCGATAAGATAACGTGAGTTTGAAAGAAATGCTGACTGAGTGTCAGTTCAGTTGTCCGTGGAAGTAATACTGTCAGCTCCGTTTTAAAATTTTAGCCCGGTGGCCGACAGCGTAGGTATCGATTGACTGTCCTGTGCCTCCTTCGCTATGCTAAATCCTAGGCCTGGATTAAATTGATAGTTAGTGCTTTACAATGCTTTGTCAGTTTAGTAACTGCGTCTTACCTTTAGAAATTGCTTCGAAAATTCACGTCTTGCTCAGGTTTAATTGCAAAAATAACAGGCACGTCGATGCTAATTGTTGGCACAGCTGGCTTGCAATGTTTATATCACTTTTGAATCCAAATTCAGTATTTTCGCTGCCACTAATTCAAACTTTCACTTTAGAAATCCAGTCTTTACCAAGCCAAGAATATATCAGTCTGGCTTTGTGCGCTGATTAGTGCAAGCATGTTATTAAAATAAGCAAGAACCACCTACCAAGTTTAAGTAGAGAAGGCCATCGAAGCTGCCTCACTTGTTTAATCACCAAATAAGGATGTGCCGACCAAATAGAGGTGTTCATAACAATGAAGTACTGGTTAGCTGTGCTGACTTTCCAAGTGGCTACAGACTGCCTACAAAGAAGAGGGATCGACGTTTCCGGCAAAAAAAAAAAACATTTACAGTTTTGTATTGCAAGGTATCTCGTTTGCTAGATATAAAAACATAATAATTCAGTTTGAAACTAGCTGGCTGTTTCAAAGTCACTAGCCTTCTTTCCGGCTTTTGGGCACTGATGATATCTTTCTCTTTGCAGTCAAAATACTCAGCGCGTACCGCCTATTTTTTGAGAATAGTTTTGATTATCTGCGAATGGACTGTGTTATGCGTTTCAAACTTTCAAAGTTAATTTGAATATTGTAATCATGCAACCGTAGCCCGAGTGTGACCTCATCTGAAATATCGATTGTTGATTGGTTTGGGTTGAAGACTTCATGCGGTGTTCACGTGCGAGGGTTAGTACCACTTCACTTGACCATCGTTTTCTAGTCGTTTCACATGGTTTTCGTCGAATTTTTTGATAAACAGAAGCCTAAGCTCTTGTTAAAAAGAATGCTGAATTTTTGGAACGGACTTATCCAGGTTGCCAAGGAAAATCATCCTAGAGACGACTCGAGTGTGAAAGGTATCAAGTGGCGTGTTTTTCAACGTACGTAGTCCAAAGAAAAATATATTCAGCACTGGCAAGCTGTAAATAGCTAACAGGAGTTTTAACAGTGTGATTCCAAGGTGGATGTGTCGCGGCATTCTGGGCGATGAACACCACTCGAAGCGAAGCGTTCAAGCCACGTGAGAAATAAACCGATCAACAATCGATGTTTCAAATGTACTCACACTCGGGCCCGGTTGCATGATTACAATATTCAAATTAACTTTGAAAGTTTGAAACGAATAAACCAGTCCGTTCGCAGTTAATCAAAACTATTCTCAAAGAATAGGCAGCACGCGCTGAGTATTTTGACTCATCTATACGATAAAAAACCAAGTCTATTCCGATGGAATTTCAAACTTTCCGAGGGGAAGGAAAAAATTTTCATTACAATGAGGTTATCTTCACCCTCAAAATTCGTATGTCACAGGACATTTTACTAGATTTTATTAATTTAAGAAACATTAAGAATTGATCCTCTTTTGAAAATTTAAAACTACTTAAAAATAAATGTGAATGGCACAAATGATATCTGTTACTTGAAAGCGTGGATTAATGGAACATGTCATTTAAAGCTATAAACCGAAAAAGCAATTAAACAATATGTGATCAACGCAAACATATTATATGAATAAATCATTAGTGGTTGATGGTTCGGGATTCTAGATATCTTCCGTTGGACCATTGATAGTTGAGCTAATTAACTGTTCTTAGTGACACCGGTTGTGGGGTCACGTAACCTTTTGACTCACTTCAGGAGCCTGGGCTCCTGCTTACTTTCAGTTTGGGACAGCGCTTATTTCTATACCAGTTCGCAACAATTTAACATTTCCTAAGCTTTTACTTCTTTTCAGTGAAACGACCTTTTGATATGATTTAATTAATGGAGACTTTTCGTCTCTGTTTTTGACATAATTTGGAGAAGTTATGTGCAGCCATTTCCAATGTTTAATTTGGTGCAGACTTTGAGTCGCTGTTTTTGACGGAATCTAGAAAACCCTTTTTTAAAGAAAGTGAATTTCCGATGTTTTATGATAAATGAGATTTTATGTTTACTTTTGAATTTCACATAATGGTACTGGGCGCTGTCTCTTGTTTACACCTAGCTTATCTTTCAGTTTCAGTTTCTTCTTACCGGCAAAATTGTTGCTGTAAGCTGTGAAGGACTTGTAAGTGAAGTATATATGTTAACTTGAAACCTGACTCCATTTGTGTTGGTTCCTTGGGCGTCGGTACCTCTCAGCGAGTAGCTCAGCTAATTCCTCAGCAACAAAAGAAGGGACGGTTTACAGACCTTTTACACGTATTCCCTAGTGTGAAATGTCAGCTGCAGGTCTCTTCCCCCTAATCCACATCGCATGCTGCGTTCACACTCGTTGGCAAATTCGGTACCTCTGCCGGATCATTGGACTTTCAAAGCCCCCGAAGATCCCGTGCTCAACTGAGTCGTTGTGTCGTACATGTAAACCAGCCTTTAGAGTTGCGTAATTATAAGCCTGCGTAGCTTGGCGGTTTTGTTGGGGTAAAATGCACGTAAACAAGCGGCGAAGCCGCGAGACGCCTGGAGAGGACGTCTCGCCGCTTCGCCGCTTTTTTACGCGCCTTTTACCCCAACAAAACCGCCAAGCTACGCAGCCTACGTAGTTACATAATCAGCCTGTTTGATCGTTGTTGAAGAAAGACAGAGAGAGCACTGGAATCGCTGGTTTTTGCACAGAATGGTTCACCACCGGAGTTGCCCAGTAACTTACTTCTCAAAAAAATTGATGTACCCGAGATGGAAATAGCGTTCAATAATCTCCCATTCGGGGTTTAAAAAAACACAAAACTGCCAAAATTGCAATATTGAATTTCAGTTCACAGTAATGATCCAAAGGGGCAAATTTATATTTCGATTTACCATTCTGAAATAATTCTATTCCGGCTCCACAGTTATGGCAGTAATTTTCACCCTCTTGCACTTTAGTTCCACAAACTTGACAGAAAACCATCGTCTTACCTGTTTCAAAACGCATGGAAAATGGCGAGCAAAGAATTACAGCCAGGCGCTAATGCCCAGTGCCCACTCAGGCTAATGCGCGCGCACAGGTTTGAACTTTCTGCAGAAGCGTTCCATTTCTACGGAAGCGCTGAAGTTCTACGGAAGAGATACATTTCTACGGAACAACGACGGATTATGCTACGGAAGAGCTAGATTTCTACGGAAGAAGGTCGTGACTGTCTCCACAGAACAGCTATATTTCTAAGGAACGATCGTAGGTTTACAAGAAACGATTGCAGAATTCTAAGGAATTAACGATGTTTAATTCTGAAAATAACAGCTAATTTTTTGTACAGAACGACACTACATTTTCAAGTAGAAGCGTTGCCCCTTCTGCGCCACCGAAGGATCGGTCCGAAATTGATGCGACACGATCCTGGAACGGACCACTTCTGTTCACACAGGACCGGTGTGTGTATATGATCTACTGGATCAAAGTGAGCAAAGGAGCTGTTTCTTGCAGTTAATGCGCAGATGAGGCTTTCAAAATGGGGCCAAGCTTAAATTGCACTGCTGGTACCGAAAGGAACCGGTCCAGGTGTTTACACGGTGAGAGATCCATTTGTGACCGAAACAGTTCCAAAACTGGACCTGCTTTTTTGGAGGTCCAGAAATCGGACGCGATTGAGAACGGATTGATTAGCAGGTCCCGTGTGAACAAAACTACGCCCATCCGGCACGATTTTTAGATCGGAACCATTTGGAACCGGTCCCGAGTAAACATAGCCTTATACCCAGTCTGCAGTCTGCATTTTATACTGACCGGTTTTGGAACTGTCTCCATTCCTCCATGTTGCACGATACCATGTGCTCCACTCGTAGTACAGAATAAAAGTAAATTTTCGCATGGCCGAGCGCTGCCACTAACGTTGTTCTGCATTATCTTTCCAGAATGAATTGTGGAGGCAGGATGGCCGAGTGGTTTAGGGCGTTGGATTTCAATGCGGTAGCCTGAGTTCAAAACCCGCTCTGGCCACTAGCTGGTGTTGTTCTGGGTTCGTGCCTGGTTCAACTCCTAGTTCATCCTTGTAAATGGCCAACTGGTCTGCCTCCCGCCAGTTGGGATTCTTAACTCTCACTATCACTCTCATTATCCCTGAAAAGCCCCTCCAGGGAAGTGGTCAATTAAGTATTTATTTATTTAATTCAATTTTAATCTGAATCAAGTTTTATTTTAATTTGTTCTTTGCTTTTTGTTTTACATTTAATTGCATTTGCATTTGATTTTGACCTTATTTACATTTTCTTTTACATTTCATTGCAATTGTATTTCATTTTAATATTATTTGCATTTTGCTTCACATTCTATTTGCTTAAACAAAGAAAAACTTGCCCTGAAAATTCAGTGGCAGTCCTCGGCCACCATACATTAGTACTAGCCATATGTTCGATGCTAATAACATTTCTGCAAAAAGTTAGGTGTGTCATTATATCAGGCTTTATTGGCTCAGTCTTGCTCCAAAATTACTTCAACTATTGTTATTAATGACAAGCAAATTAATGTTGTTTCACACGATAAGATTCTGGGTGTAAATATTTGGAGTACTGCAAAATGGAACCATCATATTGCGGAAGTTGTTAAGAAAGCTAGGAAACGCCTGTTTTAAATTTGTCTTCCTCAATTAAAGCGCGCAGGTATAGGCCCTAATGAATTTGTACAGTTCTATCGTACCTGCATTCGCCCAATCACGGAATATGAATGCCCAGTTTTTCATGCCGGTCTACAGCCGCTGTTACACTTTGAAACTTTTAGCTGAAACTTGTGTGCAACGGCGTTGCGAAACATGTTTCAGCAGGCGTTGCACCGTGTAAAATGGTCGGTTTCGTCAAACTTTTTGAACTTCCGTTGCGAGACAAGTTTCACGAAAAGTAGAACCGCTTTCTACTTCTGCAACGGTCGGAACGATCGCAGTGGTGACAAAAACGAGAGTTTCACCGTGTAACACCACTTTGTGAAACTTGTTCGCGGTTCCGTTGCACACAAGTTCTTTTTGGGTCGTGTCTTTGTTTCGTCAGTCTGTTTTCATCAACTCAAAGACTTTGTAGTACTAGAGGTACTAGTCGGAGCTTAGGAGAGTGCGTTCGATATGTTTGTAGGCGTACAAGTAGGAAGGACTGTATGGTTCTTGCGATAGATAAAAATTATTGCATATTTGAATGTGAGAGCTGCGTAGAGAAACCTCTAAGCAAACTGTGTATATATCATGAGGAGCCCATCACTAGGAGCGTACAACTCCCATACTAAGCTTACAGTACAGCTCAGATATATCCGAACTTCGCATACGCGTATCATACGAGCGTATTTTGCGTATACGCTTATGTCAATACGCGCACAATGCGCGTATATACGCGGAGATATGCGCGTATATACGCGCGTATATGCTTCTTTGTTATGCATTCCCATAAGTTTCTTTATGTGAAGCATTGTTAGTCAAACAAAGGACATTATATTTCTGGAAATGAAAAAGGTTTAAGGGGAAATTTGCATATTGTTAAAGACGTCCTGCCGATCAATGAAAGCTATCATATTTCTAGTTTCGATCACTTCGCAAATTCACCGACGAACTACCGTTTATAAACACTTAATGATCTGTATGTTATGGCATTTTTACATTTTTATCTTTTCCCGTGTAAAAACGCAGTTCCGGTACGCGTGATACCGCATCATCATTACCTTTCTTTTGTTTAGAACAAAAGAAAGGTCGAGGAAGAGTTTCGCACGAGAGAATGGGCTCCTGCGGGAGTCCCATATTCGCGGCAAATTCAATCTTAAAATAAATCGGTCTGTGAAAACGCCGTGACAGGAATTTAGGGCAGTTCTACGCTCCTAGTGATGGGCTCCTGGTATCATTGAAAACCAGAATCGACAGATCGAAAACACAGCAAACAAAGATCGATAGTAGTCCTTCAGGAGATCGATTCGAGACCTTCAGTGAACTCTTGACATAGAAGACCTTCAGCAGACTCTTGAAATATGTACGCTTTACGAAGATTCAGCAAACTTCAAAACTTTTAAAAGAAGACAAAATACCAGACCTCGGCAAACGTTTGAAAGATAAACGCCGAGGACACACGAATCACCACGTGAGTTAATGCGTCAAAGTGAGGCAGAACGTAAGCAAGCGCCTCAGAGCGAGGCCAATGTGTGTCGACGCAAATGCAATCTCAAAAAAACCTCGCTTAATATATTGCACAGGACAACCGATAATGCACATAACACCCGCCACAAATTAGGGGTTGTGTTCTCGTACCTCGAGCGCAAAAATATTTAAGAGCTGTTACCTGAATGGAAGTGACAACCAGAAGTACCGGCTTATGACATTCTTTGCGGATTGCTATGCATTTTTCAGAGTGTTCCAACAATGCTCTGCTACCTTATGATGACAATATGTAAGTGTTCAGAGCTAGCGGTGCATTGACTTGCTCCTGGGTCACGGTTGTACCAGAAAACTACACGGTCACACTCACCATATCAAAGAAAAATGTGGACTCTGGCGGAAATACAAACTGCCGTAATACGCAGGTAATACATATATCCTGTGTTTGCCATGTTTTAGAAACGTTCAGCTCCGTGCTTGGCTAAACACTGTTACGTCCTGTGGCACTTCGGCAAGAGGGAGAAAGCGAACATGATATTGCCGGGGATATCGGTGGCCAAATATGGATATGGAGGGGGTGGGTGGGGGGAGGAATCATTCTGTGTGACCTTATTGCGAAAGAAAACAATATGAATGATATATATGAAATAAATCGTATGTGAACTGCGGCAATGAAATCAATTGAAGACTGATCCTCGCAGTTGTGAACGCAATCTATGCAATACACTATTTTGCTAATGATAAGTTCCAAGTGATTTGTGGGTAGATCCAGTCCTTTGTGGGGGCAAACGGTCAAAATTAGAATTTCAAATTACGTCTTTAGAGGGCTGTTTGCCCCCACAGAGGAGTGGATCTACCCACAATTCACTGGGAACTGATCATTAGCAAAATAGTGTATTGCATAGATTGCGTTCACAACTGCGAGGATCAGTCTTCAATTGATGAAGTGCTGAATCTTTTTCAGGCTTTTTTACGCAATTGCATAAATTGCGTCGGTACAACTACGAGGATTGTACTTCATTTGAAAAAAAATAATACCTGCCGGCCGAAATTTGTTTTAGAACAAGGTATGTGCGTAGAAAACACGTTTTATGCCCTCCTTCTCTTTTGTCGGTTTTTATTTCTTTATCATGCCAGCGTTAAACATTATATTGGCATGAAGTTCTTCTTTCTGTTATATATTCAAGATTCGTGATGGTGGAAATAGTTCGAGAACTTCGCTAGCAACACTTTGCAACTCGTATCCAAGTCCTTCACATTTTCGCTCTACTAGAACGCAGTTGTGAGTGCAATACAAGTCGACTGAAGCTAGTAACTCCTTTGAAGCTTCGTTCAAGAAACTGCTAAATCCATCCTATAAGTTACTCAACCCAATGTATCCATTGGTTTCAGTTCACTTATGCACGCTTTGAAGCGCAATTCACTTCAGTCTTTGTGACGTCACGAGGACTCCACCATTCACCATCTTAAACGAGTATTCGAAGATGTGTCGCTTATGCGAAAATCTACTTTCTTTCTTTTTGCTATCTTTTGCTTGCAAAGCTACTGAATAAAACTACCAGATACTGAGAGATATATATGAGGCTTGAAAACGCGTCTTGCCTTTATTTTTTAGCACATTAGTCACTGAACTCACAGTTATTTTTCACTTCCAGATTTCAAAAAAGTTGTTGCCTGTGAGTCCTAGAAATGTCATTTCTGGTGGTTCTTCAGGATCACTCAGGGGTCCTTATTACCCAAACAACTTCCCTAATGACATGGATTGCTCGTGGAACATAAATGGACCGGCAGATTCACGACTTGTTCTTGTATTTTACCGCATATGTCTTGGTACCTGCGCAAGTGTTGTGTCTCAGCGGTGTGGTTGCGATAGTTTGCGAGTCAGCAACGGATACAAATCACGGCAGCTCTGCCTCGAAACTGAACTGATCCCGTTCATTTCACTGAAAAACAGGATTTCCTTTACAATAGTTACGGATGAGCAGTATCTCTCCAAAGGATTCATAGCTGACTTTGAAAGTGTCTCACTACAGGGAGGTGAGTTATAGTTGTCGTCTTGTTCCTTTTGCTCAGTGCTCAAACTTCCCCGGTTGAGACGTGCGTCATCGGTGTGCCACACCTCGCGGTTTCCATGGAGCTTCCAAGTTCCTCTACAAAAAGAACCATGTTCTATCTAGCACTGCCCATTGAGCCTCCTGGATCAATATTTCCACTGATAATTCGGCACCTGTGGAAGTTGTATTTTTTAGTTAGTCAGCAAACATTGCGAGATAACGTTTTGCACCAAATTTGCGGTCTTTTCTCCTACTGGGCCAGGAATGCTACTTGAAAAACAAAATTATCGCATTGCTTCGTATCTTCATTAATGGCTGTAAAGTTTTGTGTTTTAGAATCGAACTGGGTAGAATGCATGGAGGGCTTCTCTGTAGAAGGGGCGATCATTTGGAGTAGCGTTAACTAATCACTGTTGTATTACACAGCATGCTCTCCGTTGAAACAAATGACAAACATGAGTGGATGGTTTTCCAGTCCCGGCTTTCCTTCATATTACCCCGGCAATGTACAGTGAGGTTGGAATATATCAATTCCTTCTGGATACAAGATGTATTTGACATTTCTGAAGTTTGAAGTTGAAAAATGTGGAGAAGCCTGCACATGTGACTATGTGACTATGTAGAGGTATGCCTGTTACGACACCTACCACTTAAAGAGAACGATCTTGACTTAAACAGTATAAAAGTACAACCCACCCTAAGGAGCTTAATTAAGGAACACTATTAATTACCAGCTTTATTGCCTTTCTGTGAGATATTACAGCAAACAGTAACGTTTAGAGAGGAGAAGTAAGAGTTGCTTTTTTGTCTCAAATAACAGCCGGAGTAAACACAGGTAGCCCAATCGTGGTGTGTGACATCAAAAGTTTATATAACAAAGGATTACATCACGATTGGGCTGTCTGTGGAGTAAACTCTTTTCTCGCCGAAAACAATTGTTATGGTTTCATAGTACATACGTGGTCTCTCCACTCCGTGGATGTCATGATATTGACTTTATATGCTAATGCTAATAATGCACTTTAACTTTGTCGTTCAAAAAAGCTCAGAAAACTGCTGGTTGACACAATCGCGTTGCACTTGAGTCTTCAAGTAGCTTTGGTTTACCTCAGGAGTATGTACAGCTATTTTAGATGAACGCGGACAGTACCATTCTCCAATTGGTAAATGAGGAACCATATCACAGATGCAATACAAATCCTTTTTTTTTTTTTGACATACCGCAAATTTGAACAGAATCAGGACTGCGAATTAGACTCGCTGTAGAATAAGTATCTAGGAAAATTATTTAATGCGGGATAACCCTGAGATTATGGAGCAGATTGTCAACGAATAAGTCATTTGTTATAATGTGGTTTTAATTGAGAGATCTGAAGAAGTGTATGAAATCCTCCCTCTAATAATTCTCGGAAAAGAAGTGTGGAACCATAGCGTCAGGAGAATATGTAGTCAGGAACGTGATCAATGATGACGTTGTGGTGACTTTTAAATCGGACGGTCAAGGAACCAGGAAGGGATTCGAAGCTGTGTACACTTTCGCACCTGTTGATGCATGTGAGTATTGCATAATGGTGGAAAGTATATCGATAATGACAACATGAATGACCATTACTGTCAGTTATTTACTCAAGTTAAAGAGTTGCGGAACGAAACCTCAAAAAATTTGAAGTTCAGGCTTCTAAGGGAAATGGATCCCGTAGCCCCTGCTTTGTTAAGAATCAATATAAATTCAGCCATGTAACATTCAAAGTGGTGGTTGATATGTCCCATAGGTTTGTCAAAAGTCTTGTGTAAGTTTATATGCGCGCGTATGCCATGTGGTCTGTGTAGTAGTTCCAACCGCCATGCTTGTTGCGTTGTTAAGAAGTCTATTTACTTGGTGAGACATTGTTCAACAATGACGTTGCTAAAAAGATGAAAATTTTGTCTCAGATCAGTCATCGCTTAAATTTCTCTTAAACTATGGGGGTATAAATCTATATCAGTAAAGGGTCGCACCAAATGGGATAGGGAGGGAGGAGGGCTCCGATTGCGCTCATTCAGACACAAACAGGCTTCGTCTTCCATTATGCTTACAGCTTCATATTAACATATTTGTCAAACCTCCGCTTGTTCATATTCATTCGGTAAAAATGACCGGCATTGAAATAGTCTGTGTTAACCCTTAGATGATTCAGTTCCTTACGCATTTTGCCCATAGACAGACGCAGCTTCCACTACTAAAGAACCTGCAGCGGTTACTGCGCATGCGGCAACAGATAACACTGACAACAAAATACAAACAGGTAGGTACTTCTAACATCGTTGTGTGTTCTTTCCGATGCACTTAAGACAATAAGTGGACAGTATAAGTTCATATATCGGACATGCAACCCTTGAGAAATTCAGTGGCTAGTCTGACTGAGTCTCAGTCATTGCGGGATGCCAACCGGTTTCCGTTGAAAGCTTAGCCGGAGCTCGCAGACGAATTAGTGGTATGGCCATCTGATCTTGTAAAGCCAGTCTCGAGTTAACCGTTCACTTCCCCTAGATATTTGTTGACTGTGAAATGACTGTCAACTGCAAGAGAACAAATTAAACCGAGAAAATAAACTAACAAACAAAATAAACGCTGACGTTTCGATCGTTGAGATATAACGGCAGGCGTTTAGCTTGGTTGCTGCTTTGCAGAAAAAAAAACATTAGGATTTCCCCTTAATCATCGAGATCCGTTGCTCTTCCCCATGTAAAGTTGATTTAACGTAAATTTTATGGCGTCAGACATTTTCAGGGTTGTAACGAGGTATATAACTCAGGGATCTAAGCCACGGGATCTGAGATCACAAGTTTTGGGATCACGATCAGCAAATTTTAGTGGGATTTAGAGTCAGACTTTCCCACCTTTTGGGGATCAGGGATCAGAATTTTGGGTCAAAAAATGAGATTATTTTGCAACTTTGGTTTCAGCTGTGGTTCGAACAGATTCGGCCACATCTAGAGATGGCAAAGATACTCCCAAGGAAAGAAATTCAGCGGGAAGAGGAGACTGGAGACGCCTTTTCACTCTTCTTAAATCTGTGTATTCACTGTGTTGTGTTTATCAAGTTAAACCGGGTATTTTACTGATACAAGCTGTGTTATTCGTTGTGACCTCTTCAGGCTTTACTTTATTTGATTTACTGGACATTCGATCCCAACTGCAGTCAAAAATGAAATCACTCCCCTGATGTCATAGGGTGTTTGTAAAGGATCCTGTACTAGTTTTGTTTCTCTCGTTTAGAATAACTATAGATAAGCGTTCGTTTCCTTGATTAATTGTTTTGAATTGTTCCTCGCTAGTTTGTGATATATTTATGCATTATCACTTACTCTTGCATTACTCTACCCAGGTGTATCCAAGGACTCTAGAGGAAAATCGCTTGAGGCGAACCTTGTTTTTTTCTGTTCAGTTAAAATCACAACTTGAGACTTTTTCTAAGACGTCTCTGAGTCCCATCTGTTTTCTTCATACAATATCATAATTTATAAAATGAAAATGAAAACTAGCAAATTTTTAGACTTTTTACTGTGAAAATCCGAAAACCGTGAACACTAGAAATATTTATGGAATGTTATTGCGTTTCCAGTAAAAAGCCAATCACGCGCGAGAAAACTAAACGGCAAACAGTAACGGTAATTAGTTTGTGGTTTCATGTCGCTTCTGATTGGTTGGTGCACAATTGGAAATGTCAAAATCAATCAAAGTGTTCACGCTTTTTGGATTTGCACAATAAAGGCACAACTGGTTGGAAATAGTAACTTGAAAGAGAAAACAAGCAAACGGGAACCTATAACTTCAGTAGTGAACAGCACTCGACATGGAGTATTTATGACCGCAGGCGTTCATCAACAAATAGACAAATTCCTTATTCCAGTCTAAAGCAGTGCTAACTAGCTTGCTTTTTCTCGGCGTGCTGTTTTTTCTTCTCTTTCCTTTCTTCAGCTTTCTGCAGAAAGATATACCCAATAATCCAACCGAGGATGACCATTACTACCACTATTACCACTAATACGTCAACCTTGCAATCCTCAGTAACTGCATCTATTTACACAAAAAGAAACAAGAAGATGTATTGAATTAAATGCACGAGCATACCATAAATGTTTGAGTTTGTATCACTGTAATGGTGTGACTTGTCACTCGTGAGACAGTCAGGAGATGACGTTACGTATGTCACATGGTCACGTGATCTGTACCTTGTATTCGAATAAAATGTGTGTATGTTCGACCAAGCTCATGGCTGGCTATTACAATTACATGCTTCTTTGGTATTAATACGTATGAAGAAACTGTATATCTACCCCAAAGCCACTCAGTAGATTAAAAAAAACTGTGTTTGTTACACTGAACATAAACTTACTGTGAAATAGCAATGTTAAACTGTCAAATTTAATTCACCTCTGTATAAATTGACCAAAACGTCATCGGTGCGATCAAGTATAATTACTGTGATACCTTTTCTTACTATGACGATATGTCAATAATGATGATGATATCATTTATTTAATTATCATTATTTTTATTTGTGTACTTCTGTCACTGTATCCTACCTATCTCGGGAATGCAAGAAGAGTTTTTCACGCCTCCATGATGACCAGTCGTCCCGTTGTGACTGATCACAGAAAAGGTCTTGTTTCGGTGGCCGTTTGGCATCACGGAAAGTTTGGTTGGTGGTCTATTCTTAATCATGAAAATCAGAATAAATGAAACTATGACTATGAGCAGTGTAGCACTTATAATTACTCATCAATGATAGAACCCAAGGCGATCTTTCAGAGCCAGGAGTTATAACGATGGCGAAGACTTGATGATGGTGATGACGATGATGATGATGATAATGATGATGATAACGATGATGGTGGTGATGATGATGATGATGATGATGATGTCGATCGCGTTGACGATGCGATTATGATGATGATGATCAACTTAATATTTAGTATGAGTACAAACTAAATGTAGACACTAAAAGTGAATATATAGTAACAAATGATAATTCTGTACTAAAACCACTGACATTACCAATAGAACGCGCGAATATATAGTGACAAATGGTAAATCAGTAAAACTTACAATTTCACTGCGGGATTAATTTCTTTAAATATGGATACTAATGCCAACAAGATATTTTGCAAACGTCAGTTAATACTTTTTTTTTTTTTAGCAATTTGTGCCTGAAAACGTTCTTAAGGTGTTCTTAATTAAGTTACATGGTAACAACACCATGTCGCGCCAACCAAATGCTGGTAAATTTAGCTTCTAATTACAAAAAGCATTCACATAGAGGTTCACAACGCGACATTAAGTCGCCGGACGCAGAAAAGTTCATGTGTACATAGAATACTACTCATTTGAAAAATTAAATGGGCAAAATAAAGATGTTCTTAACTGACTCTCAGCCGGGGTTACGTTCTAAGCATGTTCTTAAAATTTGGGTTAATCTCAGCCTCATCGTTCTTATGAAAAGGGTTCTTATAAAAAAAACAGAGTGTAAAATAAGTGAAAGCTGCAGTGCCTCGAACATCTGACAAGATACGGATTTTAACGCAGTACTGACGATTGTGAAATCGCTTTGAATATGATAATTCTTCATTGCACAAATTAAAGATTATGAATGTGAACTTTAATTTCACTGTTTACGATTACTTTTAGTGAATGAAAAGCTACCAGGGAACAGAAAGGCCAGTAGAAGAGGCGCAACTGAAAAAAATTGTTTCCAGTTCTGTTCCCTCTTTACTAAGATCAGAACTTCAATTTATTTTTTAGTCGAACTTATCGTCAGGACCTTGCGTCTGTGGCGATAATTTAAATGAATTTTACGAGTTGCCACGATGTAGCAATTAGTCTCTATGAGTTTGAGATTTAAGTGATAGTTCAAGTTCAAAACATGAGAATGATTCATCTACAAGTTCAAGTTCAAGTTCAAGTTCAAAACACGAGAATGACTAGCCACAAGCAATGCCTAAACTCGGTTACTGTCACCGATAAGGCGGCAAAACTGCTTATTACAGACATAAACTCACCTGCTTGCATAGAGAAAACGACCTCAAAATGAAATGTCTGGATCCTAGAGCAAATAGATCTAGTTTTAAACCTGTGGGGTTGTGATATTTTACATAATTCATGTTCTCTTCAAGCTTAAAATGCACTTAAGAACATGATTCTTTATTCAAAAGCATCCTTGATCTAACCGGGCGGTATTAATTGCGGTTCCCCTTTTTCGCTTTTTGCCGGCGGGAAGGAAGTCCTTCAACAGTGATTGGTCATAGTACTTTTTATTAAAACAAGCCTGTACTGCATGAGAATGGTTTCAGTGATGAATGGTTTTACGCCAAATGCTAAAATAGTCGCGACGTTCAGGGAAGCTGACACTTAGTTGGGTAAGTTTGCAGTTGAAGACAAAATTTTCCACTAATCAGTGATACAGCTTAGCCTGATTGTTTGTAATTAATTTCAAGAAAGCCTTCTTCGAGTTTTGTTGATGTTTCAGTTTGTTAATAACTTATGACTACCTGCAGTTCTAATTATGGGGATCAGTTAAGATTGAGTACGAGTTTCTAGCTAGAGTTTGAATATCATAACTACTGACCACCTACCTAGCTAGAACCTTCACTCGTCCTTATCGCTAACCAACAGATCAGGAGATCAAATAAGATTGATGCCACGGCAAGTGATTATCTAAAGCACGCAAAGATTTGAAAGCTAGTCGCACTCGGTTCTTCAGCAATCTCGTACTTTTCATTTATTCGTACTTACTCAAATCTGTTTATTGCGATGCAGACGAATATCGATATGAAAAACCCGTTCCTGCAGCGGTTACAGGGCAGAGTTGCTTGAAGCATGGTTAGAGCTAACGGAAGTTAAATACCATGACAACTTATAGGTTTTAATACAGCTTCCAATATGGGGCTCCAATATGGCAGCCGGAAACGAGTGATAACATCTGGAATTTACTATGGCTATCTCAAAGGTTTTCGTCTCTCTTTTGAGCTTGCAAACATTCACATAGACGCTTCTCTTGCGATGTTGGCTTTTCTGACCTCTGAAAACACGCTGAATCGATGCTTTCATGTTCGTGACATGCTTGTGAGCAGACATCTTTATGTCACGCACAGTGAGAAAATCTAAAATTCAAACTGCTCTATTTTCAAAACAAAGTACGCTTTGGAGCTGAAAACACGCAAGCAGATACATTTCTAAAATGTATTTTACGTGATGAAGCTAAAAATGGAAAAGTCTCTTTACTTTTGAATTCGTGGTTTTTTTATGGCGTCACGTGAAAACCAAGAATTATGTGGTAGTTTTTGAATTTCAGAACCTCACGGATTCAAGTCGGGATTTTCCAAAATACGCTTCATACTTACACCCCAGTTTATTCGGTGATAATTAAAGTTTGTTAAATTTACAGCGGAACCATGCTTTCTTGTTCATGGGTGACTTAGCTGAGCCAGGGCATTGTACTGAAACGGAAAGGATTTGTAAGGCTACGACAGTCCGCCAAACTTTAGCGGGTCAAAGGCACGAGTATAACTGATGGATCGACTCTTAAAGAAAATGAAGAATATTTCCAATAAAAAACGGAACATTTTACTATAGCTGACGAAAAATCAGCAGCTGCTTGGCTGTCAGCTACAACTCTTCAATTCTGCACTAAAACCGTACTACAAATAGAACGCGCGAAGCCACGTGCCACCCAGTGATTGGTTAAAAGCAGATTCTATTCAGAAGAACGCAACTTTTCGGTATCCTTTGAAGGATTAGCGCCGTTTCCAGTGACATAAACCGGGCCACGTTTCACTCCAGATTTGATGGTCAACTGAACCTAGGTTAATGTAAATCCAACCGAGGGGGTGTTTCAGTACCAATCACTGCGCTTACTGGTCTTCGTGCGTTGATCTGAAACAGTCAAGATTGGGGTCGAAGCAGATGGTAATGAAGCCTTTCAGCTAAGACTGCTAGAGGGTTTGGATTTGTTTTATCAGAGGCACCCAACGACAAGGTTCGGTAGATTATCTGTTCGGTGGACGGTAGTTCGTCTTATGTTTTCGAGATCGATAAAAGAGTGCACTCGGATTTTCGTAAAGAAACGTGGCCTGAAAGATTCGCAATGGTCGCAGTGGGGAAATCATAACCGTGACGTTTTCGGAATAGTCAGCTCAGAGCATTTTCGGAAAGAAAATATTTTCTAGCTGACGAAAATATAACTTTAAACAGACTTCCAACACTACAAGGTACTTAAAAATCATGCCTTTCTACACCTTTGGTTGATTTGGCTCGTGGAGTGTCCCTGTTTTATATTCGGCCAGTTACCATTTGTCCTTCTTTTTCAGCATCACTGAGAAATGCTGTATAAATGTTTTTATATCATTCTGCTTAAATCCTGCTCTCGAAAATGCAGTGTTGCATATGTTTGCACTGAGAATGATGACTCCCGCAAGTAGTGAATTACATCCGAATTCCGTTTGTCAAAGCGAATCAGATAAGCAGTATAACCTGGGACTAGAGCTTCGAATCTTGTATGCAATCGATTTGACTTTCTAACCGCAAGGCTGGCGAACAAGTTGGGCCTATCAACTCATCTTCTCTATCTTTTCTACCTACACAATAAATTAAGCTCATGCGGTGATGAGCCAGTGATAAATCCCTGACAACGGGGCTGAGCAGAGCCGCGGGGAGTCTAATTTTTAAGCTGTAACAGAAGCTATGGGTTATAGCAATTACCCTCGGCCATACATGACCAAGACAAATGTGAAGTGAGAACGTGTAACAGTGACGTGCAATCGTCATCGTGTTAAACTATACACGACGTCACTAATTATTAACGCGAGTGACCGCCATCAAAACAGATCAAAACCAGATTCAGTGAAATACTGCGAAAAAACTGACTCCCTGTTGTCGGTAAGACAAACGTACACAAATCAAATCAATATGTTAATTTTGTTTAATTTGCTACAGTCAACAAACAGAGGATGATGATAAAAACATTTTGTGAATTTTTGCACTCGAATCTTCTCTTTCTCCTATTTCCGTCTGAACAACAGTTTAATAAAGTAACCTGCAATTATTTCATTTGTTTGTCCATGCACGAAAGCCGTTTATACTTTTTTCTTTGCCTTTTTAATATGTCAAGATGACAATGACATAATGAACGTCTATTAGCAATATGGGCTCCTGCTATTAGAAATGTATATGCACGTCAAACCTCTCACATAAAAATTCAGGTGCTAAACACTAGGCATATCGCGGGTTATAACCACAATATTGATAACAACAATCAAGGGTGACCACATTATTTGTTCAATATTTTATTGTCGTTCCCTCAAAGATTCCAGAGTCGTTTTCTTATTAAAGATATATAAAATGTGAAACAAGCTTTTGACGCCAATGTAAGTTCTCAGAAAAAAAAAAAGATTCAGAACTATTTGGTTTACAAAATTTTTGTCCTTTATAAATCTTACAGTGGAAATTAAGATAGTTCGTACACAGTACATAAAAGACAGACGGACAGACACCATTCCATTCGTTGTAATAATTTCAGGAATTTGCATAAATTTCCGCGATCACGCGCCATTTACACAAAACGCAAAACAGCAATCTGTCATCGTATGAAAGCAAACGTCAGTCTGTAGATTGTGGCAGAACGCGTGCTGACCTGTTTTGTACGTGGCCAACATTCAGTGGCATTGTTACCAACCAGTCTTATTGACGTTTCAGTGGCAGATGACCTATTGTCAGTTCTATAAGTTGACTTTGGTATTAATTCTTCAAAAGTTTAGAATGTGCTTTCTAGCACCTGCCAAAACTTAAGGCTAAATTTGCATACTAGAAGAATTCCTTTTTGCGTGACGTCGGTTCGTAGCCGAAGACTTTGGCACAGGACCAACACTTCTCATCCTCTTGATCCGCTTGAACAACGATGGGCAAGACGCAAAACTAAGCAAGATTATTGCGATGATAAAAACTTTTCTAGGTAAGTAAACCTTATACTACGATACCCGGGACTTTAAATGTCACTTTAGTTAAGTGATTGCCAAGAATAATATTCAACACGTTGTATGGGTGGCTGGTTTAGAAATGACGAGATGCATTCCCGATCATCGAGTGTCAAATATCACTGAGCCATCGATAACTGCTATTCTACAGTTTTCCCTTCGTTTAGTGGTTTAACGAAATATTCCTTGCATTGTCCGCACTTTGAGAAGTAAATCTCCAACAAATTAAAGTGTGTCTCGGAAAGGGCGTCGCTTGGCACACACGCCAACTCACTGGCCAACGCTTCACAAATTTGATCGATTTTACGTTCTATTAATAGTTGTGAATGCTCCATAAGCGTTCCACAACGCTTCGAAGGTGAATTGAAAGCGCTATGAAACATTATGATCGATGTTCGCTTCAACAAAAGAGAAGACACAATAAAAGCGCTTAAGAATCACAAAGTAAACTGTGAGTGTGATCAAAATAAACAATGGCCACGTGAACTGTATTCCTCCTACCATGCTATTTTGGTGATGATAAATTGCGTGATTAAAAGTCCTGAATTACGGGGAATAAAAAGACAGACAATTACTTACGAAAAAACGCCCATGAAATATACGAGTTTAAACTGAGTTAAATAATCAATTAATTCTTTGATTTTATATATTTCTACTGCTAGATCACAGAGGGTATAAATTGAATGCATTTTAAAGACTTTTTCCAAACAAAAATTAGAATCCACAACAGCGTCTATTCAAATTAAATGCATTTAAAGAAAGAAGAAATTTCCACGAGATCGTTTCGGCAGTGAAACCGGATACTGCGTTGATTATTTTTGTCGCACGCATTTTATAGCTAATAACGTTTCCCAGTGAATACTCAAAAAACAGTTCACTGCCTTGGGAACGACGCCATTAGTTTGTTCAATTATTCAAATATATTGATGCCATTCCATGTCGACCTAATCAGTCGGCACTACTAAATAACCTGCGATATCCGTTAAAACTCTGTTTCATGTCTGAAGGGACAAAATGTTGAAAGTCAAGGTAATGGCTAGCAATTGCCGCGTAAGGTATTTTGCGGTATCGTACTATAAATTTATAATTAATCACCCATGAGTCAGGCAGCTATTTCATTTCGTTGACAGAGTTGGCTTGACAACTCATCGTCCTTCTACAATTTGACGCTGTCAAAGAAATCCTGAAAAGTGATGAGTGAGTTCCTGGCCTACGTTCTTGGGTATAAACGA